>CM060333.1:6419355-6426855 GCA_030674155.1 Stramonita haemastoma
TCACACCTTTCATCTATTTATCACCTTTCCATTACCCCCTCGTCCACTTTCATCCACTTCTTCACACCTTTCACATTCTATCACACCTTTCATTACACCTCTTGTCACCTTTCATCTATTCTATCACACTTTCATCATTTATCAACTTATCTCACCTCCTCTGTCACACCTTTCATCATTCTATCACACCTTTCATCTACACCTCCTCTGTCACACCTTTCATCTACTTCTATCACACCTTTCATCTACTTCTATCACACCTTTCATCTACTTCTATCACACCTTTCATCTACACCACCTCTGCCACACCTTTCATCTACTTCTATCACACCTTTCATCTACTTCTATCACACCTTTCATCTACTTCTATCACACCTTTCATCTACACCACCTCTGCCACACCTTTCATGTGCACCACGTCTGTCACACCTTTCATCTATGTATACTCTTTTATTACCACGTCCATCACACCCACACCATTCAATCACACCCTTTACTTACCACACTCGTACGTTTGTCTGTATATTCTGACTTCAATGTATGGTTAAGAATATACTGATGTGTAATCCAAAGAGTGGTTGGGTTTTTTAATTTTGCTTTCAAGTTTGTAAGATTAAGATAAAATTTGTGCAAATTAAGACACAGCACGTAGCATACAGCATACAGAACTACACAAGAATAGAGAGAAGAGAGAGAGAGAAGAAGACGAGAGGAGAGAGAGAGAGAGAGAGAGAGAGAGAGAGGAGAGAGAGAGAGAGAGAGAGAGAGAGAGAGAGAGAGAGAGAGAGAGAATGAATGAATGAATGAATGAATGAATGAATGAATAATCTTTATTTTTCAAGGGTAACAGAGTAAGTATTACACACTTTTTTTCATCCGGCCCTGAGAGAGAGAGAGAGATAGAGGGGGGGAGAGAGAGAGGGGGGGAAGAGAGAGAGAGAGAGAGAGAGAGAGAGAGAGAGAGAGAGAGAGAGAGAGAGAGAGAGAGAGAGAGAGAGAGAGAGAGAGAGAGAGAGAGAGAATGAATGAATGAATGAATGAATGAATGAATGAATGAATGAATAATCTTTATTTTTCAAGGGTAGCAGAGTAAGTATTACACACTTTTTTTCATCCGGCCCTGAGAGAGAGAGAGAGAAGGGGGAGAGAGAGAGGGGAGAGAGAGGAGAGAGAGAGAGAGAGAGAGAGAGAGAGAGAGAGAGAGAGAGAGAGAGAGAGAGAGAGAGAGAGAGAGAGAGAGGAAAAACCAAGCATTCTGACATCTATCAAACTCAGTTTTATTGAAATGTTAACATCATGTTGTAACACTGTAATACTCACGGGGAAATACTCCAAGATAATGTTGTTTAGTAACGTGGAAACCGCATAGAATGATGCTGTATTCATACCTGCAAAAATACGGGTGCCGTCAGAAACATTTTTTAAAAACTTTTATTACACATCATTAAGTCAAAGCAGATTTCTCGTCGGAAAAAATGAGCTGGTTTTCCCGGGGAGAGTGTGTCGCCACAAGAGCAGCGCCACCCATTGTTTTGTTTTTCTTTTCCTGCCTGCTACTGCATTTGTTTCCCTATCAGAGTTACTTTTTTCCATAGAATTTTGCCAGGGATAACTCTCTTGTTATCAACACCACGACAACAACAACAACAAAATAGACAACTATAAGCATAAAAACAATCCCACCACCACCACCACCACCACCACAACAACAATGTTGTTGTTGTTGTTGTTCCCCAGCTGGGGGGTCACCCAGAATGTGCACTCTGACTCACTCATCCCACCTGGGCATCATTGTGAGATTGAAATTGCACACGTGTATGACTATTTTCAAGTACCTCGCCATATAGGCAGCCATACTCCGACTTCAGAGGAAACAACAGCAATAATAACAGCAGCAATAACATCACCATCACTTAAAAAAATCACTAGTGGCATTATCACCATTACCACCACCACCACCACCACCACCACCATCTCCATCACAACAACAACAAGAATAAAATCAACAACCACAACCATAAAGGCAAAAACAACAACAACACCGACAATAAACCCTGGTTCGATTCCCCTTGAGGAGATTTTTCTCCTGCAGTTAACATCAGTGCTGACTCCACTCTCCCTCACAAGCCCTTCAGATGAGACTATAAACCGAGGCCCCGTGTGTAAACGCACACAGAACATCTCGCGCACATGTTAAATACTGTTCCGCTTTTCGTAAGAGTAGGCCATCGTGTGCAGGTGGGAACAGATGACATTTACAAAACTGCATACATAAGGGGACTCGACTGGACGTAAAAGAGCACAATAGTGCTTATTCCATTATCCTCGATATAAAAAAAAAAATAGAAAGAAAGAAAGAAAGAAAGAAAGAAAGAAAGAAGAAAGACAGACAGACAGACAGACAGACAGACAGACAGACAGACAGACAGACAGAAAGAAAGAAGAAGAAAGAAAGAAAGAAAGAAAAAGAAAGAAAGAAAGAAAAAAGAAAGAAAAAAAAAAAAGAAAGAAAGAAAGAAAAAAGAAAGAAAGAAAGAAAGACAGAAAGAAAGAAAGAAAGAAAGACAGAAGAGAAGACACCGAGGAGCATGAGACTGACCGTAGGACAGCATGAGGATGACGAAGCCCCTGTTGGTGAAGAGGTTCAGCAGAGACTTCCCATAGTGAGCGTTCACCTCCATCTCCACCTGATGCTGCTGAGCTCGACTGGGGGGGGTGGGGGGCTCCTTCTGAAAAACTGACATACACACACGTGCGCGCGCGCACGCACGCACGCACACACACACACACACACATACACTCCAGCATTTCACCAAATTCATAAACTGTCAATACATATACACACGCGCTCGCGCGCGCGCGCGCGTGCACGCACGCACGCACTCCAGCATTTTACCACAGTCAAAAATTGTCACCACACACACACACACACACACACACACACACACACACACACACACCACACACACACACACACACACACTACACACACACTACACACACACTACACACACACACACACACACACACACACACACACACACACACACACACTACACACACACTACACACACACTCTACACATACGCGCGCGCCGCACACACACACACACACACACACACACCACACACACACACAAACACACACACCACACAACACACACACACACACACACACACACACACACACACACACACACACACACACACACACACACACACACACACACACACACGTACACATACACACACACACACACACACACACACACACACACACACACACACACACACACACACCACAACACACACACACACCACACACACACACACACACAACACCACTCACAGAAGAAGTTGGCGATGAAGACGACAGTGGTGAAAGCGGCGGTGCGTAAAACATGTTCCCAAGATGAATACCGATGTCTTCTACAGAGGAGTCGTAGCTGACAATGGCGGGGGGCGTGAGAAATCCTACAGCAACCCCGATCTGTGACAGGCAGGCCACAGACAGTGTCACTGCACTGAGCTCCTCTGAAGTCAGACTATGCCTATCTATCTATCTATCTATCTATCTATCTATCTATCTATCTATCTATCTATCTATCTATCTATCTATCTATCTATCTATCTATCTATCTATCTATCTATCTATCTATCCATCTATCTATCTATCTATCTATTTATCTATCCATCTATCTATCTATCTATCTATCTATCCATCTATCTATCCATCTATCTATCCCTTAGTCTTGGCGACCGTGGGGGCACCCCTGAAGACTTGACAACCAGTTCCCTCCATTCCTCTCTCTGTTCTGCCTTTCTCAGGGTTTTGTTGAGTTCTAGGCCTGTCCATTCGCTGATGTTGTCCTCCTATCTCTTCTTTGGTCTGCCTCTTTTTCTCCCTCCTTGGACTACCTATATCAGTATATGGCGAGATAATTAAAAACGGTCATACACGCAAACTTCTCATTCCGTGTTGCAATTTCAATCTCACACAGCTTCCCAAGTGGGATGAATGAGTGAGATTGCACATTCTGGGTGACCCCCCCCCCCCCCCCCCCCAAGTGTTCCCCACGCATAACAACAAAAACAACTGCACTAAACACTGCAATGTTATGGCTTACGTTTATGAGGTGGTGGTGGTGGTGGTGGGTTTTCGTGTTGTTGTTGTTGTTTTTTATTCTTTGTATTCTTTTATTTCGAGGATAATTGAATCTTTTTACATTCAGTCCCCGTGTGTATAGGGGATGGAATAGCTTAGTGGTTAGAGCACTCGCTTTTCCCAGGCTAAGGTTAAGGAGCATTGAGCGTGGTTACCAAGTGGATGGGTGACTGCGCACCCTGGCTTCAGTACAGTTCCCTAGTTCACCCAGCTGTAAATGGGTACCTGCCCTCATTAGGGTCGGGGAATGTAAAGCAGCGAGGGAGAGGAGATGGGTGCCGCCCTAAAAACAATGCTGGCCCCTAAAGAAGCTGAGGTCTCTGATGCCTTGCTCCCCTACGACCACATAGGTTATGGGACACTAACCCGTGTGTATGCAGTTTTGTCAATTTTGTCATCCGTTCCTACCAGCACACAATTAGTGTACTTTCCGTATAGCGGAACCGGTTTTGACGTGTGTGCAAGATTTTCTGCGTGCGTTTGTACACGGGACCTCAGTTTATAGTCTCATCCAAAGGACTTTTGGGGGAGTGGAGTTGGCACTGATGTTAACTCCCGAGGAAAAATCCTCTTGAACGAGATCCAAACCCAGGTCAGTAGATCACGAGAGCATCACGCTAACCACCAGGCTATGCCGTCCCTGCTTTTTGTTGTCATTGTTGCTGCTGTTGTTGCCACTGCTGCTATTGTTGTTGTTGCTACTGTTGTCATCGTTATTGTTGCTGCTGCTATTGGTGTTGATACTGCTGCTGTTATTGCTACTGTTGTCATCGTCATTGCTGCTGTTTGTTGCTGTTGCTGTTGTTGCTGTTGTTATTCTTTTTCTGGTTATTTTTGCTCCCTTTGTTGCCTCTGATGATAACAACCGGTCTAAGAGAAGAAACTCGTTGAGTACATGCATGTCTACAACGTTTCGATTGTTTCCCTTGACACACAACAGACAGTTTCAGAGTACGCAGAGAAGTCTTTTGTGACTGTAAACGTAATGAATCAATCAACCAATCACCCAACCAATCAATCAACCTCGCAGTTCACACATGATCAGTCGATCGATGGCTAGACTGGTCAGTCTTTCAATAAAAAATATTGATAATAGTTAATATTAATATAATAAATATTAGCCAACTATACTTGCCAAGAATACAAACAAAATTGAACTGGCACGAACGGAGAATAATTATGTCAAACACATGCAGACACAGACGGCCAGTCAGCTGGGCACAAAACACATACATACATACAAGCGTGTACGTGTGCACGCGCACGCACGCACGCACACACACACACACACACACACACACCACACACACACACACACACACACACACACATAGACAGACACACAGACAAACAGAGAGACAGACAACCAGACAGATAGACAAAGAGACATATAGACAGACAGACAGACAGAAAGACAGCCATTCAGCCAGCCAGCCAGCCAGCCAGCCAGCCAGCCAGACATACAGACAGACAGACAGACAAACCAGTAAGACAGCCATCCAGTCAGCCAGACAGACAATCAGCCACCCAGCCAGAAACCAGCCAGACATACAGACAGCCAGACAGCCAGACCTGATTGCCAAACACGCCGAGGGAGGTGGCAGTGGAGACCTCATCAGGACCGAACCAGACTGCAGCCAGACGAGCAGGAATGCCCAACACCCACAGCTGAGAGATGGCCGCCACCGTTTGGGCCAACATCAGCAGCCAGAACAGATCCTGAGCCAGTCCACACACACATGCACGTACGCATACATGTACACACACACGCATGCACACAGGCACGTACGCACACAGCACACACAATCACGCACGCACGCGCACATGCGTGCGCGCACACACGCATACGTATACACATGCAGATATAAATAGATATATATGTACATATCATATATATATATATATAGATATATATATAATAAATATATATATATATATATATATTTGCACATACAGACACACACACACAGACACATCGAGGGTTACCTACCAGAAGCGGCTATCGCGGTTCCACGCAGTTTCGAGGAAATGGCGTTTGAAAGTTTCACATCGCTGTGAGCTTTGTGCCTTTTATGCTGTATCCTTTAGCCAGTGAGAATTATTTTGTCACATATATTTGCCTTTCATATCTGAAGTTTCGATGGCAACAAGTGTTGTTTTTATTGAATAATACCTTCTTGTTCAACCACAGTAGGAACTAGCCAAGTTGGAAAGATGATAAGTGAAAGGAAAATAGCCTGCCCTGAGTAAAGTTATGCAGAACTCCTGGAAATGGGTTATTTTGATACTTTAAATCCTCAATAGCACCTCTTTCCCTACCTATCCCCCTCCTCCCCCCACCCCTCTCTATTCTCCCCCCAAAACACACCCTCTCACTCACTCCCCCCACCTCTCATCCCCCCAGCACAGTTTACAATTTTATTTTAAAACAGCACAGTTTACAATTTTATTTTTTTAAAAAGATTGCTGCTTCATTTACATTAGATACAGATTTTCCTCTGGACTTCTGAGTAACTTTAAACAATAAAAAGGAACATAACTGTTATGACAGCCTTTGAAGGGGGGTAATATTGCCTTAAAAATAATAAACGTTTTATCACGCATATATAATTCAATCCCTTTTAATTGTTTAATGTTGCTTAGTAGTCCAGATAAAACTTGCCATATTATGGAAAAGAAGCAACAACGTTTATAGGAATTTGTAGGAGTTGCTGTTTACCTGTCTTGACCAAGTACAAGATGAAGTAAATGATTGTAAATAGATATCTTTTTTTCATTTTTAAACTAATACAGGAAAACACCTTCAAAGTTTAGAATTGTTTGTTTGATAACATGCCCTAAAATTTAGATTGCAAGTAACTTCAGCTGAGTTAGAAATGGCAGATCTCTATGGAGATCCCCCTAACTTCTAATCCTCTGAGCTTGGAGGAGATGTGTTGTCTATCTTTCCGTGTTTGTGCCTGGATGAGGGGAAACGTGGTGGAGATGGATGAGGAGGGTAGGGGATAGGGAGGGGGAAGAGTGGGGGGAGGAAGGGGTTGGGGGGAAGAGGGAGGGGGGGGAGGGGTGGTGGAGGGTGGTGGTGGTGGGAAGGGGGAGGGAGGGGGGGGAGGGGTGGTGGTGGGATGGGAGGGAGGGGTGGTGGTGGGAGGGAGGGGTGGTGGTGGTGGGAGGGGGGGGGGGTGGTGGGATTGGAGGGAGGGGGGGAGTGGTGGTGGGAAGGGGAGGGGTGGTGGTGGGATGGGAGAGAGGAGGGGGGTGGTGGGGGGGTGAAATTCTGTCAAAAAAGCCTCTCTAATAGGGAAACAAATACTGTTGCATGCAGGTAAAAGAAAA
>CM060333.1:6431855-6439355 GCA_030674155.1 Stramonita haemastoma
TACATACATACATGATGGCTTGGCTTCGCGAACGAAGATTAAGGGCACTGTCCACGTCTGGTGCAGGCTCGCTGGTGGCTGTTCAGTCCAATGCGTGACAAACAAACCCAAACCCGGCGCAGCAGCTGCAGGGGAAAGTCGATTCTGGGGTTGATTTAGGGGGGACGCGGTTCTTCCTCCTCATTCGCTTCTCCTCAAGGGTGGCTCTGCGATTGTCCTCAAAGGAGGAGACCGATTGATGCACAGTGTGTCGCCAGGCCTGCTGGTCAGCAGCAAGGACTGACCACTGGTTATGGTCTATGAGGCAGGCTGACAGAGATTTCTTCAGAGAGTCTTTAAATCTCTTCTTTGGTGCGCCTCTGTAGCGGTGTCCAGCGGAAAGGTCACCGTAGAGAACCATCTTCGGTAGGCGATGGTCCTCCATTCTAGAGACATGCCCTGCCCAGCATAGCTGCGTTTTCAGCAACATGGCCTCAATGCTGGTGATCCCTGCTTGCTCCAGCACCTCAGCATTCGTGGTGAAGTCGCTCCAGTGGATGTCGAGGATGGAGCAGAGACAGCGTTGGTGGAAGCGTTCCAGAATTCACAGGTGGTGTCTGTATGTGACCCATGACTCGGAGCCGTACAGGAGGGTGGTCAGTACCATGGCTCTGTAGACACTGATCTTGGTGTCTTTCTTCAGGTGTTTGTTTTTCCAGACACGGTGGTAGAGTCTGCCGAAAGCACTGTTTGCCTTTGCCAGTCTGTTGTCTACATCTTTATCAATCTTTGCGTCAGAGGAGATTGTGCATCCCTGGTAGGTGAACTGCTGGACTGTCTTCAGTTCCGTCTCACCAATTGTAATGTGAGGTGGGTGGTACGCTACCTGAGGTGCGGGCTGGTAGAGAACCTCTGTCTTCTTCAGCATGACTTCGAGTCCAAAGAGCTGGGCTGCCTCTGCAAAACAGGATGTTACATGCTGCAGGGCGGTTTCTGTGTGGGCTACGAGGGCAGCATCGTCAGCAAAGAGTAGCTCTCGGATTTGTTGCTCCAGGGTTTTGGTGTGGGCCTGAAGACGCCGCAGGTTGAATAGGCTGCCATCTGTGCGGTAGCGTATGAAAACTCCGTCTTCGTCATCAAGATCTTCTGTGGCCCGCTGAAGCATCATGCTGAAGAAGATAGTGAAGAGGGTTGGTGCAAGGACGCAGCCCTGCTTCATCCCGTTTGTGATTGGAAAAGGCTCTGAGAGGTCGTTGCTGTTTCTGACCTGGCCACAGCTGGTCTTCATGTAGCTGGATCACCATGTTGAGAAACTTTGGAGGACAGCCAAGACACTCCATGATCTGCCACAGGCCCTTCCTGCTCACAGTGTCAAATGCCTTGGTTAAATCAACGAAGGTGATGTACAGTCCCTTGTTCTGTTCGCGGCACTTTTCTTGAAGTTGTCTGAGCACGAAGACCATGTCAGTGGTACCCCTGTTAGCTCTGAAGCCGCACTGGCTCTCAGGGAGGTGATGTTCTGCAACAGCAGGTACTAGTCTGTTGAGGAGAACTCTTGCAAGGATTTTGCCTGCGATGGAGAGAAGAGTTATCCCTCTGTAGTTAGAGCAATCTGATTTTTCCCCTTTGTTTTTGTAAAGGGTGATTATAATTGCATCACGAAAGTTTTGTGGTAGCTTTCCCTGTTCCCAGCAGCAAACAAAAAATTCATGGAGCTTGGAGTGCAGTGTTTGCCCCCCGTTTTTCCATAATTCTGGTGGAATACCATCGACGCCTGCAGCCTTCCCACTCTTCAGTTGTTCTATGGCTTTGGTTACCTTTTCCAGGGTTGGGGCTTCGTCCAGTTCTTCTTTCACTGGTTGCTGTGGGATCTGTTGGATCACTGCATCATCAACAGTGCGATCAGCGCTGAAGAGGGTTTGAAAGTGTTCAGCCCAGCGGTTCAATATGGACATCTTGTCTGTGAGGAGTGCCTGGCCATCAGTACTGTGCAAAGGACTCAACACTTGATGAGAGGGTCCATAGACTGCCTTCAAAGCTTCGTAGAAGCCTCTGTAGTCACCTGTGTTGGCGCAGAGCTGAGTTTTCTGGGCGAGGTTAGTCCACCACTCGTTTTGGATAACTCGAAGCTTGCGCTGGTGGTTGCAGCATGTAAGACGAAAAGCAGCTTTCTTTGCTGGAAAAGATGCTTGTGCAAGATGAGCCTGGTGGGCACTTCTCTTCTTCGCCAGCAGTTCTTGTATTTCTTGGTCATTTTCGTCAAACCAGTCCTTGTTCTTCTTAGTGGAAAAGCCCAAGACCTCTGCAGAGGTCTGCAGGATGGCAGTTTTTAGGCGGGTCCAGAGCGTTTCTGGACAGGGGTCAGAGGGGCAGTCCTCGACTTCCAGCTTTGACTTGAGGTTGGACTGTAGGTCAGCTTTCACTTCAGCAGACTTGAGGCTGCCAACCTGGAGTTTCTTTCTGGGGGGACCTCCTCATTTTGGCTTGGGCTTGATGTGAAGGCTGAGGCTGCATCGCACGAGGCGGTGGTCTGTGTGGCATTCTGCACTGAGCATCACTCTGGTGTGCAAGACATCACTTTGGTCTTTCTGGCGCACTAAGACGTAGTCTATGAGGTGCCAATGTTTGGACCGAGGATGCATCCAGGTTGTTTTTAGACTGTCCTTCTGCTGGAAGATTGTGTTAGTGATGATTAACTGCAGGTCAGTGCAGAACTCTAGCAGGAGACGCCCGTTGTCATTGCAATTCCCAACTCCATGTTTCCCCAGAACTCCCTTCCAGACTTCTGAATCTCGGCCAACTCTAGCATTGAAATCCCCAAGGATAATGACCTTGTCGTCTGCAGGGGTATTTCTTACCAGGCTGCGCAGGTCACAGTAAACTTGTTTTTGTCTGCAGGGTCTGCTTGAAGAGTCGGGGAATACACACTGAAGAGAGTGATGTGCTGCTTGTTCTCCAGTGGCAGACGCATGGAGATGATACGGTCTGAATGACCTGTTGGCAAGTTCTCCAGCTTTGAGGCAATGGTGTTCTTGATCATGAAGCCTACACCTGAAAGGCGTCGTTCGGATTGGGGCTTGCCTGACCAGTATAAGGTGTAACCGGCACCGTGTTCTTTGAGGCTGCCTTCATCTGGGAAGCGGATTTCACTAAGAGCCGCGATGTCGATATTTACTCGAGAGAGTTCGTGTGCAACTAAAGCAGAGCGTTGTTCAGGACGGTTGCTATCTACTGTATCTAGCATGGTTCTGATGTTCCAGCACGCCAGTTTGAGACCTGTCACACCTTTGGGGGCAGGTGTGGAGCCACTTGACTTTGACTTTGTTGTTGCTCGACTGCTTGGAAAGATGCCCGTTGACCACGGCTAGCCAACTGGGTGGTATGAGGATGAGCTTTTGTTAGGCCACCTTTTCTAGGCCCCTCTCCGTGTGGAGCAAGCAGTGCTATCCCTAAAGAGGGCTGCTTGGTCATTCAGGGTGCTGCCGGGTGATGTTGTCATCCTTAGGTCAACAATCAGACGACCCATACTCCTGAATCGCCTGCATGCAGGATTGGAACTGTGGCTTCCAGTAACATCTTTCACCTGCCGCATTTGCCCCTTTCCCATCGCTACAGGGCTTGGGGATAGTAGGAAAAAGGGAGGATGAGGGGGGGGGGGCGTGGACTTGTCCTTGGGCCTGCGCATAGGATTTTTAAGGTCAGAGACGGTGGGCGCAGTACCGTTCCCACCCTTTAAACTCGCGGTTCATCTGCCATGGCCCAGCAAGCTGGGAGGGTGACAGCGAGGACGTCGTAGGCAGATTTACAACTGGTGGTTGAAGGCTCAGCCAGCTATATAATTATTAGGGATGCACCAGCCCTCAATTCTTCTGGCCTGCCAGCAGGGTATTTTAGTCTTCGCTATTTGCCCATAGCTGGGAGGCTGGTGCGTGCTTATCCACACGACGGTGGGTCATGCGTGCCGCACGTTAAGGGGGCCAGCTTTCCTCCCTGACCCAGTTATACCGCCGGGTACTCGGTCGCGCCATGACGTAGCAAGCTCTGTGAGAACAGGGGGCACCACGGGAAGGTGTTGCTACGGGCACAGTAATGTAGGAAAGGCCATTGCAAGTGACCACCTGCCGTTTCCAGGCAGGGGCCCCCTCGGCGATCACTACACCTGGAAAGGAGAGGCTATGTTTTGCGCAGTCACTTTCCTTAGGGAGAGCGGGACGTTGTAGCACCAGATTTCAACCCTGCCACAGGGGGTACAGTATCAAATACCGACACCCCCACCATACATACATACATACATACATACATACATACATACATACATACATAGACGCGCACGCGCACGCACCCCCCCCCCCCATACACACACACACACACACACACACACACACACACACACACACACACACACACACACACACACACACACACACACACACACGCGCGTGTATTATTGTTATTATTATCATTATTATTATATATTATATTATATTATATTATATTATATTATATTATATTATATTATATTATATTATATTATATTATATTATATTATATTATATTATATTATATTATATATTATATTATATTATATTATATTATATATATTATATTATCGTATCGTATCGTATCGTATCGTATCGTATCGTATCGTATCGTATCGTATCGTATCATATCATATCATATAATATCATATCATATCATATCATATTATATTATATTATATCATATTATATTATATCATAATAGTCGAAAACGACGGACAAACAAACCTGCCTACCTGCCCCACACTGGCGCACTTGAGCCAGGCAGCCAGCGCGTTGAGGAAGCAGCCGGCCACGTTACACAGGTACAGCCCTCTCTTGTCCAGCAGCCAGGTGGCGGGGAAGATGAGGGGGATGTAGACAATCATGAACACCATGGACAGCCAGTCCACAGCTGTCGACCTCTGCCCGTGCAGTACACAGTTTGTTTGTTGTGTTTTTTGTTGTTGTTGTTGTTGTTGTTTTTTGGGGGGTTGGTGAGGTCACAGCCTGATTTATGATGATGATGGTTATAGCACTGATAGTGATGAGGAGGAGGAGGAGGAGGGGGAGGAGGAAGAGGAGGGTGGTGGGTGGTGGTGGTGGTGGTGGTGGTGGTGGTGGTGGTGAGGAGGAGGAGGAGGAAGAGGAGGATGACGAGGACGATGATGATGACGATGACGATGACGAGGATGATGATGATTATGATGATGTGACGACGACGACGGTTACAATGACGACAATGATGACGATGATGACGTCGACAACAATGTCGATGATGATGGCGATGACCACGACAACAATGACGATGATGACGACAATGACTATGATGATGATGACGTCAACAATAATGACAAACAACATGGTGATGATGATGATGATGATGATGATGATGATGATGATGATGATGATGATGATGACGACGACGACGACGACGACGACAACAACGATGATGATGGTGATGATGACAACATTTATTTCAACAAGAGCAACAGCAGAGGCAACATCTGCATAACATGGCTCATTTGTGATGAATTCCTGTATTCACACCAGTGTGTGCCCAATGTACCAGGTGGCTTTTGTTACAGCCATTAGCACCTGGCCTTGTCAGTGATTATGTCACGTAACCCTGATTAGCTACGTTTATGGCAACTACACACAGCTGTTAACTGAAAAAAAAAACGGGAATATCATGTGATAATGAAGACATCACCACAGACTTTTTTTCAAAGTTAACGCATAATAGAAAAAAGGTTGAGAATCATCAAAACACAACTATCAACGCTTTGATATTTATGTCCAGTGGGGTTTTTGTAAGGGTTTTTTGTTTAGTTGGTTTTTATTTTGTTGGTTTGTGTTTGTCTGTTTGTGGATTCTCCTCTAATTTTCATTCAGCGCCGTCCCAAGACTGGGGCGAAGTGTGATTGATCTCCAAGCCAGCCTACTGAGTGTGCCGGCGGGAACAGATGACATTTACAAAACTGCATACACACGGGGACTGGATGTTAAAAAGCACATGAGTGCTTATTCCATTATCCTCAATATAAAAGAATAAATATATAAATAAATAAATACTGCCTGTCCAGTCTGTGACATCCTCTGTCCATTGAAGTCTGGGTCTTCCTCTCCCTCTCCTTCTTTCCACTCTCCCTGTCAGCACTGTTTTTGGGGGTGACAGTCATGTCTTATCGAATGGTAAAAAAAATATGATACGTTAAAACATTTTCACCCAGCTGTAAGTGGGTACCTGCCCTCTTTAGAGTCAGGGATGGTAAAGCAGCCAGGAAGAGGAGATGGGCGCCGCCCTCAATATGCTAGCTCCTAGAGAAGCTGAGGTCTCTGACGCCTCGCTCCCCTACGACTACAGAAGTTATGGGACACCTTTACCTTTTACCTACGTTAAGGCATGTGGCTGTTTTCAATCATTCTCTTTTGGACTTCTAGTAAAAGGAGGACGTGTTCGTTAAGTGTCTGGTCTTTTCAACTAATTGTTGCTAGCTTTCTCTCGATCCACATTGCAAAGGCTTTAATGATAAAGAAAAATGTATAGCGCTTTAATGCGGCAATGCCATGATCACAAAACAGCACAGAATAATAATATATAAAAATAGAGACTTCATAAGGAAATTTGGGAGGGGAACACATACAAACAGAAGGTTCACAAACACTTTCCAGTGTGTAATATAGCAGAGGCATTACAGGGGCTTGAAACACGTTCGGGTCAACTAAACGGGAACACGTTCATTGTGGTCAAGGACAGCAAAGAGTGAGGGGCCTTTTCAGGCGAAGTTAATTCAGTCTGTTGCCGCCCTGAGTGCCATGACGTAAGCGCTGTGATGATGATCTAGATTATGTTAACTACACCATCGATACCCAAGACGTGAATTTATTTATTCTTTTATATCGAGGATAATGGAATAAGCTCTCATGTGCTTTTTTACATACAGTTCCCGTATGTATGCAGTTTTGTCAATTTTGTCATCTGTTCCCTCCGGCACACAATGGCCTACTCTTTCGAAAAGCGGAACAGGATTTAATGTGTGAGCAAGATATTCACGGAGGACCGTGGGGAGTGGAGGAAACTGGTTCCAAAATCTTCAGTTGTGCGCCCACCGTCCAAGGGACTACGGGACAGGTGAAGGTGAGGGTGAGATGTTCTGTGTGTGTTGGCACACGGGGCCTGGTTTATAGTCTCATCCGAAGGACTTTGGGGCATGGGGAGGGTGGAGTCTGCACTGATTTTAACTACAGGAGAAAAATCCCCTCGAACAGGAATCGTGTGTTTGAGAGAGGGAGAGTGAAGAGAGCTGTGGGAGTGGATGGTGTTGTGTTCGATTTTTAAAAGTGCGCGCTGAGCAGCTGTGTCATCATTTTAGAGTCTTGTTCTTTCTCTATCACTGAAAATAGATGTACCTACCCTCTGAAACAAATCAGCTATTTGTCTTGTTCCCAAAACTAACTACCCAAAGTCTTGGAATGATTACAGACTTGTCACATCACCCCA
>CM060333.1:6444355-6449355 GCA_030674155.1 Stramonita haemastoma
GCTGAAGATGGCCACACAATGCTGATGATGGCCACATAAGTAATGCTGATGATGGCCACACAATGCTGATGATGGCCACACAATGCTGATGATGGCCACACAATGCTGATGATGGCCACATAATTAATGCTGATGATGGCCACACAATGCTGATGATGGCCACACAATTAATGCTGATGATGGCCACACAATGCTGATGATGGCCACATAATTAATGCTGATGATGGCCACACAATGCTGATGATGGCCACACAATTAATGCTGATGATGGCCACACAATGCTGATGATGGCCACATAAGTAATGCTGATAATGGCCACATAATTAATGCTGATGATGGCCACACAATGCTGATGATGGCCACACAATGCTGATGATGGCCACACAATGCTGATGATGGCCACACAATGCTGATGATGCTGAAGATGGCCACACAATGCTGATGATGGCCACACAATGCTGATGATGCTGAAGATGGCCACACAATGCTGATGATGGCCACACAATACTGATGATGGCCACACAATGCTGAAGATGGCCACACAATGCTGATGATGGCCACATAAGTAATGCTGATGATGGCCACACAATGCTGAAGATGGCCACACAATGCTGATGATGGCCACACAATGCTGATGATGCTGAAGATGGCCACACAATGCTGATGATGGCCACACAATGCTGATGATGGCCACATAATTAATGCTGATGATGGCCACACAATGCTGATGATGGCCACACAATTAATGCTGATGATGGCCACACAATGCTGATGATGGCCACATAAGTAATGCTGATAATGGCCACATAATTAATGCTGATGATGGCCACACAATGCTGATGATGGCCACACAATGCTGATGATGGCCACATAATTAATGCTGATGATGGCCACACAATGCTGATGATGGCCACACAATTAATGCTGATGATGGCCACACAATGCTGATGATGGCCACACAATGCTGATGATGGCCACACAATGCTGATGATGGCCACACAATGCTGATGATGGCCACACGATGTGATGATGATGGCCACACAATGCTGATGATGGCCACACAATGCTGATGATGGCCACACAATGCTGACCATGGCCACACAATGCTGATGATGGCCACACAATGCTGATGATGGCCACACAATGCTGACCATGGCCACACAATGCTGACCATGGCCACACAATGCTGACCATGGCCACACAATGCTGACCATGGCCACACAATGCTGACCATGGCCACATAGAGGTGACAGGCAACAGAACTATGCTGCAGATGGCTCGCTTGGGGCTCTTGCACACATGTCATTTGTTCATTTATTTATTTATTTATTTATTCATTTATTCTTTTATATCAAGGATGATGAAATAAGCACTCATGTGCTTTTTTTTCCATCCATTCACCGTGTGTATGCAGTTTTGTAATACTTGTTATCTGTTCCCACCAGCACACAATGGCCTACTCTTTCATTGGCCAACAAGATGGATAACATGACTGTCGCTATACCACACCTCATATCTGCACTACTCTATTTTACAAAAAAATATCAGGAGGTGGGGCAGGGGTGGGGCTGGGCTTGTTGCAGACTTTTCTTTTCTGTTTTGTATCATCTCTTGTCCAGAGGTCCAGTGTTCACCAGTGTCCATAGTTTCACCTAGGTGACCACTTTCTGCACCACCATTTAGGTAGTCGCATTTCGACTTTGGGAATAAGTTGGGTTTTCATCTCCCCCCCCCCCTCCCCCTTTACCCGAAGTTGGAATGTGGCTGGCTGCCTTAAGGGTGGGCAATACAAGATCGCATACGCCAAATCTCACCATCTTCGGAGCTTTAGATAAGGGGAGGGGGTAGGTACCACTACCACCCATATTGTTCCACGGCAAGAAGTTTGTTTTGTTTTGTTTTTGATTCTTTTATATCGAGGATAATGGAATAAGCACTCATGAGCTTTTTTAATCCAGTCCCCGTGTGTATGCAGTTTTTGTAAATCGTGTCATCCGTTCCCACCGGCACACAATTGCCTACTCTTACGAAAAACGGAACACGATTTGACGTGTCTGCAATATAGAAAGGGCTTAAGGAAAGAGGTTGGACATGCTCATAACTTTCGCACTGAGTGACCTCAGGTTGCAATACCGACGTGCAGAGAGGTGAAAGCGAAAGAATTGGTTCAAGTGTGGAGGAGGGGAGGAGGGAAGAGGGGGGGGGAACATATGATCTGTTCATTCCCTCTGCATTCAGCCCCTGACAGCCAGAAAGAAAAGGCCACCCTGCCTGCTTTGTCAGGGCCAGTGGAACTCAGCAGGGGTGGTCTGCCCCTTTCCCCAGTGTTCACAGCATGTGCTTTTCTCTTTTTTTCGTTATGTCTATTATCAATTCATATATATTATAATTATTTTTTTCTTGTATGTACTTTGATAATGGAAATGCGTATGTCCAATCTTGCTGCTGATCAATTTAATATATAATTAAAGGTGCAGAATAGTAATTTAAAAAATTGAAATGAATAGGAATCAAGAAAGGGTCAGGTGAGCGATTTAGCGAGACAGACAGACTGACTGACAGACAGGCAGGTAAACAGACAGACAGACAGACGTTACAGACAGACAGACGGACAGACAGTCTACCTACCTTTCTATCTATCTATCTATCTATCTATCTATCTATCTATCTATCTATCTATCTATCTATCTATCTATCTATCTATCTATCTATCTATCTATCTAGGGGGGACGGATAGCCTAGTGGTCAGAACATTGCGCTGGCAATTTGACGACCCGGGTTCGAGTCCGGTCGAGGAAATTTTTCTCCTGGAGTTAACATCAGTGCCGACTCCACTCTCCCCAAAAGTCCTTCGGATGAGGCTTTAAACCGAGGCCCCGTGTGCGAACGCACGCAGAACATCTTGCGCACACGTTAAATCCTGTTCCGCTTTTCGTAAGAGTAGGCCATCGTGTGCCGGTGGGAACAGATGACAAGATTTACAAAAACTGCATACACACGGGGACCGGATGAAAAAAAGCACACTATTGCTTATTCTGTTATCCTCGATATAAAAGAATAAATAAATAAATATCTATCTATCTATCTATCTATCTATCTATCTATCTATCTATCTATCTATCTATCTATCTATCTATCTATCTATCTATCTATCTATCTACCTACCTACCTACCTACCTACCTACCTGTCTATCTTTCTATCTACCTACCTACCTTTCTATGTATGTATGTATGTATGTATGTATGTATGTATGTATGTATGTATGTATGTATGTATGTATGTATGTATGTATATATGTATGTATCTATCTATCTATCTATCTATCTATCTATCTATCTATCTATCTATCTATCTATCTATCTGTCTGTCTGTCTGTCTGTCTGTCTGACTATCCCGTAGTCTGGCGACCATGGGGGCACCCCTGGAGACTTGAGGGGACGGGATAGCCAAGTGGTCACAACATTGCACTCGCAATTTGATGACCCGGGTTAGACTCCCGTTTGAGGAGATTTTTCTCCTGGAGTTAACGTCAGTGCTGACTCCACTCTCCCCAAAAGTTTTTCGGATGAGACTGTAAACCGAGACCCCGTGTGCGAACGCGCGTAGAACATCTTGCGTACACGTTAAATCCTGTTCCACCTTTCGTAAGAGTAGGCCATTGTGTGCCGGTGGGAACAGATCACAATATTTACAAAACTTCATACACACGGGGACCGCATGTAAAAGAGCACATGAATGCTTATTCCGTTATCCTCGATATAAAATTAAAAAAAGAACTTGACAATCAGATCTCCTCCATTCCCCTCTCTTCTGACAGATGGCAAAATGTCTATCGACTGCACTACACCACGTAAAACACACAGTCACCATCTAAACTCACGTAAAGGTCCTTGAAACAGATTGACCTATTTCCAAATATGTCCTTCTTTCCGCCCAGTGCTTCTTCTGTCACAATGCATTCCAATTCAGTGTTGCAAGGTGTAAGGGAAAAGGTTGGTTACTTTTCTGTCAGCACAATACAATCACTTTTTGTGCGAAATTAGGTTGCGAATGGTTGTAATTTTGTCTGCCTAGTACCACAACCAGTAGTGAGAAATACACTTAGGAACAGACAGTGACACAGGCAGTGATACTCACAGTGGTACATTAACACAGACAACTTTATTTATTTATTTATTTATTCTTTTATATCGATGATAATGGAATAAGCACTCATGTGCTCTTTTTACATCCAGTCCCCGTGTATAATTATGCAGTTTTGTAAATCTGGTCATCTGCTCCGAACCGGCACTCAATGGTCTGCTCTTACGAAAAGCGGAACAGGATTTAACGTCCCCACAGAGAGAGAGAGAGAGAGAGAGAGAGAGAGAGAGAGAGAGAGAGAGAGAGAGAGAGAGAGAGAGAGAGAGAGAGAGAGAAGAGAGAGAGAGAGAGAGAGAGAGGGGATTTGATTTGATTTATTCTTTTATATCGAGGATAATGGGATAAGCACTCTTGTGCTTTTTTACATCCAGTCCCCGTGTGAATGCAGTTTTGTAAATGTCATCTGTTCCCACCGGCACACGATGGCCTACTCTTACGAAAAGCGGAACAGGATTTAACGTGTGCGTAAGATGTTCTGGAGAAGAGAGAGAGAGAGAGAGAGAGAGAGAGAGAGAGAGAGAGAGAGAGAGAGAGAGGAGAGAGAGAGAGAGAGAGAGAGAGAGAGAGAGAGGAGAGAGAGAGAGAGAGAGAGAGAACACATATTACAGGCAGACATGCACACTAACTACTGGCACACATATTATAGACATATAATTCTAACTACTGGCACACATATTAAAGACACACTAACTACTAGCACACAGATTACAGACATACACACTAACTACTAGCACACAGATTACAGACATACACACTAACTACTAGCACACAGATTACAGACATACACACTAGCTACTAGCACACAGATTACAGACATACACACTAACTACTAGCACACAGATTACAGACATACACA
>CM060333.1:6451855-6479355 GCA_030674155.1 Stramonita haemastoma
GTGTGTGTGTGTGTGTGTGTGTGTGTGTGTGTGTGTGTGTGTGTGTGTGTGTGTGTTTTGTTAGCACAGGAATAGTGGAGATGGGGGGAGATGATGTGTACTTTAGATGGGGCTGAGCAAGGTCACTATCGGCATATCTATATATACATGTCCAGGGTGAAAAAAAAAGAAAGAAATAAAACTCAACAGATTCATTCTGTGCTAGAATTACAGTGGGAGGTTTGCTTTGCTTTGGGGGGGGGGGGGGGTTGTTCGTTCGTTTAGGGGGGTGGGGGGGTGTTTTTGTGTTGTTTTTGGGGGGGGGGGGTATGTTTGCTTAATTTACGGGGTTAGGGGTGTGTTTTTCTTCTTTAAGGGTGAGGGAGGGGGTCTGCCTAGTTACTTAATCCGTTAATTTGTTCATTCGTTCCTTCGTTTGAATGTTCATTTATTCCATCCTTCATTCTTTCTCTCGTTATTTAGTCACTTCGTTAGTTATTTAGTCTGTTGATTTGATTGATTTGATTTGATTTGATTTATTCTTTTATATAGATGATAATGGATTAAGCTCTCTTGTGCTTTTTTACATCCAGTCCCAGTTTTGTAAATGTCATCTGTTCCCACCGGCACATGATGGCCTACTCTTACGAAAGGCGGAACAGGATTTAACATGTGCGCAAGATGTTCTGCGTGCGTTTGCACACGGGGCCTCGGTTTATAGTCTCATCCGAAAGACTTTTGGGGAGAGTGGTGTCAGCACTGATGTTAACTCCAGGAGAAAAATCTCCTCGACCGGAATCGAACCCGGGTCGTCAAATTGCGAGCGCAATGTTCTGACCACTAGGCTATCCGTCCCCCGTCTGTTACTTAGTTAACTAGTTAATTAGCTGGCAAGCGTCTGTACATGCTTATTCACTTGCTTGCTGGGCTATTTTGCCGTCACTCCACAATTTAGTAACAGTATAAAGCACAGTTGAGGCAGCAGCGGCTGAAGCAGCAGCAGCAGCAGCAGCAGTAGTAGTAGTAGTAGTAGTAGTAGTATCATCATTATTATCATTATTATTATCATCATTATTATTATTATTATTATTATTATTATTATTATTATTATTATTATTATTATTATTATTACAGATGCAGGGAATGAGCGACCAGACAAACAAACACACTCAAACAAAAAGCACACAATAACCAACAACCAACAACAAAAACCCACATAAAAATCCCCATACATCATACATACCTAAAGCCATTCCAGAAATGTCGCGGTAAAACAATGAAAATGTCACATAAAACCACTTTTTTAATTTTTTTTTTTACTCCAGTCAGTTCTCACCAAAACACACACCAACCCAGAAACCTTAAAACCAAAAGAAGCAGCCCTAGTGCTGTCATTACCAACTGTGCATCTGTCAACACACACACGGTACAGTACAGTAAACTATGGTACAAACTTTGGGGAACATTCTAACCCCCCACCCCCACCCCCACCCTCCTGTTTCTACCGCACACTCTCACCGCCTAGAATGTCAGCCTCACACACATGCCTCATTAATTAAATAAATGACAGTGACGCTCCACCACATAAGGAGTCGCATTGCACCAGAAGTCATTTTTTAGTTACTGACATGTTATTCAACTGCAATGAAATGGCTGTATGATACAAAAAGACAGATTGAAAATCGGACAAATCTATCAAAATTTATAACAAGTTGAAATGATAGACTACAGGATGTGACAGAATGAGAAATGGACAAGCTTAGCATCGGAATAAATGGTCAGAATGAGGGCTTGGGCATTTCAAAAACACGTTTTAAAGCAAAACGATACAAAATTATGCCTTGATATTTTACTACAAGGTAGAATAATGGCTATAGTTTGATAATCAATCAAAATCTCTAAATTACCAACTTGACCCCACCTGCCTTTAATGGCTCCTAGCGGAAAAGTGGGTCAGGTGCTGAGCGACTCATTTGGTGGTGGAGCGTCACTCTATAATAATTATAGTTGTTTCTGCTCCTGTCTTGGTAGGCAGGCTCCGTTAATCAGCAGACTGTATGTAGACAATGCATTGTGCTGACTGCGGCTAAGAGAGAGAGAGAGAGAGAGAGAGAGAGAGAGAGAGAGAGAGAGAGAGAGAGAGAGAGAGAGAGAGAGAGAGAGAGAAGAGAGAGAAAACTTGAAAACTTTTTTATTCAAAGAGGGTAAGAGAGAGAGAGAGAGAGAGAGAGAGAGAGAGAGAGAGAGAGAGAGAGAGAGAGAGAGAGAGAGAGAGAGAGAGAGAGACAGACAGACAGACAGACAGACAGACAGACAGACAGACAGACAGACAGACAGACAGACAGAGACAGAGACAGAGACAGAGACAGACAGACAGACAGACAGACAGACAGAGACCGAGAGAGATAGAGAGAGATCGAGACACAGAGAGAGAGAGAGAGAGAGAGAGAGAGAGAGAGAGAGACAGACAGACAGACAGACAGACAGACAGACAGACAGACAGACAGACACAGACAGACAGACAGACTGACTGAGAGACAGACAGACAGACAGACAGAGACAGAGAGAGAGAGTTAAGTTAGTCTGTCCCGAGCCTAAGGCTCATCAGGCCGGTGCTTATCCCGGTTTCTGTGGCGTTAAGCGACTGAGAGTCATAGACTCCCCCCTGGATAGGACGCCAGTCTATCGCAGGGTTAACCCCCAACACAAGGTTGGTACCCCTTTTACACATGGGTGGGGTGAGAAAATAGCCGTAAAGTGCCTTTTCCAAGGGCACAACGCCATAGCCGAAAGCTGGGATCGAACCCGCAACCTTTAGATTACGAGTCCAACGCCCTAACCACTAGACTACAGCAGCGGCTAGAAAGAGAGAGAGAGAAATTGAAATTGAATTGTCAATTTAAATGTCATATATGTAATGGGTAGGCGCTGCACTTGTGGCGACGCGCTCTCCCCGGAGAGAGCAGCCCGAATTACACGCGGAGAAATCTGCTGTGACATAAAGGGGTATAAAATAAATTAAATTAAATAAAAATAAAACAATGGATATCTGATAATAACGGATGAAAAGCACATACCTCAAAGCTAGAGACTTAAGGTAGGCTATTAATTCAATATCAGCAATCACATAGTCAATAACACTTTTATCTCTAACACTTTGATATTTTTCCACATATACCATCTGTACCTATTCTGCCATTAAAGATACACAGATTGTTTGAGTTGCACATGTCAAGGAGTATACGGCCAAAATAATTATTATGGACAGGATGAGTGTCGCACCGGAGAGGAAGGATTTACCAACGGGAGAATACTCGTGCTTTCTAAAAAAAAAAAAAAAAGAAAGGTAGGGTAGCTTCCCTTGTACCTTCGCACTCGGTTGCATTGAGCAATAATATTTTCACCTGCACTGAAATTTGCAATGATTCCTAATGTTCTGTGTTTGATATTACAGTAACTCCCCCCCCACACACACACACACAACACACACAAAAGAGCTGTGAAACTAATCCGTTTGAATCCTAATACACTGACCACCACCAACTACAAAGAACTAGATATTCTTCCACTCGAAGACAGACTGCAGTTCAACAAGTATCTATGTATGTACAATATATTAAACAGGAAAGCCTCAAAGAAAATCGTGAAAAAATTTGCTGTCAATAGAAACAGGTCTACCCAATGACTTTCTGCCCAGGCCCCATAATAATCTCTATAAATCAAGCCTTGCTTATTCAGGAAGAAAATTGTGGAATAATCTACCTCATTTTTCTAAAATCCGTTCCTTCAAAACAAATGTTTAAGAAACTTTTGAAGAAACATCCGATGGACAAATTGTTAAGTCCACCCTTATGTTCGAAGCTACCTTACATTTGGCTTCTTTGATGTTATTCATAATTATATTATTAATTTGAATCTTTTTTTTTCGAGGAGAATGGAATAAGCACTCCTGTATTTTTTTACATCCAGTCCCTGTGTGTATGCAGTTTTGTCAATGTTGTCATCCGTTCCCATTTGACACACAATGGACTACTCTGCTGAAAAGCAAAACATGTTTTAACGTGTGTGCAAGACGTTATGCGTGTGTTTGCACACAGGGCCTCGGTTTATAATCTCATCCAAGGGACTTTGTTGGGGAGGAGGAGGGGAGTGGAGTCAACACTTATGTTAACTCCACTATCTCTTCAACGAGATTCGAACCCGGGTCAACAGATCACGATCGCAATGTGCATCACTGTAACCAACAGGCTATCCCGTCCCCCTGTATGCATGTTCGAGTGTGTCTGCATATTTGTTTGTATAGACATGAGGACCTTGGTCTGTACGTTCATTGCTGATGGCAGGTCAGAGATCGACAAAATGATCGCTGTTGTCCCGCTGTTTGGTTAGGTATCCTATCCAGCGACCTTTGTACTCCCCCCCCCCTCCACTCCTATCTGTGTTGACTGCTGACCTTCTTCCCCTCTTCTATGTGTATCAGCTTTACTGGCGTACTGCTGACGTTATACAGGTATCAGCATTTACTGGCGGCTACTGCTGACGTTATACAGGTATCAGCTTTCATGCATATGCTGACGATATAAATATCGCTTGATGCGGCTTCTGCTGACGTTACACAAGTATCAGCCTTCACTGGCGGCTTCTGCTGACGTTACACAAGTATCAGCCTTCACTGGCGGCTACTGCTGACGTTAACAGGTATCAGCCTTCACTGGCGGCTACTGCTGACGTTACACAGGTATCAGCCTTCACTGGCGCTTCTGCTGACGTCACATAGGTATCAGCCTTCACTGGCGGCTACTGCTGACGTTATACAAGTATGGCCTTCACTGGCGCTTCTGCTGACGTTATACAAGTATCAGCCTTCACTGGCGGCTTCTGCTGACGTTAACAAGTATCAGCCTTCACTGGCGCTACTGCTGACGTTACACAAGTATCAGCCTTGACTGGCGGCTACTGCTGACGTTACACAAGTATCAGCCTTGACTGGCGGCTTCTGCTGACGTTACAAGTATCAGCCTTCACTGGCGGCTCTGCTGACGTTACAAAGTATCAGCCTTGACTGGCGGTTCTGCTGACGTTACAAGTATCAGCTTCATGCGGCTACCACTTTATACCACTTATATCACAGCAGATTTCTGTGCGTGAAATTTGGAGGCTATCCGGTCCCCTGATGTGAACTCTAGAAGGGAAATCCCCTCAAACAGGCCTCAGCTCAGTGGTGACTTGATCCCAAGCCGTCAGATGTGAGCGCCATGCTCAAACCACTAAAGGGGACGGGGTAGCCTAGTGGTCAGAACATTGCACTCGCAATTTGACGACCTAAATTCGATTCCCCTTCGAGGGGACTTTTCCCCCTGGAGTTAACATCAGTGCTGACTCCACTCTCTCCCAAAAAGTCCTTCGGATGAGACTATAGACCGAGGTCCCGTGTGTGAACGCACGCAGAACATCTTGCGCACAGGTTAAATCCTGTTCCGCTTTTCGTAAGAGTAGGCCATTGTGTGCTGATGGGAACAGATGACAAGATTTCCCAAAAAATGCATACATACCGGGACTGGATTTTTTTTTAAAAGCACATGAGTGCTTATTCCATTATCCTCGATATAAAAGAATAAGATAAACTAAACTAAATAAATAAAATAAAGCCGTCCCGCCCACTGCTAAGAGAGGGGGGGGGGGGAAGAGAGAGAGGAATGGGTAAGGGAGAGAGAGAGAGAGAGGAGGGAGAGAGAGAGAGAGAGAGAGAGAGAGAGAGAGAGAGAGAGAGGGAGGGGTGGGGGAGAGGGAGAGAGGGGAGAGAGAGAGAGGGGTGGGGGGGGGGAGCCCTATAGTAGCCAGACCCCGGGACACACTGCTCCCATGTGTCAGTGCATTGCCCTCTGAGTCCTCGAGGGGGAGGGGGAGGGGGAGGGGGGGAGTCACGGGAGAAAGAAGTCAGTGGCCTCAGTGCAGCATGACGTGTATGTATACATTAGCGTGCGATGTGTTGGCCATAGAAATCAGGACACAGGAAAGAAGGGGAGGGTGAGGGGGGGGGGGAGAGACGAGGATGGGGGGGGGGGGGGGTAGGGGATAAGTATTAGGGCAAACAATACGGGGAAAAAACAAATGTAATTTATGTGGTGAGGGGGGGTGGGGGTCCAATCCAATCCAATTATGGTGCTTATAGCCCCGCCGACCACATAGCTGCGAGGTTTCACCAATGGTGTGATTTTCTTATGCAACCGTTTGCCCTAATGAAGGCAGCCACATTCCCACTTCGGGGATGATGTCTAAACACAACACCAATTTGCATGCAGTTTTCAATTTTTTGCCATGCATTCCTATAGGCACGCAATAGCCTACTCTTCCGAAAGGCAGAACGGGTTTTTATTTCATCGTGTGTGGAAGATGTGCGTGCTCTTGCACACGGGACCTCGGTTTGTGCAGGCTCATCCAAAGAACTTGTGGGGGAGGGGAGTGGAGGGGGTCTAGGGAAAACCATTCCATCGAATGAGCCCCTCAGTGTTGGCTCGAACCTGAGCCTTTAGATCACTAAACTCAATGCTCTAACCACCAGACTATCCTGCCCCCCAAAACAGATGCTTGAATTTCGAATGATTATAGCGGATATATGTTGATGATGCTGGGCATTTTAGCCTCCAGTAGTGTCAGTTTGATGACTGGGTTTTTGGAGCATCCTTACGCACCCTCAAAGAACAGTATGGGCGCATGTACGTATATGTGTGGGTTTGCTTGTGTGGATGCATATATAAGTGTTTCCTTGCGTGCGTGGGTATGTGTGTGTGTTTGTTTTGTGTGGGGGGTGGGGGGTGCATGCGTGTGTGCGTGCGTGCGTGCGTGCGTGTGTGTGTGTGTGTGTGTGTATGTGTGTGTGTGTGTGTGTGTGTGTGTGTGTCTGTCTGTCTGTCTGTCTGTCTGTCTGTCTGTGTCTGTGTCTGTGTCTGTGTGTTTGTGTGTGTATGTGTGTCTGTCTGAGTCTGTGTGTCTGTGTGTGTGCGCGTACGTGCGTGCGTGCATGTATGATGGCTGTGGTGTGGGAGTTTATTCCAGCTAGCAGGTGGCAGAGAGGAAGAGGGTCACCGGTGTTCATACTGTTTGTGTTTATCTGTCTTCCAGCAACCTTTGTACCCGCTGCTATCTGCATGATCTCACTACAATGGGGCAGAGGTCACCAGCACTACAAGACAACACTGCTGATTCTCTCCATGCTGCTCCCCGATATCTTCTCCTGACCTTATTCCTCTCCCTCCCCCCCCCCAGCCCCACCAAAAGCCAGTACATGGTATGCCATTTCTTTTAAAAAATTTAATCCAAAATTGGTTTTTGGATGTAGTTGTTTTTGTGTTGTTTTTTTTTTTTACAATGCATACAAACACAAAGACATGGTATGTCATTTCTTTTTAAAATCTTTCAAAAGTTGTTTTTTTTTTGGTGTTGTTTTATTTTTCTTCACAATGCACCCAAAAAAGTAAAGCAAAGAACAAACGGAAAAAAGAACTTTGCTCCAAAATTATTCATCTTGTAAAAAAGACTTCTGCCTTTCTGTGTTGGTATGAATATTACGAGATTTTTGTCCAGTAAAGCCAAATAGGGGACAGGATTGCTAGCTCAGTGGTCAGAGCACTCGCTTTCACCCAAGCTACTAGGCAGCATCCAGTGTGGTGACCAATTGGATGGGTGACCGCACCTCGGGTTTAGTGCAGTCCCCCAGTTCACCCAGCTGTAAATGGGTACCTGCCCTCTTTAGGATCAGGGAAGGTAAAGCAGCGAGGGAGAGGAGATGGGCGCCGCCCTCAACATGCTGGCCCCTAGAGAAGCTGAGGTCTCTGACGCCTTGCTCCCTTACTGACCACATAGGTTATGGGACACCTTTACCTTTTACATTAAGAAAATCTTCAGCTTCATGCAGATCTCATACACATAAAGTTTACTTTGCAATCCATGGTTATCTCCAAATTGAGATAACATTCTCTGCATCTTTTCTTCCAATCTTAAATCTTTTTCTAGCATTATTTTGTTTTCGTTTGTGTATTTATGTACCTAGAATTCCTACACAAATAATGAAAAGGTACGAGAACAGTCACCTTAACAGCATCCCCTCTCATTCCCAATATTCGATTAACTGGCCACACCCCCATTTTCTGGAGAAAATCGGCTTTACCTTTGCCTAAAGCGTCATAGACACTGGCATAAAGTAAAGGTAAGGGTGTCCCATAACCTATAGGTCATGGGGGAGTGAGGCATCAAAGACCTCAGCTTTTCTAGGGGCCAGCATGTTGAGGGCGGCGCCCATCTCCTCTCCCTCGCTGCTTTACCTTCCCTGACCCTAAACAGGGCAGGTACCCATTTACAGCTGGGTGAACTGGGGGAACTGTACTGAAGCCAAGGCGGCACACGGTCACCCATCTAATTGGTAACCAGCTCCATGCTGCTTAACTTGACCGAGGAAAAGCAGCCCTCTGACCACTAAGCTATCCCACCCCGAACACTGGGCCAAAAACCTAAGCATAAAATCTACAATGTCACACACTTTGTCAAAACTTGCGCTTAACTCCTAACAGTTTTTTCCCTTGAATTTCGATCACCGGTAATCGATGCACGCTACTCGGAAATTTTTATAGATAAAAACATATTTTTTGTTATTAAAACGCATCTTTAATGAAAATAAACATAAACAAACGAACTTATGACAAAATATAGAAATTCATTAAAAATATAAAACGTAACGCCACGTAACAAAGGACGTGACCACGTGTTTTCTCTGCCCACGCCATCTTGAATTTTATCGTCTCCAAAGCCCACGCCAGTTTTGACAAAATTGTGAGTTCCACAGCGTGTTTCAACGACACTGAATTCTTCGACAGCAGCGATGAAGAAACTTGGGAGCTGGAGGATGCCATGTCTGATAGTGACTCTGACGAAAATAACGATTTACCGTCAGCAGTTCCAGTATATGGCAAACGACAGCACATGTAAGTTAGTTTACATTGTCGATCTGAGAAAACTAGAATGATCTCTGTTGTGATTGATAAATGGTAAAACTGGTCATTGGAAGTCATTTTCCGCTTTGTTCCGACTTGTTGAAATGAATTGTTAACTGTCAATAGGCTTTTACATAAGAATTTGCTTCGACACACATGTTGAGTGACAACGGCAGTTTGACCTACTTTCAGTCTGTCAGTGGAATGAGTAAGCCCACTTGGCTGTGTCAGTCTAACTGGGGAGTTGTACAAACTGTATCAGTAGCATTATGATTATGATTATTTGTCATCAGTTTAGCATTTTATCTCTGAAATCACTCTTTCCTTCATAGAATTACTAGGCTTTGTGTGTGTTGTGTGTGTGTGTGTGTGTGTGTGTGTGTGTGTGTTGTGTGTGTTGTGTGTAAATCACTGTGTGGGGGAGGGGGGGGAGGAGAAAGTGTGTGTGTGTGTGTGTGTGTGTGTGTGTGTGTGTGTTAGTTATGACAAAGTGTGTGTGGTGTGTGTGTGTGTGTGTGTGTGTGTGTGTGTGTGTGTGTGTGTGAACTCCTGTCCATATAAGCATGTTTGTTCCTCCTATTTAACGGATGTTCTTGTGCTTTATATATTACGCTTTTTTTTCAGCTGACCACAAAAAAAGAAAAACAAACAAAACAAAAAAGAAACAAAACATTTTTTTAATTTTGTGTTTCAGGACTGAAGGCTACAATACGAGGACCATGGATCAGGAAACCCTCTGCCCTCCTTTGTGCCTACCCGCCCCCTGGAGTCCACCTGGATGACTTGAAAACCGAGATGATGTGGACCGTTATTTGCGGCCAGTAGACTTTTTTCAGTTATTTTTCACACATTGTATCGTAGGTCAGTTGTGTTCATATACAAATAGCTATGCAGAAGTTGCCTTCTATGTTTTCTTCATGGTCTGACACATATCCCAATGAATTTTATCGTTTTATTGGTCTTTTGATGTACATGAGTATTGTTCAGGCTCCAAACATGGACAAATATTGGTATTCCAAGTCTTTGTTGAATGGATTATGGGCAAGAACGTTCATGTCAAAGATGCGTTTCAAACAACTCATGTGTTTTCTCAAAATTTCTAACAACCATACTGAAGATCCTAATGATAAACTTTCCAAAGCAAGACTTTTAAAAGGGAGCTGGTTGGGGTTTTTTCTTGAGGGGGGGATGGAAAGGCTTTTTTTGTTATTCTTTTTGTTATATGAACGTTCTCATTGTTATTTTTCTTGATTTTTTTTAAAGGGTAAGGGGGAGGGTAGACAAGTTTATGACCTGTAAGGTCGTAGATAAGAGGCACATTATCTCACAAGTACCTGTGTGCATGCATAAAGGCCAGTTTGGTCTTCATCAGTAGAAGGCCATATCTGTTTCCAACTCTTTGCCAGACGAATACAGTCTGTTTTGTACACACCCACAACAAGGGCAATTGACCTCCTCAGAGTTTTAATACGTCCATTGGTTCATCACTCTTAAGTGTGCATATCGTAACACCTTTCCACGCCAAGAGTCCTTAGGCGTGTATGGCTGTTTGAGTGTTCTGATGTTTCAGGTCTTTCGGCTATTGAGAATTTAAGACTGTAGAGGGGTGGGGAAGAGAGAGAACTCGAACTCGAATGCTTTATTGAGGAAATATGGATAAGCCAGAAGCTTCTTTACACCAGGTCCTCAGAAAAAAAACACCCATAAAACAAAAACAAACAGAAACAAAAACAATAACCCACTGGCAAACGATCATAAAGAATTATATAACATGTAGATATAATAAAGCAAATGATAAACTTAATCACTTAGTTATTTATATAACCAACTATCCAACTACACTCACAATTACAGGCACAAGCAACATCCCAATATAAACTATTTCAAGTGAACATCCTTACTTATATTCTTACCCACCATGACACTCTAGATTACAAATTCAAATTATTCCACGGTAGCAAGAAAAAACACATCCCTACACAATTTCAAAGACACAAAAAGCGAAAAACACAGTTCAGAACAATCAGATTTTCAAATCACACACACACACACACACACACACACACACACACACACACACACACACACACACACACACACACTCCCTCTCTCTCTCTCTCTCTCTCTCTCTCTCTCTCTCTCTCTCTCTCTCTCTCTCTCTCTCTCTCTCTCTCTCTCTCTCTCTCTTTCACACACACACACTCACACACACACGCGCACGCACGCACGCACGCACCACACACCAATAAAACATACTCATAAATACAATTTATATTATGAATGCCTATAGGAATAAACATACTATCCAAGACAACATTCTAATCACAAATCCAAATAATTTTATTCTAACAGAACAAAACGCACCCCATACACCATTTAATAACATTAAGAAAAACGTAGAGTTCAAGATAATTAGAATTTCAATGCACACAACACACACACACCACACACACACACACACACACACACACACACACACACACACACACACACACACACACACACACACACACACACACAAACAAACAAACAAACAAACAGACACATACAATAACATGAATACACAAATGAATAAACAAATAATCCAAGACCTTATTTATTGCAACACAATAATTCTACATTCATAAAACAATGCAACCCTTCATTTTCAATGATATAATAGCAAAGAAATGGAAGTACAAGAAAATCAAAATGTCAACACACACACACACACACACACACACACACACACACACACACACACACACACACACACACACACACACACACACTCAAAGCACAGTAACAGCTAGACAGAAATACAACCGGCAATCAACAAAATAAGTATATACAAAAGATAAGGTAATATTTCCTGCAGAAGATTTCAAATAAATATTTATGATAAGCTTTTTGAATGAAGACAGACTACTTTTCTGTTTTATTTTATCTGGAATTTCATCTCATTCTTTGCTGCCTGAATAGATGAGGGATGACTTAAACAGATCAGTTCTTGGACAGGGGATAGAAATAGTACTCTTACCCTGATTATTTCTAATAAAAAATCTTTCAGAAAGATATTTTGGGGCAAGTTTATTTATTATTTTGTACATAAAAACACCTTTGTTAAAGCAACATCGAAATTTGAAAGGAAAAATGTTAAGTTCTTTGTAATCTATATCTTGCAAAGATATTGACTTAAGGAATACAATTTTTAATGAACGTCTATATAAACTCTCAAGTCGCTTAAGGCGATTTTTACTTGCTGAGTCCCAACATGTAGAGGCATAATCTACATCTGGTTGTATGTAAGCATAAAAAATAACTTCTGGGTATGTTGATCTAGCAAATGTTTTATTCTGTTCAGCTGAAAATTTTGGGGGCTAGCTTCTTAGAATTGAAGCATGACTTGACCAAGATAGATGGCTATCAATATTTAAATCAAGCAATTTATGAGAATCCACTACTTTAATAACTGGTAGTTGAGATTTTATATTTTGTCTTTTTTGCCTTGTTGTGACTAGCATGAATTTTGACTTTTCAGGGTGGAGAGCCATGTGATTAATTTCAGACCATTTAATAAGGTTATCAATATCTTTTTGTAACTCAGTGCATACAACACTGACATCTTTAGCTTTATTATGAGTTGTGGTGTCATCAGCAAACAATTCATACTTATTTAATATTTATATTAATATTTCTTTAAAGGCAAATCATTTATATAAACTGAAAAGAGAATGGGACCTAGGACAGATCCCTGTGGGACACCATAGTGAATCGGCATAAAAGTGGATGCTAGTCGGTCCTGGTACACTGTTTGTCTTCTATTTAAAAGGAAAGAGGATACAAGTTCAACTAATTCTGGGTGTGAACCATACATGCGTAATTTTCTTAATAAGAGAGCATGATCAATAGTATCGAAAGCCTTAGCAAAATCAACAAATATGGTTCCAGTAAACATATCATTATTGATGTTTTCATGCCACTGTTCTATAAGATTCGTGAGTAAAGTATGGCATGAGTGATCTTTTCTGAATCCACTTTGATTTGCGTGAAACAAGTTATAAGTAGTAAAATGGGATGAGAGGTGGTGTTTAAGATGTTTTTCGAGTGGCCTAGATAACGTTGACAGGATTGAGATTGGTCTAAAGTTTGTGGAATCATTTGGATCACCAGATTTATAAAGTGGTAGCACTTTAGCATCTTTAAACGCTTGAGGAAAGCTTTATTTTTCTATACAAAGGTTATAAATATAGGTAATGTGTTCAGAGATTATGGGTGCAGAAATTTTCAAAATTTTGCTGTCAATGTCATGCAAATCCCGCGATTTTGACTGTTTTGATGAACACAGCTCCTTGTACACCTCATTGAACACCAATGAATCCAAATTTCAGCTTTGATAGACAAATTTTGGAATTGCAAAAATCCTGCAACAGAAGTAAACTGTTACAATTAGTATAATCAGCAGGAATAATTTTTTCTCCTACGGTAGAGAAATGTTAATTCATTTCTTCAACTGATAAGTTATTTGATAAAGGGGCTACATAGATTACAGGTTTGCCAGATGACTGGTTTATGGCTTTCCAAAGTGATTTTAAGATCTTTTTTGACGAAATGAGCTCACTGAAATATTTCTTTTTTGCTGCTCTTTTTGAAACTGTTACCTTATTCTGTTGTTTTTTGAAGGTGTCATCTTTACCTGTTGTTTTCAATAGGAAATCACGTTTTGCTATGGCTGTTTTAATTTCATCAGGCCATGGAGGCTTTTCTTTGGTTTGACGCGTTTCCTTTTGAGTGGTGCATGTTTGTTATAAACAGAGAGAAAGGTTTGGTACCACACATCAAGAGCCTCTTCAGGGTTATTATACTGGTAAACTTCTGAAAAATTAGCCATACATAGATCAAAAAGAAATTTGTATCAAACGATTTATAACTTCGAAAAGAAATGCATTTGCGCCTACAAATAGGAATTTTAGAACCCTTTTTTGACCAAGTTAAACAAATTGGAAAGTGGTCACTAAGCCCAAAAATAGGTACAGATGTTTCTATAATATTAGATGGATTATATGCATAAATGTGATCAATCAATGTTTCAGAGGATGACAATTTCCTTGTTGAGGTGTTAATTAGTTGTGATAGACTATATGATTCATAAAGGCTTTTCCATTTGTCACGGGGTTTATGTAAATCAATATTAAAGTCAGCCAGTAAAATTAATTGTGTTGAATGGCTTGATATGTCATCCATCAGGAGTTCAAAACAATGAAACCATTCAACTCGTTCAGCTGGGTTTCTGTAAAAGAAACCAATTAACATTGGTTTGGTCCCTTTTAAATTAATCTGTATCCATATTCACTCAATACTGTATTTGTCAAAATGGCTGATCTGTTTATAGCTAACTGATTTGCGTGCATATACTATTAGTCATGTTTGAAGAGTGGCTTTGGCGTCTCTTCTAATGGTATTGTACCCAGGAATTGATACAATATTATTTGAAACTTTATCGGACAATCTAGTTTCAGAAAAACCAAAAACATGAAAGCAATAATTTTCGTTAGTAATAATGGGGTGCATGTCAGATAGTTTGTTTAACAGGTGGCATATATTTAAGAATCCTACTTTCAAACCAAATTTGGACAACCACTTCACTTTGAAATTATTTGCCATTATACTACAACTAACCTGTTAAATATCAAACTGACAAATGGTTGGAAGCACACATACAATCAATAACCTAATTACTTATACTAACACAATAACTACACACTTTAACTTTAAATATTTACACACAAGGAGAACAACTGGCAAAATGTATGCTGAGGAAGAAGTAATCCAACTAACTGGATGAACAAATAGTTTTTTAAAAATGCAAATGGTATGAACAAGCACAAATCTAATGTAAACCAATGTGATTTCAAGGAAGAAAGGAAACAAAACCTGATATACCACCTCAAACAAACAAGCAAGACCCAGTATACCACCGTATGAACGTAGTGGTATGGACGTAGTGGTATGGAGAATACTGTGCAGAACAAAAATGCAAGTCTAAAGCTCAGTCCCCTTGTCTGCTTGGTCATGTGTCCTGCATAACAACAATAGCCACACCACACACACACACACACACACACACACACACACACACACACACACACACACAACACACACACACACCTGCATACTGATTTAATAGGTGAGTAGGAAAATGGTCTAAAGAATCATAAAATTCTCAACTGGATCACCAAATCACCATATCCACTGCCTTTGGTCATGCTGGGCTACCAGCTGTGAGGCAGCTGCATTAGTTGTTGTGCACACTGACCAGCAGGGATGGTTGGAGTCCAGCTTTGTGAAAGCGGGTTGTGCATGTTTGGGGGATTAAACCCAAGGGAAGCAGAGCCCATGGGAAAGTTGGACTGTCTCTGACTGAAGTCAGCATTTTGTGCATCCTGACGAGGGTAGTGATGTGAGAAGGGGAATCTGAGATGAGGGGCACTGGGAATCCTATAGTCTGGGTAGGGGAATGGAGGTGGACATGGAACAGATGACTGCAGTCCACCAGTCTGAGGCTGATTGTTTCCATCCAGAATTGATACATTCCTGGTGGATTCTTGATGACGGGATCCATGGAGAGAATCACCAGGATGATCAGTATTGTTCTGAACCACCCGGCGATTCTCTACCGACGGTAATGGTGGAAATTCACTGACAGACAGGAGTGGCTTCCCCTGTATTCTTTCATCCATTACAGGTTTGGAGAAAGACCTGGGACTGAACCAAAATTTCGTTTGGTGATCCAGAAGTTATCATTTATAATAGGTTGATAGCGTGAATCATATCTCTTGCCAATAGCCTGGCCTATACTGTCTGAGGGTTTTGAGTAACGTGAATGGGAAGTCTGGGGAGAAATTGTTTAAAATTAATTGCTAGGCGGGCTGTTCCCTTTGGACTGGGGTGAATGGCATCTCTCACCTGTACTCTTCAACCTCTTCCTCGAAAACATCATGACAGAGACACTGCAAAACCACCACACTTCCATCTCCATTGGTGGAAGACCCCTTTGCAACCTCAGATTTGCAGATGACATTGACCTCATGGGCAGCAGCAAACAAGAACTGCAAATCCTCACAGACAGTCTAACAGACCGAGCGAGCGCATACGGCATGGAGGTCAGTACAGAGAAATCGAAGATCATGGTCAACAGCGCGAGTAATGACAGCACGGAAATAAAGATGAATGGAGAAATATTGGAAGAGGTGAGCCAATTCAAATACTTAGGCTCCATCCTAACAAAAGATGGCACATCAAACAATGAGGTGAAAGCTCGCATTGCAACAGCAACATCTGCTCTAGTCAGACTCCAGAGGATCATCAGAAGCAACAACATCAGCTTCTGCACCAAATACCACCTCTACAAATCCCTCGTAATATCTATCCTCCTATATGGCTGTGAATCATGGACTCTGACAGCAGAGTTAGAGAGAAGAATCCAAGCATTCGAGAACAAGTGCCACAGAAGACTCCTCAAAATATCATACAAAGAACACAAGACCAATAACTATGTGAAAGAGGAAATCAAAAAGCGTGTGGGCCCCCAAGAGCCTTTGCTCTCCACCATAAAGAGGAGAAAGCTGATGTGGTTTGGTCACACCACAAGACACAACACCCTAGCAAAAACCATCTTGCAAGGAACAGTCGAGGCAAAAGAAGAAGAGGCCGCCAAAAGAAATCATGGGTTGACAACATCAAAGACTGGACTGCCCAACCCCTGCAACGCCTCCTACTAGCCACACAGGATCGTGAAGCATGGAAAAAGATCTCCGTTGCGTCTTCTCTCATGTCCCCCTACGTCCTTTGGGACATGGGACTGAGTGAGTGAGTGAGAGTGAATGGCATCTTTATATAAAGCCTGACGTGGGGCACCATTCACAGTGATGAAACTTCCATGATTGTCAATCATGTCTACCTGCATTTTAGTGCAGGCTGTGTGATATTTTTGTTAGATGGTACTATGGCATTGTTTAGATGATGCCTTCCTCGGGCAGGAAGAATAGAGCTGAGAGCAATAAAAGCTGCAGGGAAACAGTTTTTGCTCAAAGATATAAGCTTGGTGACAGAATCTTTGGGGTGACAGAATGTAATTAATTTGATTATGAATCAGACCATTTGGTGAGTGCCAGGTTGATGTTCTGGATGGCTTGTGAGGGTGGAGTGTGTTAGCCAAAGTCAGTTTGTGCTTCTTTGCGAATTCCAGCAGCCGCTGTCCTCTGTCATTTGTTTCTCCCAGTCCAAAGCGTCCTGTGGTTCCTGCCCAGGTGTCATAGGCATCAGGTCCCACCTTAGCATTCCAGTCGCCTTCCACAATAAGGATGTCTTTTTTGGGCGTTTTGGAGATGACGTTTTCAAGTTCTTCATAGAATTCTTCTATCTGATCGTCATCGTAGTCAGATGTTGGAGATGATGGTGAGATTCTGGGGTTTTGCAGAAACTCTGATTGAGATGAGTCTGCTGGATACTGGTGTGCAGCTGATGATGTTTGACACAATCTCTTTCCTGACAATAAAGCCTACTCCATGTTGATGTAGTTTCTCTTCTCCGCTGTACCATATTTTGTGGCCGTCTTGCGTGGTTGTTTCTCCAAAGCCAATCCATCTGACTTCCGCAAGCCCTACTATGTCCCATTTATACCTCTGTAATTCATGTATAAGTTCCTGTACTCTTCCTGTTTGGTACAGAGTCCTTACATTCCATGTACCAATGGTTGCCCCTTTATCTGGAAGCTTTAGAGTTGGTTCTGCCCCAGTAGCACACTTGTCACTCCCACCCTGGAGGCTTGCAGTGGGTAGCGCGGTCGTTGCTGATCCGGGCCTCGACCGATCCGGCATGTCTTTCTGTTTTGTTTTTCTCATCATGTCCTTGCAGTGGGCTTGAGGAAGCTTGGTGGTGCCCATCTCCTCTCCAAGACTCCTACTGGTGGGTTTTCAAGGCTCATTGGTGGAAGACCCCTTTGCAACCTCAGATTTGCAGATGACATTGACCTCATGGGCAGCAGCAAACAAGAACTGCAAATCCTCACAGACAATTTAACAGATCGAGTGAGCGCATACGGCATGGAGGTCAGTACAGAGAAATCAAAGATCATGGTCAACAGTGCGAGTAATGACATCACGGAAATAAAGATGAATGGAGAAACACTAGAAGAGGTGAGCCAATTCAAATACCTAGGCTCCATCCTAACAAAAGATGGCACATCAAACAATGAGGTGAAAGCTCGCATTGCAACAGCAACATCTGCTCTAGTCAGACTCGAGAAGATCATCAGCTTCTGCACCAAATACCACCTTTACAAATCCCTCGTGATATCTATCCTCCTATATGGCTGTGAATCATGGACTCTGACAGCAGAGTTAGAGAGGAGAATCCAAGCATTCGAGAACAAGTGCCACAGAAGACTCCTCAAAATATCATACAAAGAACACAAGACCAATAACTATGTGAAAGAAGAAATCAAAAAGCGTGTGGGCCCCCAAGAGCCTTTGCTCTCCACCATAAAGAGGAGAAAGCTGATGTGGTTTGGTCACACCACAAGACACAACACCCTAGCAAAAACCATCCTGCAAGGAACAGTTGAGGGCAAGAGAAGAAGAGGCCGCCAAAAGAAATCATAGGTTGACAACATCAAAGACTGGACCGCCCAACCCCTGCAACACCTCCTACTAGCCACACAGTATCGTGAAGCATGGAAAAAGATCTCTGTTGCGTCTTCTCTCATGTCCCCCCTACGTCCTTTGGGACATGGGACTGAGTGAGTGAGTGATAAGCTTGGTCCAAATATGAGTGGACATGGGTCCTCTTGGACAATCATTTATTCCTGTATGTATGATAAGGTTTTTAAAATGTTCGTATTTGGATAGATCTTGCAGCCAATCGATAATGTCAATTACAGATAGTCCTGGAATGCATATTTTATATAGAGAATTACTCTGGTTATCCAGTCTTTTTGGATTGATATGTCTGATCACAGAGTCTCCTATCAAAACAGATGAAGCCTCAGCAGGGATGGTTAGTTTCTCTAATATCAGCTTAGCAGTTTGTTTAACTTCCGTTTTGTTCAGTAAAGTTTCATCCTGGGCTAAATTAATTAGTTTAGGTGAAGTAGGCATTTCCTTTTGTGAAAGGGAATGGGTTTTACTGTTCTCTGAAAGATCTGGCTCCTGATTTAGATCTGACAGAGTCTGAAATCGATTGCTGACAGACACATTGATGACCTCACCACTTTGTCATTGTCGTCACTGTCAACATGAGAGTCAGTGGAATGGTTCTGAAAGTTGTCAGTTACTGTGAGTGTGCATGTGATGGCGGACGTGGGGAGTGACTGGGAAAATGCTCTGGTTTGTCTTCAATCTTGGTGGGCTTGTCAATGTCACACAAGTCATAAGAATTACATTGAGTGGAATCATCCTTTAGCTCAAGCTTTTGCTTTGTTTGCTTTCACTGGGAGGAAATAGAACCCAGACATGTTTTCAGAGATTGAGTTTCTTTTACTAAGCTGTTTAAAGCTGTGTTTCAGTTAGTAACACTAGCCTTCAAATCAGCAACCATAGACCCCAAGGATTCTTCCCTGAGGTCAATATGATGCTCAAGTTCCGTTTTGAGTGACACTTTTAAGTCTTCTTGGTTAATAAGGAAATTAGTTGTTAAGTCAGAATGATTACTGAGAACAAGTTCTAAAATTGATTCAGTGTTTTCTAGCTTGTCGGATATAGTCTTGTTTTTATATAAGGAAGGACACAATGTTCGCCTCCAATATTTTTTTGATGATTTCACAGCTTTTGTGGTGTCTTTTAAAATAACTTTTTGACTTTTTCCCATACAATTTGTGGAAGTTGGAGTTTCTAACAAGTTGGAAACACATTGTTCATCGTCATGTCTAGAAACATTGTCAGTCTCACTTGAGTTTGTTTGAATCATTTGTAGGGGTTGTAATAAAGGAGAAGCATAGGAAGAGTCATTTCTGTGTGCTTCCAACATTCCTTTATCAAAGTACCATTGATTTGATGGTGGAAGTGAAGATGCTGAAGGCAGAACAGTAGTTGCACTGAGATCTTCACTCGGACTGGACAACACGATGTTCTTGCCTTCATCTTTTAAAAAGGCAAATGGCGCTGAAAGCAGAGAACTCTTCAGGATCTGCAAATCAGGATTTCTGCAATGCTCTGTCACAATGTCTTCCAGAACTTCAAATTCTTTCTTGTCCCAGTTTTCACAGTCAACACCCTGGCACAATAGTGTTCCTGTGCTTTGACATGTGAAGTACAGGGAAAGAGTTATGCGCTTTGATCCCTGATAAAAGATGCATAAAACTGACTTTGCTAAGCATGAAGGTATGGGTTCTTCAATCCATAGGGATGGGGAAAAGGCATTATTATCATTGTCATAGTCTTCTTTCTGTATTTGAATTAATTCACTGGTAATTGAAGCATAACGATAAAAAAGGCAGTTTCTCCAAGTTTCTCCGTACAACAGTTACAGTGTGTGTACAACATTACAGTTGTACAACAGTTACAGGCTAGCAGTCATTTGCTGTGCATGCTGACCTGGACAGGGGACCAAGGGAGGTTAATGTGAATCCATAATGTTAACCTCACGTGCCTGGCACAGTGTCAACAAACACAATCCACGATTCACACAGGCTGTTTAACTGCACGTGCTGAGGCACGTTTGTTTTATTCCAAACAGTATGATTTTGGTGAACATACATCAGTTAAATAAGCTCTTCATTGTTTCATATTGAAACATCAGACGATAATAACAATCCATATACTATTTTCAGGAACAATCAATTTACATATTTCCACTCACATACCGTTTATGAAGACGTATACAAAAAATCATAATGATAATTATCTGTCCTCTAGCACTCACAATCAGGCACAATATGGAGAGCAAACAAAACACGTCCCACCTCTGCTATATATATGTGATGAGAGCAAGGATTGAGAGAGAGAGAGAGAGAGAGAGAGAGAGAGAGAGAGAGAGAGAGAGAGAGAGAGAGAGAGAGAGAGAAGAATGAATGAATGAATGAATGAATGAACGAACGACGACGTTTATTTTCTAAGGGTAACAGAGGAAGCAGCCACATACTTTTTTTTCATCTGGCCCTTGCCTTGGTAAGGGAAAAGCAATCCCCCCCCCCCCCCCCCATTTACCTGCCGCATCCCCAAAGAGAGAGAGAGAGAGAGAGAGAAGAGAGAGAGAGAGAGAGAGAGAGAGAGAGAGAGAGAGAGAGAGATGATGATTGATGTGATTATAATGACGAACGGTTATTTCGGTAACAGGAACACATCTTTTTCGGTTGCTTGTGGGATTTTATTTCCCCCCAGGAGTTCTTTCGATATGAATGGCACTCGTGCTTTTTACTGTGTGTTATGCAGTTTTGTAAATCTTCTCATCTGTTCCCACCGGCACACAATGGCCTACTCTTACGAAAAGCGGAACAGGATTGTAACGTGTGGGCAAGATGTTCTGCGTGCGTTCACACACGGGACTTTGGTTTATAGTCTGATCCGAAGGACTTTTGGGGAGAGTGGAGTCAGCACTGATGTTAACTCCAGGAGAAAAATCCCCTCGACACAGAATCGAACCCGGGTCGTCAAATTGCGAGCGCAATGTTCTAACCATTAGGCTACCCTCTGTGTGTGTGTGTGTGTGTGTGTGTGTGTGTGTGTGTGTGTGTGTGTGTGTGTGTGTGTGTGTGTTCAAATTCATTTAACGTCTTTTCACAAGTTGTGATATTAAACGGATCATGCGTGTGTGTGTGTGTGTGTGTGTGTGTGTGTGTGTGTGTGTGTGTGTGTGTGTGTGTTGTTTGTGTGTGTGTGTTTGAGTGCGTGCGTGCGCACGTGTGTGTGTGTGTGTGTGTGTGCGTGCGTGCGTGTGCTTGTGTGTTTGTGTGTGTGCATGCGCGTGTGTGTATGTGTGTGCGTGTGTGTGTGTGTGTGCGCGCGAGTACTTGCTTGCGTTCGTGCGTGCGTGCGTGCGTGTGTGTGTGTGTGTGTGTGTGTGTGTGTGGTGGTCCGCGCACGCGCGAGTCCTTGCGTGCATGTGTGTGTGCGCGCACGCGCATGTGCGAGTGCGTGCGTGCGTGCGTGTGTGTGTTTTGTGCAGTCAAAATTTCCTGGCGAAATGTATGATCAGGGAGAAGGCAAGGCCATGTGAAAACAAAAACACGGCCTGTGATATCCTGTAGCCGAGGGTCAATGTTAAGGGGAAGGAATTGTACCCATCCCTCAAGATTATCACCCCAGATGGCTTCACTTGACCTGACAAGTGCTGATCACGTCCCGTGGAGACGGGTTAGCCTGGTGGTTAAAGTGATGCCCTTTGTGTTCGTTATCTGCTGACCTAGGTTCGAGTGTCCTTAGAGACGATTTTTCTTCTGGAGTTAACACATCAGTGCCGAATCCACTTCCCCCAAAAGTCCAATTTGGAAGAGTAGGCCATTGTGTGTCGGTGAGAACCGGATGACAAAATTTACAAAACTGTATGTACACGGGACCGGATGTAAAAAAAGAGATTTTTTCTTCTGGAGTTAACGTCAGTGCCTACTCCACTCCCCCAAAAGTTCTTCGGATGAGACTATAAACCGAGGTCCTGTGTGCAAACATACGCAGAACATCTTGAGCACACATTAAAAACTATTCTGGAAGAGTAGGCCATTGTATGTCGGTGAGAACGGATGACAAAATTTACAAAACTGCATGCACACGGGGACTGGATGTAAAAAGAAACAAAAAGCACATGAGTGCTTATTCCATTATCTTCGAGGGAAAAAAAGAATGAAAAAACCTCGTGGCTCGGTTCAATAGCTGACCATGACCTCATTTTCCTCGTAGTTTTCCGCTCTGTTCCATTGGGTGATTTCCTGGCTATCTTGTGAATGGGGTTGTTTCTGAATGTTTTGGATAGGAAATTTTTTTGGGGGGTCCAACTTCTGCTGAAGGGTTAGCTAACATGTCTAAAACTCAGTCAGTTAGGTGCGTTTATACTCCTTTGATGCTGGTGATATGGGTTAAGTACAGTTAAGGCAATACTTTTCTGTTAATTTTTTTAATATGATTTCGTGAATAATGATTTTCTGCTGGTCCAGATTCTCTCTCTCTCTCTCTCTCTCTCTCTCTCTCTCTCTCTCTCTCTCTTCTCTCTCCCTCTCTCTCTCTCTCTCTCTCTCTCTCTCTCTCTCTCTCTCTCAAGTCTTTGGATGAGACTGTAAACCGAGGCCCCGTGTGCGAACGCATGCAGACCATCTTGCACACAGGTTAAATCCTGTTCCGTTTTTCGTAAGAGTGGGCCTTTGTGTGCCGGTGGGAACAGATGACAATATTTACACAACTGCATACACACGGGGACTGGATGAAAAAAGCACACGAGTGCTTATTCTATTATCCTCGATATAAAAGGAAAAAAATTAAAATCTCTCTTTCTCTCTCTCTCTCTCTCTCTCTCTCTCTCTCTCTCTCTCTCTCTCTCTCTCTCCTCTCTCTCTCTCTCTCTCTCTCTCTCTCTCTCTCTCTCTCTCACACCACACACACACACACACACACACACACACACACACACACACACACACACACACACACACACAGAGGAAAAGTTCATACGGACATGGCACAAACATGCTCCAGTGTGTCATACACAGGCTTGACCTCAATACTTCTTGACCTAAACCGGACAGATCCCAAGTCTGAACTGTGGATGAGAGTTTGACCACCGCTGTTTGTCAGGGATTAAAGTTTAGTATGCTCTGATCTTGACTTTGAATCTGTAAATATTGGCAGGGAGGTCACCCTCTTCATGTCTCCACTGCTGCTGACCACAGGTCAAAGGGTTCAGAGGTCATCTCTGTGGCTTGGGGACTCTTCCAACATGTCATCTTCCATAGGGTTACTTTTTGGAGTTGGACCTGCGCTGTCGTTGTGTATATTTTTTTCTTTTAATCAGTATTGAAGTGCGAGATACCTTGCAAAAACAACTCTTACGAGTATTTCTCCTTGCGTATTAACATTAACATTAACATACGCAAGGAGAAAAATGAACAATGAACAAGTCTTATGTATAGAGGGTTATAGAATAAGCATAAAATTGGCTTTTTTTTAAAGACATGCATCCCTTTGGAAACAAAAGCAAAAAGTAAACCGATGTAATTAACTTTCAATACATGACATGAAGAACATACTAAAGAAACAATGTCTATATATATATATTATATATATATATATTATATATATATATATATATATATATATATATATATATATACTATATATATATATATATATATACGGTATATATATATATATATATATATATATATACCGTATATATATATATTTTTTTTTTAGTATGTTTTTCCTGCCATGTAGTGGTGAAGTAAGTTGTTGATATCTGTATGAGGACTAGGTGTTTATTCATATTCATTATGTTTTTCCAGGGGTTTTGAAAGCATAGAAATAATAGAGATCGGCCGATAGTTTGAGGGATCTGAAGTATCACCAGACTTGTAGATGGGGATCACTTTAGCACATTTGAAGGCGTTGGAGAAATAGTTCTTATCAAGACAAAGGTTATATAAATATGTTAAAGCTAACAGTTTTAGAGACAGCAGGTTCTCTGTAAAACTGGTTTTAAACATGTATGGGAAAACCAAAGTACACTTGATGTACACCGATTGTGCCATGCAATAAAAACAAAACTTGAGAGTTTATATAAAACATTTTGGATTAACCAGAAACAAGAGTCCACAAAACTTAACTTTTATAATTTTGTGACTAAAGAATATAGACTAGAACCATATCTGATTAACTGTGAAAGCAAAAACCATAGGAAAACATTTTGTAAATTTCGTACAAGTGGCCATGATTTGATGATAGAGAAAGGAAGATATATGAATATACCAAGAGAGAACAGAACTTGTCAATACTGCAACAAAATAGAAGACGAGTTCCATTTACTGGATGAGTGTATCTTATATACTGAACAAAGAAAAAACTTATTGCTAAATCTGAAATCTGGTGTCAAAGAATATAGGAATGGTATAGACAAATTAAGCAATGTTTTTCTAACTGATAATCATCAAGCTGAAATCATTCAATATGTTTGTGCCTGTTTTGAAAAAAGAGAACAATTGAAATAAGATAGAATGCAACATGGTTTTGCTTTGTGGTGGCTTTATGTGGCTTTTGCCTGCACATCATTTCAGTTCATGCTGACCAGTGAATAATATGTCGTATTGATGAATTATGTTGAGTTTATTTTGTTGTGTCAATAAGTCCATGTGACTTTTATGGCAATAAATAATTTCTGATTCTGATTCTGATTCTGACAGGCAGACATACAGACAGACAGACAGGCAGACAGAGACACACGGAGAGATACAGAGAGAGTTTTAGTTTTTAGTTTATAATTTTATATCGAGGATAATGGGATAAGCACTCGTGCTTTTTTACATCCAGTCCCCGTGTGTATGCAGTTTTGTAAATGTCATCTGTTCTCACCGGCACACGATGGCCTACTCTTACGAAAAGCGGAACAGGATTTAACGTGTGCGCAAGATGTTCCTCGTGCGTTCACACACGGGGCCTCGGTTTATAGTCTCATCCGTAGGACTTTGGGGGAGAATGGAGTCGGCACTAATATTAACTCCAGGAGAAAAATCTCGAACAGGAATCGCACCCGGGTGGTCAAATTGCGAGCGCAGTGTTCTGACCACTAGGCTATCCCGTCCCCCAGAAAGATAGAGAGAGACACACACAAGAAGACAGACAGACAGACAGACAGACAGACAGACAGAGATAAATGGAAACAGAGACAGAGAGAGGCAAGGCAAGGCAAATTCTTTTATTCAAGGATAATGAATAAGCACTTGTGTGCTTTTTTTTACATCCAGTCCCCACCCTTATCAGGGATAAGATCAAGATTAAAAAAAACACCTAAAACTTAACAGCAACAAGAGTAATGAAATACCAAGAACAAAAAAATATACACAGTTAAAAGAGAGAGAGAGAGAGAGAGAGAGAGAGAGAGAGAGAGAAGAGAGAGAGAGAGAGAGAGAGATTTTTATTTTTCTATTTATTCTTTTATATCGAGGATAATGGAATAAGCACTCATGAGCTTTTTTACATCCAGTCCCCGTGTGTATACAGCTCTTTAAATGTCATCTGTTCCCACCGGCACACGATGGCCTACTACTCTTACGAAAAGCGGAACAGGATTTAACATGTGCGCAAGATGTTCTGCGTGCGTTCTCACACGGGGCCTCGGTTTATAGTCTCATCCGAAGGACTTTGGGGGAGATTGGAGTCAGCACTGATTTTAACTCAAGGAAAAAATTCCCCTCCAACGGGAGAGAGAGAGAGAGGGAGGGGGGGGGGGGACACAAGGTAAGACAGCAAAGACACGCATGACAAATTCCTTTTCATTATGCATGTAGCAATAAACATCCTCATGAATTAAATTCGTGACCCGCTGATAGAGAGACCTTAGGTATATCTATATATATAGATAGGAAAGAAAAACACGTACACACACAGCATCTCACACTTTGCATACAAATACCTGATATGTCACAGTCAAATATCGAAACCAAAGCACCAAGGTGAACTGTGTTTTAAAAAGAGAGCAGACAGACAGACAGACAGACAGACAGACAGACAGACAGACAGACAGAAACGGGGGAGGGGCTACTTTACCTGCATCTGCCACATTCGCTTTCTCGCATGGACACGTAAAGCACACATAAAATACAGAAACATACGTCTGCCGTCACATTCGCACAATTTACGCGCATGCTCTCACATGCATTTAAAGGCCTATCACATGCACGCTCATAATGCGCTCAACACATAATAGACATCACACAAAGAAATAATTATAACTATGTACACCTGCAGAGACAGTTTTCCATAAACAATGCAGTGCAAGCTTTCAGAATTATGATACATTACCTTTCGATAGTTAATGCTGTACAAGGCCCATATCATCAGAAAAGATCATTGAAAAAAAAATTTCTAAAGGAACTATAACAAAAAGACAGAAAGACATAGAAAGACAGACAGAGAGAGATAGAGAGGCAGAGACACAGAGAGAGACAGTGACAGACAGACAGACACATTAAAAATGTGGTTGTTTTTTTTGTTGTAGTGTAAAGCTGTTAAGCCCATGCACAAGGACATAGTGGGACGAGCATAAGGGACAGAACATAACCATAATTTTGATAATGTAAAAACTATAATTATGACCGTCCAGAGAAACATTATAACATTCGTTCTATTTGATGGTTTTTGGCAATTGTTTTACTAATAAATGTTTTTAAGGACACTCAATATCGTTTTCATGATCGTACTGTTTTTTTTCTACCGTGAACAAAATAATCATCATCATAGTGTGGAGTTTATATCACGCTATATCTTGTGAAAATATTTATTAAAGCGCTTGCATTCAGCCTATTCTTACACATTCAACCAATCTCAAATAGATTTAACAAATTAAAATTCCACACACACA
>CM060333.1:6489355-6501855 GCA_030674155.1 Stramonita haemastoma
GGTCAGAACATTGCACTCACAATTTGACGACCTGAGTTCGATTCCTGGTCGAGGGCATTTTCCCCTGCAGTTAAATCAGTGCTGACTCCACTTCCCCCACAAGTCCTTTGGATGAGACTTTAAACCGAGGCCTGTGTGCAAACGCACGCAGAACATCTTGCGCACATATTAAATCATGTTCCGCATTTCGTAAGAGTAAGCCATCGTATGCCGGTGAGAACAGATAACATTTACAAAACTGCATACACATCGGGGACTGGACGTAAAAAAGCACATGAGTGCTTATTCCATTATCCTCGATATAAAAGAATAAAATAAATAAATAAATAAGAATAAACACACGCACGCACACGTGCACTACGCGCTCAGACATGTACGTAAAAGGGGGGGGGGAGAGAGAGAGAGAGAAGAAGAGAGAGAGAGAGAGAGAGAGAGAGAGGAGAGAGAAGAGAGAGAGAGATTTGATTTGATTTGATTTGATTTATTCTTTTATATCGTGGATAATGGAATAAGCACTCTTGTGCTTTTTACATCCAGTCCCCGTGTGTATGCAGTTTTGTAAGAGAGAGAGAGAGAAGACAGACAGACAGACAGACAGAGACAGAGAGAAAGATAGAGAGAGGCAGACAGACAGCAAATAGAGACAGACGAACATACAGAGACAGAGAGATATAGAGATAGTGAGGAAGAGACAATCAGAGAGATAAACAGACAGACAGACAGAGAGACAGAGGCAGACAAACAGACAGACAGAGAGACATAAAGACAGCGAGGCAGAGACAATGAGAGAGAAAAACAGAGACAGAGAGACCTCTAGACAGAAAGAGAGAGATCTCATTATTTTCTTTATTCATTTTTGTATTTATTTATTTATTTAATCTTTTATTTCGAGGATAATGGAAAAAACACTCACACACACTCATGTTCTCTTTTACCTGCAGTTCAAATGTGAGTGATGATTTTTCAATTTTGTCCTCCATTCTAATTTTCGTACAATGGCCTACTCTTCTAACATGTGTGTAAGATGTTCTGCACACGTCCACACACGGGTGCGCCCTCGGTTTATAGTCTTATCCTAAGGACTTTTTTTGGTGGGGGAGGGGGGGATCAAGTCGGCACTGATGTTAACTTCAGGGGAAAAAATCCTCTTGAACGGGATTCGGACTCGGGTCAGTAGATCACGAGCGCAATGCACAGCACTTTTAACCACCAGGTTACCCCATACCCCTAGAGAGAGAGACAGACAGCGACAGAGACAGAGAGACAGCCAGGCAGACAGCCAGCCAGACAGACACAGTCACACCACACACACACACACACACACACACACACACACACACACACACACACACACACACACACACAACAGTGCTGACTCCACTCTCCCCAAAAGTCCTTCGGATGAGACTATAAACCGAGGCCCCGTGTGCGAACGCACACAAAACATCTTGCGCACACGTTAAATCCTGTTCCGCTTTTCGTAAGAATAGGCCATCGTGTGCCTGTGGGAACAGATGACATTTACAAAATTGCATACACATGGGGACTGGATGGAAAAAACACACGAGTGCTTATCCCATTAACCTCCATACAAAAGAATTAAATAAATAAATAAACACACACACACACACACACACACACACACACACACACACACACACACACACACACACACACACACAGGGACAGAGACATTGAATTGAATTGGATTTTATTGCCGTCAAACTATACAAGCCAAGCAGCACAGGGCTGGTATTACATCATAATACTTGGACGCGATGTCTGTCATTGACAAGGATGCCACAGCAAGGGCAATGCCTTAGTATGTTCCAATAAAAAATTTATGACGGTATTTCATAGAGCCAAATGTCACTGAAACTGTCTGCTCTGCAGCAGCTGGGGGGGGGGGGGGGGGGAGAGAGAGAGAGGGAGAGAGAGAGAGACAGACAGACAGACAGACAGACAGAAAGGGAGACGGGCAAAGATGACGATATTGATGATGTCGATGAGGAGAGAGAACACTAAAGTATTACAGCATTTCGGCCTTAGGACACTGTTGAAGGCATATGTGGGGGTAGGAGTGGTGTGGCAGATGGACACTTGAGGAAGACGAGGCGTGTACCGAGTTCACGTGGTGTAACCTATCTATGTCCTATCTGTATGTACACACAGTTACATTACATTCAATGTCTGCACTGTTATCATCGTCACCATATTCGTCATATAATAAGGGCATAATTATAATACACCATGTAATACGAGAGGGAGAGAGATTCAAGATTCAAGATTTAATTCGCCTTTGACCCCCCTTGAGGCATGGAGGATTTCAGAAAACAAAATCAACTGTAACATAATTATATAATTTGCACTAATAGATTACGTTCATACAGAGAATTTCACAGAAATCAAAATATAGACAGTCTTTTCAGTAATGTCACGCAACTTTACTCTTAACTATGAGAGAGAGAGAGAGAGAGAGAGAGAGAGAGAGAGAGAGAGAGAGAGAGAGAGAGAGGAGAGAGAGAGAGAGAGATGAACTTTGCACGTGTTTAATATGTACATTGGCCTTAGGCCACAATACACGGAGTTTGGGGGAGGGAGGAGAATCAACACACTGAGATGTAATATAATATGGAACATGAAAGAAAAAGCCCCAAACCAACCAAATAAACCAATAACCGATTCTTGTGAATCATGACCGCAATGATCCTGTCTTGTGAATCATGACCGCAATGATCCTGTCTTGTGAATCATGACCGCAATGATCCTGTCTTGTGAATCATGACCGCAATGATCCTGTCTTGCACTCTGAGCTTGAGAAACAAATATATTAGACTGCATGGATATTGTTAATAGTTGACACCAATAAAATTCGGCATAAATGAAAATGTAATAATTTTATGCAATTCAGGTTGAGAGAAATATTTTTTTTATAAAGATATATATCTTATTTAATACACGCATCAATCAAGTAACATTATGACACAAACATTTCTTCGTTCTATTTATGGAATGGAATATGCATCTGGATGGATAATGACTGTGTTCTCCACTGGATGTTTTGAGTAGCTCTGATATTGGCCTATGAATACATCCAGTTAAAAACTTATCCCTTAATTAAATCGGAGTACATTGAGCATTCAAACGTAAAATGAGCTACATTTTCTAACTTTTTTTCTTACAAAAAGGATTTCTCAATCATTAACACTATATCTGCGAAGGGTTTTATGAAGTTACAAAACATTTAACCTAGCTTGTGTAACGGCAACTAGAAAACGATATGTGTCTATTGAATTATTGTAGTTTTCGTCTCCAAAAATGTTTAAAATGTTACATAGTTTTCATATCTCTCTATAGCCCTTATTGTTCCATACCACTCTTGCGTAAACATATCATTAAACTCTCCTTGTATACCTGCAAAAAGGCTTTTACATCACCAACACCTTGTTGTAACCTTACAATATTAAATCCTGTTTCACATAGAATGTCTCTTATAGAATTTCTCTTACTTTTTAACACCCAACACTTTTCCATTTATGTCTACTTCCAGCAGCATTTGGCAAACATTAAATGGCAATCTGTTTTGACTCAAGTGTACAAGCTTAAACCAGTATTTACATACATTGATAGAACGAATGAATGAATGAATGTATGAATGAATGATCTTTATTTTCCAAGGGTAACAGAGTAAGCATTCGCATACTTTTTCTCAGAGAGAGAGGGGGGAGGGAGGGAGAAAGAGAGACAGACAGACAGACAGACTGAGACAGACAGAGAGAGACACACACACAGAGAGACACCAGAAAGACAGACACCAAGCGCCAAAGAAAAACAGGCAAGTGAGCAAAAGTTGACAGACAGACAAATAGACAGACACACCCACTCACACAAACCACCACACTAACCCAGATCACACCAGCCCTCACATCTTAAAAAAAAAAAACGCACTCGACTGCTTCCATGCTTCCCAACAAATCGATACTACTGGGAAAGGGACATCACCCACATCACCCTGGCGAGACGCCATACCACTCACACACCACCCCTCCCCTTTCCTCCTCTCCCAAACCGCCACACCACCTAGGTAACAAATAAAAGGGGGAGAAAATAGGCCTAAGGCCTGCTCTTTCGCAGCATCCCACAAAACGAGAGCAACAGACATTTTCCTATCGCTACACAGCTGAGAGGAAGGAAGCTGATAGTTTTAGGCTGATTAAGAAAGTGCAATATGTCAGCTCTTCTTCATTCGTTCTTGCCACGGTGTTAGCTCGTTAGGCCAACGTTTCTCTCCTTGTTGAGGTGGAGTGAGTGATTTATGAAAGGCCGTCCCCGTGGTAAGCCTACACTGACAGGCGTCTTGGCAAGGGTTTTCATCCTGCACACACACACATACACATACACACAAGCACACTCTCGAGGTCGCTCTTTCCATCCCTCCCCTTCTCTTCTCTGCTTTCCTTCCTTCCTCCTCTTGTCGTCACACAGTCGTTCTGACAGAATTGTCTGCTAGGCCTGGGCTAGGCCTAACCTAAAACGCCACCTACGCCATGCGTTGTGCTTTCTGCTGCAGTGGTTCTTGTAGGCTAGCTGGCCTAGCGCCTATCTGAGGTCTGAGATTGCTTGTGTGAGTGTAGCTGGGCGAGTCTACTACAGTCTGTGTTAGTTCACCCATGCCAAGGGTTTTGTTTTTTTGTTACATCAGACTCGTGTTTTTAGAGCTGGAGTCTAAGATACACACACGCACACGTTGGAAAGCCACGATCTCCGGAGGGAAACCCCGGGTTCAGTGAACTGGTTACTAAACACACAGAGCGGAGAGAGAAGGGGGGGGGGAGAGAGGGAGGAGATTGAAGTATGAATAGCCTAGCACATGTGTGGATGTTGGCGCTAGGCTCCAAAGTTCATGAACTTTGCCTAGGGTCGCGTGCAACAAAGCATGAAAAGCATTCTTTTACGCGCGCAGGCAGGGTTAGCCTAAGCTAGGCAATAGGCTCGCAGTGTCTGAGAGAGCATTACTAGGGTTAGACTGAGGCTACTGCTAATACTAGGCTACCTACGGCGTGTGGACTTGCAGATTTATTTTCAACAGTGCCTGGATTTGTGTTTACAACGTGTGTGTGTGTGTGTTTGCAGTCAGATAGCCATGCAGTGCAGTCGGGATTGTGCGTGTTACGGTGAGTGTGCTGGTGTGTTGATATTGCGTGTTGTGGTGTTGATGTTGACAGACGCTCTCTCTCCCTCCCTCCCTCCCAGCTTTCGCCTTCCGATACTTTGGACACACGCACACAAACACACAGTGACACACACACACCCATGCGCGCGCGCGCACGCGTGCACACACACACACACACACATGCACACACATACACACGGGGCTGGATATAAAAAAGCATATGATTGGTTATTCCATTATCCTTGATGTAAAAGAATGAAAGAGTAAATACGCACGCACGCACGCACGCACGCACACACCACACACACACACACACACACACACACACACACACACACACACACACACACACACACACACAGAGCTACACACACAGAGGGCGGGATGAAAAAAAAAGTTGTGTCAACTGTTTAGGCTCGTAAACTTTCCCCCCAATCAATAATAAATTAAGATCACTTGGACTTCTTGACACACTGGTTTACATACTGCGTTGCGTAACTGGTGAGGAGATTGAGAGCATAGCGGTAACAGGAGTCACGATTTCATGAGACTGTAAACCGAGGCCCCGTGTGTGAACACACGTAGAACATCTTGAGCACACGTTAAATCCTGTTCCGCTTTTCGTAAGTGTAGGCCATTGTGTGATGGTGAGAACAGATAAGATTTACAAAACTGCATACATACAGGGACTGGATGTAAATAAAGGACACGAGTGCATATTCCATCATCCTCGATATAAAAGAATAATATGATTTTTTTTTTAAAAAGAAAAGCAAGTGCAAAATGCTGGCCATGTGGTTTTCACCATGATGCAGCGAGAACTCAGTTAATTCCCCTTGGTGTGCTTAGTCATGTGTCCCCCTGCGTTTATTATCATGGAGTACTAGCCTAGCCTATTAGTATTATGCCTGATCTATATTGCGCTTGGTTATTTATTTATTCATTTGTTCTATTCATTTATTTATTTATTCTTTTATATCGATAATTTATTTATTTATTCCTTTATATCGAGGATAATGAAATAAGCACTCATGAGTTGTTGTTTTTTTACATCCAGTCCCCGTGTCCCGCTTTGTCAATCTTGTCATCTGTTCCCACCGGCACACGAGGACCTACTCTTACGAAAGGCGGAACAGGATTTAACGTGTGCGCAAGATGTTCTGCGTGCGTTTGCACACGGGGCCTCGGTTTACAGTCTCATCCGAAGGACTTTTGGGAAGAGTAGAGTCAGCACTGATGTTAACTCCAGGGGAAAAATCCCATCAAACGGGAATCGAACCCGGGTCGTGATATTGCGAGCGCAATGTTCTGACCACTAGGCTATCCCGTCCCCGTATTGGTTGTGACACATGCTGTTGTGTTACATATATTTTTTTGGTATTGTATTGCACCGTATTGTATTGTATTCCATTACTATCGTATCACTCAGTTTGAAGCCGAGTTTTCAGCGAACTAGGTCGGGCTGCTGCTTCCCCGGGGAGAGTGCAGGGTCACAAGAGCGGCTTTGTATTACGGTACTGGTAGTATTGCCTAACCCATCGGAAAGGAAGGTGGCAGGGTGACTAAGACGTTCGCCTGCCAACAAGTAAACCTTGAGGTTCTGCGTTCGTACCCAGCCTCGCCCTTTCTTCCCAGTTTGACGAAAAAATCGAGCTGAATGTCAAAGTCATTCGGATGAGACTATAAACCGAGGCCCCGTATGCGAACGCACGCAGAACATCTTGCGCACACGATTAAAGCCCGTTCCGCCTTTCGGAAGAGCGGGCCATCGTGTGTCGGTAGGAGTGGATGACAAAATAAAAACCCAGCATGCACACAGGTGTCGTGTTTAGACACCATCCCTGAGGAAAAATCGGGGAGTTGGAGTCCCCAGGGCGGCTCGGGGCTGTATATCATATGGCAACGTTCTGGTGGCTCCTGCGACGGTACTGGAACCATTCGTATCGGTCATTGCCTTTCCAATGGACCATTCCAGTGGCGTGGAGAGGGGGGTGGGTGGTCTGCTGCATGGGTAACAGTTTGCCCTCCATACTTACTCCATACCCAGGCTTTGTTCTCTAAAGACTAGAGCGCAACTCGATAGTCTTTTGAGACTGATGGGTGCCTGCTACTACTAACCCATCATCGTGTTGCCCTACAGGTCTGAGTGATTGTATCGTGATTGTTCTCACTCACGGCTTTTACCACAGACTGTATGTAGCCTATTGTTGTTGTAGTTTGTAGTAAGTAGTAGTAGTAGTAGTAGTAGTAGTAGTAGTAGTAGTAGTAGTAGTAGTAGTAGGCCTCCGTCAGTCGGTGTCGCTATGGAATTCGCGCCAAAAGACAGGTCATTTGTTCAGCGACAACGCCCGGCTGTGGCTGGTCAGTCCGATGCGGGAGTGGCAGTCTCTGTTACATCTGATGCAGATGTGGCTTGTTAAGGTGGCTGGAGCACATGCCTTCCGCTTGGCTCTCTTTTCGTTTGCTGCGGTGTGGATCTTTTCTTCACCACACTTCAGCTGTTTGTGGAGAACACTGCGCCATTTGCTGCGGTCAGCCGCTACCTCCTCCCAGTTCTCTAGGTTGATGTCCAGGGCTTTCATGTCACGCTTGCAGACGTCTTTGTAGCGCAGTTGGGGGCGGCCAATGCTTCTCTTGCCGGAGGCAAATTCACCATAGAGGAGATCTTTAGAAATGCGTCCATCCTCCATCCTTCGCACGTGATCGAGCCATCTGAGTCTGCGTTGTCTGAGGAGTGTGTACATGGTGGGAAGACCTGCAACCTCGAGGACCTGAGCGTTGGTAACTTTGTCACTCCAGTGGATGCCGAGGATGCGACGGAGAGAGCGCAGGTGGAAGCTGAAAGAAGCTCTGTCTGATGAACACCAGTACTGCTCAGCCTCTAAGAAATGGAACCACCTCCGGGAAGCCATTCAGAAAACAGCCTTTGCAACCTTTCGGAAAAAGATCTTCAAGAACAATGACTGGTTTGATGCCAAGTCTAGCGAGCTGTCCCCCGTCATTGACGCAAAGCGTGCTGCCCTTGCTGAATACAAGCGCTCCCCTAGTGAGAAATCCCTGCAAGCACTCAGAGCAGTCAGAAACAAAGTACAACAGACTGCAAGACGTTGTGCCAACGAATACTGGCAACAGCTCAGTGCCTCCATCCAGTTTGCAGCTGCCTCAGGCAACACCAGAGGAATGTACGAAGGCATCAAGACAGCTCTAGGGCCAACACAGAGCAAAACCGCCCAATTCAAGACCTCCAATGGGGAGGTGATCACCGACAAGAGCAGACAGATGGACAGGTGGGTGGAGCATTACTCTGAGCTCTACTCTAGAGAGAACACAGTCTCCAACTCAGCCCTCGATGCCATTCAGCCTCTGCCCATCATGGAGGAACTAGATACTGAACCAACCCTTGCTGATCTCCGCAAAGCAATTGACAACTTAGCTAACGGCAAAGCACCTGGCACCGATGGCATTCCACCCGACCTCATCAAAAGCTGTAAAGACACCTTACTACAGCCCCTTCACGACGTCCTATGCCAGTGTTGGAGGGAGGGAGCCATGCCGCAAGACATGAGAGATGCCAAGATCGTCACTCTCTACAAGAATAAAGGCGACAGGATTGATTGTAACAGCTACAGAGGCATATCTCTCCTGAGCATCGTAGCCTATTGTAACGTTGCCATTAACCAGTGCTCTCTCGTTGCCATGGATTCCTTTACCCGTGTTTAATGAGTTGTCCACGGGACAGCATCTCTGTTGTCTGTTCAGTCATCCCGAAAGTCTAGCACCCGTGCCACTCAAAGTCTGGTGGGTTAGAGGGGAGAGGGGAAGGAGGGGGGAGTGTGGGGTCCTTTTGGGATTGCGCCCAGGATTTCTTGTTGGTTTTTGTTGTTGTTGTTGATTTTAGGCCATTATGAGATGTTGTGTATTTATTGTGTGTGTGCACGAGCTACAAACAAAATTATTTATTGTGTATTTAACCAGTTCCTTACCTATACTTTAGGACGTCAGCCCGACATCCTTGTTTTATCCCGATTTTTTTTTATTTTACAAATTCGTGTCTGGTGTCAGAGTGAAAATTTCTTCTCACACTGTTAAAGGAACGTCTTAGGCCTAGCTATTCCAAAGTAGGACTGGAATCTCTCTACGTCACAGCGAACGTCATTTTTTCCCGTCATGTTAGTGGTGACTGGTTAAGTTCGTGGGGTGTAAGCTTAGGGCCATGTGTGGCCAGAAAAGTTGAATTTATGCAATATATTCAGATATGTGCGTATATATTTGATGAAATTGGTAAAAATGATCCCCAAAGAGAGTATTTTCACTCTTTTTGTGGTATGCCTCGTATATCTTGACCAAGAAAGTTGCTGAAGTGTCAGGCAAAAATTTGCAGAAATTGTAATTTGTTAATTAGGCATGTTCAGTAACGTTAGAAAATCAAAATTCTTAAAAATCCGAATAAACACACAGATTCCTCATTCATTTTCCAGTAAAAAGACAAATACTTATTTTTCTATCTCAAATAGTTTTCACGCCAGAATTTTTCGTTTAAAAACTGTAAAAACCTCTGGCACGGGCAGGGCCCTTAAATCAGATTTTTTCTGGCAGCGAACTGGTTAAGGGAGCGAGGCAAGAAGTGTCAAAGATGAAAATTGATGATATATATATATATATATATTATATATATATATATAAAAATATATATATATATACCGTAAAATCCCTAGCATACGCCCCCCCCCCCCATTTTTACCCCCCCCCCCCCCCCTGTGCACTAATTTAGGGCAAAATTGGGGGGTGGGCGTTTGCTAGGGATAGACCCCTTTGCATAATGTATTTTTGTGCTCAACCGTGTAATTGAGCGAATACGAATACAAATCTCGAAAGCATGCAAGTTAGGTCATGTGAGTAGAAGTGAAGGAACATAGAAAAAAATGGACTTCGAGGCAAAGAAGGCCAACGAGTTAATAATAATACATGGAATTTATATAGCGCTATATCTTGTAAAAACAAATCCAGTTCCATCGCTTTCCGTTGTAGGTCCTTGTTTCGCAATACCCTGCCTTAAGATTTTTCATCTTCCAGATAATGCAGCACACCTTGGTCGACATGTTCAGATCTAGCTGCTGGTCCTTTTGACAGTTTCCGTTTTTGTTTGTCTTTTCCGTACTGCTGTTCAAGTCTATCTCTGTTTTCACTCCATTCCCTGATCCTTTTCCTATCCACAGAAAATTCACGGGCACACTCCGAAACATTCCCACCTGCTTCATTATTCAGATACTGGAGGGCCTCCAATTTGAACGATACAGTGTAAGACTGTCGCTTCGGCTTTTTGCAAAAATGGCACAGAGAGATTCAAGAACCCACTTCCGGCCATCAGGAAGCGTCGTCAAAGTGCCCGTACGACAGTGACAGATAAAAGAAGTCAGTGGAAAAAGCATGACGTAATTTTAATTCAATTTGTTGGGGATGGGTTGGAGGTAGGATAGGGGACAAAGAATAAGAAAAAGGAAAGAAACACGAAAAGGTACAGTAGGGGGAAATATGACTTTTAGAACAGTCTGCACAAATCCTAGTGAAAGTGAGCATAGTTTCTTTGAAAAAAGCAGGGTGGGCGTTTGCTAGGTAGCTACCCCTGTGCACAACTTTTGGCCCAAAGTGGGGGGTGGGCGTTTGCTAGATGGTGGGCTTATGCTAGGGATTTTACGGTATATATGTTGCCATGGTCACAGATACATGGTCAAGCGGAATTTTCTGTTTATAACGCAGTCTCATCCTCTTCGCCCTTCTCCTCTCTTCCTTTCTCGTCCTCTCCTCTTCTTCATATTCCACCTATTTTTCCTTCATGTCTTTGTTTTCTTACCCCCCCCCCTTTCCCTTTCTCTCCTCTGTGACTGTTGTGACTCACGGCCCTTCTTGTTGAGGTCGATTCAGACAGAACTGTCGACATGTACAACTTACCGGATTATATATATATAATAGTGCTCAGTGGTGTACGCCTTCTTTTCTTTCTTTTTTTTTCGAGGATGATGGAATTAGCACTCGTGTACTTTTTTTTAAATATCCAGTCCCTGTGTGTATGCTGTTTTGTAATTTTGTCATCCGTTCTCCCACCGGTAGACAATGGCCTACTCTTCCGAAAAGCGGAACGGGTTTTAACGTGTGCGCGCAAGATGTTCGTGCGTGCGTTCGCACACGGGGTCTCGGTTTATAGTCTCATCCGAAGGACTTTTGGGGGGAGTGGAGTCGGCACTGATGTTAACTTAAGAGGAAAAATCCTCTAAAGCGAGATTTGAACCCGGGTCAGCAGATCACAAGCGCGTCACTCTGACCACCAGGCTATCCCGTCCCCCCAAAGCACATAAGGGAAAGAACAATTGCAGGAGGTTGCCAGGTAAGAGCAAATGCACACATGCGTACGCAATCACGCACGCATACACGCACGCACGCACGCACACACATACACACACGTGCACGCGCGCGCGCGTGTGTGCATATGCCCACAATAATATTAAGCACACACAAACTCGCTCTCAACTCACACACGAGGCTGGATTTCAAAGTGTCACCATAAGTAGGCTTTTTGCGAAGGGAGAGAGAGAGAGAGAGAGAGAGAGAGAGAGAGAGAGAGAGAGAGAGAGAGAGAGAGAGAGAGAGAGAGATGATTCCAGATCGATGGACCAGAAATAGAGACAGAGCGATGGCCAACGGTGATTTGGGTGAATGTAGGTGTTTGAAAGCATATGAGCGAAGGAAACGAGGAGGAGTGTGCAAATGAAGACATTTAGAGAGGTAGCAGATGTACTTTAGGGAAGGCACTGCCTTTTGGTTAGAGCGTTCTAGGCCTAGAAGCAGAGGACGTGTGTGGGCTGTATAATTATGACAACGTTCTAGCGGCTCCTGCGACGGTACTGGAACCATTCGTATCGGTCATTGCCTTTCCATGGACCATTCCAGTGGTGTGGAGAGAGAGAGAGGGGGAGGGGGGTCTGCTGCATGGGTAACAGCTTGCCCTCCATACTTACTTACCCAGGATTTGCGCTCTAAAGACTAGAGCGCAACTCCATAGTCTTCGGAGACTGACGGGTGCCTACTACTTGTGTGCGAACGCATGTGGATTATATTGTGCACACGTTACTAAGACCCGTTCCACCCTTTGGTAGGGTGGGCCATTGTGTGCAGGAAGGAAGGATGACAGCATTTAAAAACAAAAAAGTATGCACACTGGTGTCGTGTTTAGACATCAGATTCTGAAGTCAGAATGCAGCTACCTTAACGGTGGGCAGAATCAATCACAAAATAATGTACATGTAGATCTATATATTTATACCAAAAAAAC
>CM060333.1:6504355-6506855 GCA_030674155.1 Stramonita haemastoma
ATATCTAATGAAAATTTTGGAAATCATGCATATTAAGTGTAAATCAAATCGTATCAGTATTTCAATACACAGCTTGAAGTAGATTTTTCCTTTTGTTGATAGAATGAAAAATATATCTAGATAAACCGTGCTTGCACTCATCATTTGTTGCTTTGAGCAGATCTGGCAATGGCACGTTGACACACTTGCTAAGAAACTTTTCTCTCAAGTCTGCATACATGCAACATTCCATGAGAAAGTGGGCTTCATTTTCATCTTTTGTTTTACAAAAAGGACACTTTTTTTCTTGAGCATTCTCACTGTATCTATATACATTATTATTAAGAGGTAACACGTTACATCTTGCTTGTGTAATTGCTACTCGAAAGCAGTAGACATCAATAGAGTTTATATATTCCTCTTTTTCAAAAATACATTTAAATGATCTGTAACTGTCATACCTCTCTTTGTCTCTTATAGTCCCATCCCATTCTTGAATGAACAGATCTACTAATCTTTGTTTAAACATACATAAGAAAGCCTTTACATCCCCCACACTTTGCTGCATCCAAACAATATTAAAACCAGTTTCACACAAAATTTCTCTTATTTTTGAAATCCAGCAATATTTCCCATTTCTATCTAACTCTAACTGCATGCAATAAGCATTATATGATATTCTATTTTGATCTAAATGCAGTAGTTTTAACCAGTACCTAATGGCTCTTATACAAGAATTGACATAAAGTGGATATCTTCCTAAATCACCGTATACCATCTTATTTGGTGTTCTTACAGGTACTCCTAAAAATCTTTTACACGCCATCAAATGAATTTTCTCGATGTGATCTAGTCTGTTTGTGCCCCATTTTTTCGCTAACTGGGGAAAAAAGGCCAGACTGGGAACGAACCCAAACCTCACAGTTTACCCTTTTTAGGCAGGTGAAGGCTAAACCGCCTCGCCACATTCCCTTTTTTCACCCCATTTATAGACTTAGATTGATTTATTTTCATTTATTCATTTTTTCGTTCATTTATATTCAGTCACACGCCATGTTTTCACTCACAGTCATTCAGTGACACACATTTATTGTATCCGTTGCTTTTTTCAAGTTTTTCGAGAATGTAGTTTTTCTTCTATGAAAGCCAAATTTTTAGGTGCATAGAATTCAAACCATGGACAAAAACTTTCTTACTGTGCTTTTTTTTGTTGTTTGCGCTGAATCAGTGAAAATAATTGCGTTGCCACAGAATCTCGTTTTTTTGCCTCTTCGGAAAGACTAGCCACAGACCATTCCTCCGGGTCCAGTAGATGGGAGAGAAGTTTTTAATTCAGAGGAAGATGGAACCCATGACCTGGCGCTTTTATAGATTTAGACTGGTGCCTTACCCCTTTTGGCCACTGTCCAGTGACAGTGTTGAATGGAGGAATGAATGAATGAATGTCACAGTGTTGAATGGAGGAATGAATGAATGAATGTACAGTGTTTGAATGGAGGAATAAGAATGAATGTACAGTGTTGAATGAGGAATGAATGAATGAATGTACAAATGTTGAATGGAGGAATGAAGAATTTAATGTGACAGTGTTGAATGGAGGAATGAAGTGAATGTGACAGTGTTGAATGGAGGAATGAAGTCTGAATGTGACAGTGTTGAATGGAGGAATGAAGGTCTGAATGTCGACAGTGTTGAATGGAGGAATGAAGGTCTGAATGTGACAGGTTGAATGGAGAATGAAGGTCTGAATGTACAGTGTTGAATGGAGGGAAAGAAGGTCTGAATGTGACAGTGTTAAATGGAGAATGAAGGTCTGAATGTGACAGTGTTGAATGGAGGAATGAAGGTCTAATGTACAGTGTTGAATGGATGAATTAAGGTCTGAATGTGACAGTGTTGAATGGGTGAATGAAGGTCTGAATGTGACAGTGTTGAATGGAGAATGAAGTCTGAATGTACAGTGTTGAATGGAGGAATGAAGTCTGAATGACAGTGTTGAATGGAGGAATGAAGGTCTGAATGTACAGTGTTGAATGGAGGAATGAAGGTCTGAATGTGACAGTGTTGAATGGAGGAATGAAGGTCTGAATGTGACAGTGTTGAATGGAGGAATGAAGGTCTGAATGTGCACAGTGTTGAATGGATGAATGAAGGTCTGAATGTGACAGTGTTGAATGGAGGAATGAAGGTCTGAATGTGACAGTGTTGAATGGAGGAATGAAGGTCTGAATGTGACAGTGTTGAATGGAGAATGAAGGTCTGAATGTGACAGTGTTGAATGGAGAATGAAGGTCTGAATGTGACAGTGTTGAATGGATGAATGAAGGTCTGAATGTGACAGTGTTGAATGGAGAATGAAGGTCTGAATGTGACAGTGTTGAATGGAGGGAATGAAGGTCTGAATGTGACAGTTTTGAATGGATGAATGAAGGTCTGAATGTGACAGTGAATGTGACATGTTGAATGGATGAATGAAGGTCTGAATGTGACAGTGTTGAATGGATGAATGAAAGGTCTGAAT
>CM060333.1:6526855-6531855 GCA_030674155.1 Stramonita haemastoma
CAGTTTTGGTGTGGATTGGGTTGGGTTTTGTTGTTGTTGTTGTTGTTGTTATTTTACCAATAGACAATAGTTTATTGTGACTTAAGTTTTTAAGCCCATTCACAAGGGGGGACAGTGGGAAGGGGACTGGGCACAGTACACAATAATTATATTAAACAATAGCAAAAAAATAACAAGAAAAAAATATGACCGTAGCCCAAATAATTTTTGTAGCATGGATTCTACGTTGTCATTCATAGAGTTTATACATATTCATTTTTTAAAAATATTCTTTAATATCGAGGATAATGGGATAAGCACTTATGTGCCTTTTTTTCATCCAGCCCCATGTGTGTATGCAGTTATGTAAATATTGTCATCTGTTGATCAATGGATTAAAAAAAAAATCTTTGCCATAGACAACGCCAGATGAGGACGAGGATGATGACAGCGACAAGGTGTGCACGTACAAGCGGCGATGGCTGATGTTGCTGCTGTTTTCTGTCTACTCTCTCTCCAACGCCTACATGTGGATCCATCTGAACATCATCGCCAACATCGTTCTCCGCTACTACAACGAGAGTCTGCCGGCAGATTCCCTGCAGCAGGAGACAGCTGTGGACTGGCTGTCCATGGTCTACATGCTGGCCTTCATGTTGCTGATCCCTATCGGTGTGTGTGTGTGTGTTGTGTGTGTGTGTGTGGGGGGGGGAGTGGGTGTGTGTGTTGTGTGTGTGAGTGGGTGGGTGTTGTGTGTGTGTGTGTGTGAGTTGGTGGGTGGGTGGGTGTTGTGTGTGTGTGTGGTGTGGTGTGTTGTGTGTGTGTGTGTGTGTGTATGCATGTGTGTGGGTGGGTGGGTGGGTGTTGTGTGTGTGTGTGTGAGGGGGGGTGTTGTGTGTGTGTTGTGTGTGTGTGTGTGTGTGTGTGTGTGTGTGTGTGTGTGTGTGTGTGTGTGTGTGTGTGTGTGTGTGTGTGTGTGTTCTGCATGCTGGTGTATATGTTGCTGATCCTTATCTGTGTGTGTGTGTGTGTGTGTGTGTGTGTGTGTGTGTGTGTGTGTGTGTGTCAGTGTGTTTTGTGTGTGTGTGTGAGTTAGTTTGTGTGTGTTTAACATCCAGTCCCCGTGTGTATGCAGTTTTGTAAATGTCATCTCTTCCCACTGGCACAAAATGGCCTGCTTTTACGAAAAGCGGAACAGGATTTAACGTGTGCGCAAGATGAACGTTCTGCGTGCGTTCATACACGGGGCCTCGGTTTATAGTCTCATCCGTAGGACTTTTGGGGAGAGTGGAGTCAGCACTGATGTTAACTCCAGGAGAAAAATCTCCTCGAACGGGAATCGAAGCCAGGTCGTCAAATTGTGAGCGCAATGTTCTGACCACTAGGCTATCCCGTCCCCCTGTGTGTGTGAGTTAGTTAGTTCTTCAGTTTAAATAGTTAGTTCTTCAGTTTAATTAGTTTCCACTAAATAGTGATATCAGACAGGAAAGTGTATATGAGTGAGTGTACGTGTGTGTGTATGGGGAGGGGGGGCTGGGGGGGATGATTACATAGCTAATTATCTGCATTAAACAACGATAAGAACCAAAAATTAAAACCTTAGAACAAGAATAATGAAATGAAAGAAATAACAGCTTAAACACTTTCTTTACAATTCATATAACTAGTAAACAAAATCATTATACTATCAACAACAATTACTAGCTTTAGAAAATAGCAAATTCGAATGCTCGCGCGCGCGCGCACACACCACACACACACACACACACACACACACACACACACACACACACACACACACACACACACACACTCACACACACACACACACACACACACACACACACACACACACACACACACACACACACACACACTACAACCCCCCCCCCCCCCCCACACACACACACACACTACAACACCCCCCCCCCCACCCCCACACACACGCACACACACACTGAATAAGTACCTACCTGCTTGCCCCTGGCTGTTGCAGGGATGTACATTCTGGACACGTACGGCCTGCGGGTGAACAACGTGACGGGGTGTACACTGAACGCTATCGGGGCCTGGCTGAAGTGTCTGGCCGTGTCCCCAGACAGGTTCCCCCTCCTCATGGTGGCCCAGACCCTCTGTGGTATCTCTCAGGTATGTGTGTGTGGGGGGGAGGGGGGGAGGGCGGGGGAGTGTGTGGGGGGTGTAGTGTGGGGGGTGGGGGGGGTTGTGGGGGGGATGGGGGGGTGGTTAGGTGTGTGTGTGTGATGTAGTGTGTGTGTGTGTGTGTGTGTGTGTGTGTGTGTGTGTGTGTGTGTGTGTGTGTGTGTGTGTGTATTTTAACATCGGATAGTATGATTTGAGATAGAAATAAATACCAGCATTTGACAGTTTAATATGGAAAAACTATTACTGTTATAAAACAGAAAACTTTTTCCAGACTGGAAAAGTCCTGATAAAGACGTAGTTTTTGCCTGCAGGGTATGGAAAAGTCCTAGAATTTTCAGAAAGTCCATCTGTCAACATCAATGGCAAGTAGTTGTAACACAAAAACTCCAAAAAAAATTGTAATGAAAATAAAATCAAATTTGAAAATGAAAACATGATGGTGATCCCTTCATGACTGTGTAGAAGTGGACAGAATTTTGTTATGCAGACCAGAGTTATCTCCCTCCATTTACAAGTATGTTCTGAAAATGGTTTACTTTCTTTGACAGTGGCTGTGACTGCATATGTCAGCTGAGAGAAAAGTTCAAAATGAGAAAGTTTTCCATTCATGAAAGGGTTGTACAGTATCACACTTGGACAGAATCAGTTCTTTATGGAATGATCTACAAGTGGAGCTCAGTGTTGGATATTCAGTACAGAAGGCTGTGTTTTGCAAAGCCATGTGTGAAGAGACAAAACCCATGCAACTGTCTGAGATAGATAGCATTACATTCATCTGGGGAGTCTTGACAAGAGAGAACATTTCAAATGTCAAGCATCATCGAATATGAGATAAAGTAAAGCAATTGATTATTGGTTACAACATGTGAAAGGAAGAAGCTCTTTCTTGTATCACTCAGACCAGCTTGTAACTATGCTGACTGTACCAATTGCAGGTACAGTGTGCAATATTCAATTTTGCTGACCTAAAAACTGTCAGTTTGCTACTCCCCCTCCCCCCCCCCCATTCCACACCATCATTTGATGGCACAAACCAGGAGAATTCTGTTCCAAATGTGTTACCTGGGAAAATAGTTCAGAGAGTGTGGAAAAGTCTGGAAAATAGTCAGGAAGTTTTTGTTTGGTCAAAAATGAGTAAGGACTTTGAATCTGGAGGATTGTCCTCCCCTGTCCGTCTGTTTTTATCCTTGCACGGTGCATTGCAGGATTGTCCTGGCCAGCCCTTGTGGCATTGGTGTGTTCAAAGATGTATCAGTTGGTGTGTTCAAAGATGTATCAGTTGGTGTGTTCAAAGATGTATCAGTTGGTGTGTTCAAAGATGTATCACTTGGTGTGTTCAAAGATGTATCAGTTGGTGTGTTCAAAGATGTATCAGTTGGTGTGTTCAAGATGTATCAGTTGGTGTGTTCAAAGATGTATCACTTGGTGTGTTCAAAGATGGATCAGTTGGTGTGTTCAAAGATGTATCAGTTGGTGTGTTCAAAGATGTATCACTTGGTGTGTTCAAAGATGTATCACTTGGTGTGTTCAAAGATGTATCAGTTGGGTAATTGGTAGCATCTAACGACTCTGTTTAGAATAAGAGTAAATGTCTCAGTCTTATCTTTCACAGGTGTTTATCATCAGCCTAACAGTTTAAGAGTGAAATGTCTGTATCTTATCTATCACAGGTGTTTTATGATCATCAGCCTCCCAGTTAAAGACTGGGATGCCTCTATCACAGGTGTTCATTGTCAATCTATCAGTTTAAGAGAGGAATGTCTCTACCTTATCCATGACAGGTGTTCATTATCAATCTATCAGTTTAAGAGTGGAAAGTCTCTGTCTTATCCACGACAGGTGTTCATTGTCAGCCTGCCTCCCCGTCTGGCTGCAGTGTGGTTTGGGCCTAACGAGGTGTCCACAGCCACCGCCATTGGAGTCTTTGGAAACCAGGTAAACTCAATAGTCTGAGGTATCATTTTTAATGACCTATACCCATTTCAAAGGACAGAGTTCAAAGTTCATACATTAAAACCTGTTCTGCCTTTCAGAAGAGTTAGCCATTTGTGCCAGTAGGAACGGCTGACAAAATGTACAAAAAAAGCATGCACACTGGTTTCCTGTTTAGACATCATCCCTGAAGTCCAGAATGTGGCTACCTTAATGGTGGACAAATGGTCGCATATGCAAAATCTCATTGTTGGTGAACTTCAGAGCTCTAGCCAAGGCAAAAACAACAACAACAACAACAACAAAAAACCAATAATGAAGATTAAGAAGAATGAAAAGTATATTGAAAAAAAACTTTATTCAAGTAACTTGAGTGATAGTATTCACCTTTTTGTTCTAAAGAATGATCTATGAAACTAGATACGTGTATATATATATATATATATATATATATATATATATATATATATATATATATATATATATATATATATATATATATATATATATATAATTTACAGACAGACAGACAGACAGACAGACAGACAGATAGATGTGTGTGTGTGTGTGTGTGTGTGTGTGTGTGTGTGTGTGTGTGTGTGTGTGTGTGTGTGTGTGTGTGTGTGTGTGTGTATCAGCTTTCATAGGCCACAAAGATATGAATATAATTGACACAAATTATGAAAAAATGTCTGTCTGTTATCTACTAGCCAGGTTGAGACATCAATTACTGCCGGGACCTGTGAAGAGCGCTTATCAATGGCCTTGATGATATATATGTATAAATCAATGTGTATGTACTTATATGCTGTAAGTGGGGAACAGGGGGGGGGGGAAGGGGCCGGTGTGGGGGGGGGGGGGGGGGCAGATCAGCCTAAAGGTCTCTTGTGACCTGACAAAATATAACCAGAGTACAGAGCAGTTCT
>CM060333.1:6539355-6549355 GCA_030674155.1 Stramonita haemastoma
TGGAATCTACTGTGTGTAAATCACAGTCACAGCCTGATGGAATCTACTGTGTGTAAATCACAGTCACAGCCTGATGGAATCTACTGTGTGTAAATCACAGTCACAGCCTGATGGAATCTACTGTGTGTAAATCACAGTCACAGCCTGATGGAATCTACTGTGTGTAAATCACAGTCACAGCCTGATGGAATCTACTGTGTGTAAATCACAGTCACAGCCTGATGGAATCTACTGTGTGTAAATCACAGTCACAGCCTGATGGAATCTACTGTGTGTAAATCACAGTCACAGCCTGATGGAATCTACTGTGTGTAGATCACAGTCACAGCCTGATGGAATCTACTGTGTGTAAATCACAGTCACAGCCTGATGGAATCTACTGTGTGTAAATCACAGTCACAGCCTGATGGAATCTACTGTGTGTAAATCACAGTCACAGCCTGATGGAATCTACTGTGTGTAAATCACAGTCACAGCCTGATGGAATCTACTGTGTGTAAATCACAGTCACAGCCTGATGGAATCTACTGTGTGTAAATCACAGTCACAGCCTGATGGAATCTACTGTGTGTAAATCACAGTCACAGCCTGATGGAATCTACTGTGTGTAAATCACAGTCACAGCCTGATGGAATCTACTGTGTGTAAATCACAGTCACAGCCTGATGGAATCTACTGTGTGTAAATCACAGTCACAGCCTGATGGAATCTACTGTGTGTAAATCACAGTCACAGCCTGATGGAATCTACTGTGTGTAAATCACAGTCACAGCCTGATGGAATCTACTGTGTGTAAATCACAGTCACAGCCTGATGGAATCTACTGTGTGTAAATCACAGTCACAGCCTGATGGAATCTACTGTGTGTAAATCACAGTCACAGCCTGATGGAATCTACTGTGTGTTAAATCACAGTCACAGCCTGATGGAATCTACTGTGTGTAGATCGCAGAAAATCCCAACGGTGGGACTTGTGGGGGGGGGGCTAATTCTTCAATCCTGGCAAATCCAGGATGGGGACTTGGGGGGGGGGGCTAATTCTTCAATCCTGGCAAATCCAGGATGGGGACTTGGGGGGGGGGCTAATTCTTCAATCCTGGCAAATCCAGGATGGGGACTTGGGGGGGGGGGCTAATTCTTCAATCCTGGCAAATCCAGGATGGGGACTTGGGGGGGGGGGCTAATTCTTCAATCCTGGCAAATCCAGGATGGGGACTTGGGGGGGGGGGCTAATTCTTCAATCCTGGCAAATCCAGGATGGGGACTTGGGGGGGGGGGCTAATTCTTCAATCCTGGCAAATCCAGGATGGGGACTTGGGGGGGGGGGCTAATTCTTCAATCCTGGCAAATCCAGGATGGGGACTTGGGGGGGGGGGCTAATTCTTCAATCCTGGCAAATCCAGGATGGGGACTTGGGGGGGGGGGCTAATTCTTCAATCCTGGCAAATCCAGGATGGGGACTTGGGGGGGGGGGGCTAATTCTTCAATCCTGGCAAATCCAGGATGGGGACTTGGGGGGGGGGGCTAATTCTTCAATCCTGGCAAATCCAGGATGGGGACTTGGGGGGGGGGGCTAATTCTTCAATCCTGGCAAATCCAGGATGGGGGATTGGGGGGGGGGGCTAATTCTTCAATCCTGGCAAATCCAGGATGGGGACTTGGGGGGGGGGGCTAATTCTTCAATCCTGGCAAATCCAGGATGGGGACTTGGGGGGGGGGGCTAATTCTTCAATCCTGGCAAATCCAGGATGGGGACTTGGGGGGGGGGCTAATTCTTCAATCCTGGCAAATCCAGGATGGGGACTTGGGGGGGGGGGCTAATTCTTCAATCCTGGCAAATCCAGGATGGGGACTTGGGGGGGGGGGCTAATTCTTCAATCCTGGCAAATCCAGGATGGGGACTTGGGGGGGGGGGCTAATTCTTCAATCCTGGCAAATCCAGGATGGGGACTTGGGGGGGGGGGGGCTAATTCTTCAATCCTGGCAAATCCAGGATGGGGACTTGGGGGGGGGGCTAATTCTTCAATCCTGGCAAATCCAGGATGGGGGCTAATTCTTCAATCCTGGCAAATCCAGGATGGGGGCTAATTCTTCAATCCTGGCAAATCCAGGATGGGGACTAAGAGGGTTCAGTGCCATACCAGCCGCCATGGCGCAGTGGTTAGCGCCGTGGATTCCGGACTGGAAGGTCGCGGGTTCGAATCCCATAAGTCATAGGGATTTTTTCGGGCTCCGGCCGGCTCCTACCCAGAGTGAGTGTGCTGTGGGCTCAGTGGGGAGACTGGGACCACACAGTCGAGCTCCATCCACTTTACGGATGCGAATTTGAGAGTGTTGCTCAAATTACCTGACCAACACTGCAGGTGTCTGTATCTCTTGGGCCTGGTTGACGCCGGGATATATTATGACAGTAAGCGTAGAGAACAACCCTGTCAAGTAGCACCTCCACAGCAGCATCATTACATCATCCTCATCATCATTAATCATCATGCAATAATAAAAATTGCCTCTGATTCGGTGGCCTCCGTTGCTCTGGTCTCATGGTGACCTCAGATTCGGTTTCCCCATACGCTTCTGTGCCTGTGGTGAATTTATGTCAAAGCCTTTGGGGTTGGGGGTTCGTGGGGAAGGCGGTCGTTGGAGGGACGTTGTGGTGGTCGCCACCTTGGGTGGGTGACTCACTCAGTCTGGCTCCGCGACTGAGCTAATACTGTCGTTAGTAGGGGGCTTAGTAGGTGGTGTCCTGCGTATGTTAGCTCAGAACAGGCACCACTGAAACCCACAAAGTGACCCAGCAGAAGTGCAGGGCCCCTCTGGCTGGTGGCCCCGCGGCAGCCTAATATTGATGAGCTCCCTGTGGACTCCCAACCCCGGGGTGAGACACAACAAATCTGGGTATGGCTGTGGCGGGGAGATTGAAATGAGCGGCGTGGGAACAGCAGTACGGGAACGTCACAGAAGACGAGGCAGCAAAAAAAAAAAAAAAAAAAAAAGAAAGAGGGTTAAGTGCCTGACCAAGCCAGGCCCAGCACACCAGGCTTCATTTGGGGAGAATTGTTTGGGTTTTTTTGCCTTTCTGGAAAAATAAACAAAGGCAGGCGAATAGACCTAGAAGGCAGAAAATAGACAAGAAGGAAGTGAAAGGAGAAAAGGAACAAGGCAGAAAGAGAGAGGATAGAAAAGGGAATTCCTTGCAAAGAATTTACAGAGGAGTGGGGGCTAGCTATTATCCTGACAGCTCTAGTATCCCACAGGAGAAGTGGTTATTAATTGAGGGGTGTAGTGATTGGGAAGTGTTTATTGGTGTGTGGAGTGTGTGTGTGTGGGTGTGTGTGTGGTGTGTGTGTGAGTGTGTGTGTGTGTGGTGTGTGTGTGTGTGTGTGTGTGGTGTGTGTGTGTGTGTGTGTGTGTGAGTGTGTGTGTGTGTGGTGTGTGTGTGTGTGAGTGTGTGTGTGTGTGTGTGTGTGTGTGTGTGTGTGGTGTGTGGTGGTGTGTGGTGTGTGTGTGTGTGGTGTGTGTGTGGTGTGTGTGTGTGTGTGTGTGTGTGTGTTGTGTGGTGTGTGTGTTTTGTGTGTGTGTGTGTGTGTGTGTGTGTGTGGTGTGTGTGTGTGTGTGAGTGTGTGGTGTGTGTGTGTGGGGTGTGTGTGTGTGTGTGTGTGTGTGTGTGTGTGTGGTGTGTGTGCACGCACACGCGCGTGTGTGTGTGTGTGTTTGTTAATTAAAAGAATCAATATGTTTTTTTTAAAAAGCACAAACACACACACACACACGCGCGTGTGCGTGCACGTTTGTGCTTTTAAAAAAACATATTGATTCTTTTAATTTTTGGGGATAATGGACTCATACGGCTTTTTATAACCAGCTCCCACATACATGCAATTTTGTAAACTAATATTGTGGTCAATACCCACCGGCATGAATTGCCTACTCTTCAGAGATTCTGATTCGTATCAAAATGCCTGTCAGTATTGTAATTGCCCTTCATGGGATGATTAAAGTGCTTTTGACTTGACTTGACTTTTGACTTGACTTGACAAGTCTTAACATGTGTGCAAGATGTGCTGCATGCATTCACATACCAGATATTTGTTCATTGTCTCATTTGAAAGGTAAAAAACAACTGTCTTGAACGGTCTTGTTCACAGGTAGAGAAGTCATTGCTTTGTGTGTTGTGTACAGAGAAGTCATTGCTTTGTGTGTTGTCCACAGAGAAGTCATTGCTTTGTGTGTTGTACAGAGAAGTCATTGCTTTGTGTGTTGTCCACAGAGAAGTCATTGCTTTGTGTGTTGTCCACAGAGAAGTCATTGCTTTGTGTGTTGTCCACAGAGAAGTCATTGCTTTGTGTGTTGTCCACAGAGAAGTCATTGCTTTGTGTGTTGTCCACAGAGAAGTCATTGCTTTGTGTGTTGTCCACAGAGAAGTCATTGCTTTGTGTGTTGTCCACAGAGAAGTCATTGCTTTGTGTGTTGTCCACAGAGAAGTCATTGCTTTGTGTGTTGTGTACAGAGAAGTCATTGCTTTGTGTGTTGTGTACAGAGAAGTCATTGCTTTGTGTGTTGTGTACAGAGAAGTCATTGCTTTGTGTGTTGTGTACAGAGAAGTCATTGCTTTGTGTGTTGTGTACAGAGAAGTCATTGCTTTGTGTGTTGTGTACAGAGAAGTCATTGCTTTGTGTGTTGTGTACAGAGAAGTCATTGCTTTGTGTGTTGTGTACAGAGAAGTCATTGCTTTGTGTGTTGTGTACAGAGAAGTCATTGCTTTGTGTGTTGTGTACAGAGAAGTCATTGCTTTGTGTGTTGTGTACAGAGAAGTCATTGCTTTGTGTGTTGTGTACAGAGAAGTCATTGCTTTGTGTGTTGTGTACAGAGAAGTCATTGCTTTGTGTGTTGTGTACAGAGAAGTCATTGCTTTGTGTGTTGTGTACAGAGAAGTCATTGCTGTGTTGTGTACAGAGAAGTCATTACTTTGTGTTTTGTCCACAGAGAAGTCATTGCTTTGTGTGTTGTGTACAGAGAAGTCATTGCTGTGTTGTGTACAGAGAAGTCTTGCTTTGTGTGTTGTGTACAGAGGTCATTGCTGTGTTGTGTACAGAGAAGTCATTGATTTGTGTGTTGAGTACAGAGAAGTCATTGCTGTGTTGTGTACAGAGAAGTCATTGCTTTGTGTGTTGAGTACAGAGAAGTCATTGCTTTGTGTGTTGTCCACAAAGAGATCATTGCTGTGTGTGTTGTTTTCAGAGAAGTCATTGCTTAGTGTGTTGTTTACAGAGAAGTCATTGCTTAGTGTGTTGTTTACAGAGAAGTCATTACTTAGTGTGTTGAGTACAGAGAAGTCATTGCTTTGTGTGTTGTCCACAGAGAGAAAAGTTATTCCTTTGTGTGTTGTCCACAAAGAAGTCATTGCTTTGTGTGTTGTCTACAAAGAAGTCATTGCTTTGTGTGTTGTCTACAAAGAAGTAATTTCTTTGTGTTGTCCACAAAGAGAGAAGTTATTGCTTTGTGTGTTGTCCTCAAAGAAGTTATTATCTTTTTTTAAATTCTTTTATTTTGAGGATGATGAAATAAGCAGTTGTGTGCTGTTTTACATCCAGTCCCCTGTGTGTGTGTATGCAGTTTTATCAATTTTGTCATCCATTCCCACCGGCACTTTGCTTTGTGTGTTGTGTACAGGGGGAGGAGGTGAATGTGGGGGGCATAGGACTGACCATCATCCTGACAGGAATTGCGGGGTCCATTTTGGCTGGAATCTGGCTTGACCGCACCAAGTTTTTCAAGTAAGTACTTACACATGTGATGTAGACTGTGTTGTGTATGTAAAGGAGTGTTCAGGTATACATGTGTCTGTGTAATCAATCAGCGTTCTCCTGAAAACAATGGTGTTAGATAGTCAGAACATTGGACAGACAGACAGACAGACAGACAGATGACTGGTGACTTTGATGCAGAGAACTCAGTGGTGTAGGTTTTGTTGTTGTTGTCGTCCCCGGCCCTAGCTTAATCACGTTTGCCACGTTCCTTGAACCTTCTTTCTTTCTTTTCTTTCTTTTATTTCGAAGATAATGGAATAAGCACTCATGTGCTGTTTTACATCCAGTCCCTGTGTGTATGTAGTTTTGTAAATTTTGTCATCCATTCCCACCGGCACACAATGGCCTACTCTTCCAAATTCGGAGAACCCTAAGCCCTATTGAAGGCCTTGAATCCCCTTTAAGTCTGTCCCGAGCCATAAGGCTCATCAGGCCGGTGCTTATCCCGGTTTCTGTGGCGTTAAGCGACTGAGAGTCACAGACTCCCCCCTGGAAAGGACGCCAGTCTATCGCAGGATTAACCCCCAACACAAGGTTGGTACCCCTTTTACACCTGGGTGGGGTGAGAAAATAGCCGTAAAGTGCCTTTTCCAAGGGCACAACGCCATAGCGGAATAGCTGGGATCGAACCCGCAACCTTTAGATTACGAGTACAACACCCTAACCACTAGGCCACAGCGGCGGCTTGAATCCCCTTGAAAATGATTAAAATGTCAGTCTGTGACAAAAACTGCCCACAAAACCAAGACATCAATGGCCTAGCTGGAAAAAAGCAAGAGCTAGTCAACATGGTAAATCACCTTGATAAAACCTTTTCAGCATATGGCATGCAGATCCGTACAGAGAAAAGTCAGCTGATGACAAATAGTGCCAGTGGCATCAGCAATGACATTTTTATAGACAGCTAGAAAATTCAGACTGTCCATAGCATTAAATATCTGGGAGCTATAGTACCGTATCAGATGAAGAATCAAAACCTGAAATTTTCTCCAGGATAGCCTAGACCACAGTTGCAATGACCAAACTGAAAGTTCTCTGGAACAACAAGAATTTTACCATCAGCTTCAAGATCAGACTGATGCGTTCCTTGATCATGTCCATATTTTGGCATGCATGTGAAACGTGGACCACAACAGTAGACATTAAAAGAAAGATACAGGCAATGGAGATGATATGCTTTCACAAACTCCTTGATATCTCATACAGAGACCACATAGCTAATGAGAAAGTGAAAACCAGAACTGGTGATGCCATCGGACAATATGAAGAACTCCTGACTTCAGTGGAAAAAAGCAAACTAAAGTATCATAGACACATCACATGAACATCTGGACTGGCCAAGACTGTCCTACAGGAAACAGTACAAGGAAGAAGATGAAGAGGCAGACAGAGAAAACAATGGGAAGACAACATCAGAAAGTGGACTGGCCTTGAGTGGAACAATGTACTGTGGAAAGCTGAAACACCATGAGGAGTGGAGGAAGCTGGTTGCAAGATATTCAGTAGTGCCCCAACAGTTTACTAGACTGTGAAATAGGTGATGGTGAAATATTAACATTTATGGTTTAATTTTTTGTGACCTTTTAATTTGAAATATATTTTTTTAATAAACAGAAAAACAAAGAAAGAAAAAAAATCAACTTAGTATCAAAACCCATTCATGGGCCCCCAGTTTTACAGAAAAATTGACTCAGTAGATTGTGTGTGTGTGTGTGTGTGTGTGTGTGTGTGTGTGTGTGTGTGTGTGTGTGTGTGTGTGTGTGTGTGTGTGTGTGTGCACGTGTGCGTGCGTGCATGTGCGCGCGTGCGTGTGTGCTGTGTGTGCATGCATGTGTGTGCGTGCGTGTGCCTGCTTGCGTGCGTGTGTGTGCGTGCGTGTGCCTGCGTGCGTGCGTGTGTGTGTGCGTGCATGTGTGTGCATGCATGCGTGTGTGGTTGTGTGTTCATACACGCAAGTGTGTTTCTTGTCTGTGTGTGCATGCATGTGGAATATACAGACATTCATGTCTGTTTTCCTGCAGGTACAGTAGTAACTTGTTTTGATGGGAGGGACGGGATAGCCTAGTGGTCAGAACATTGCACTCGCAATTTGACGACCTGGGTTCGATTCCCGTTGAGGATGTTTTTCTCCTGGAGTTAACATCAGTGCTGACTCCACTCTCCCCAAAAGTCCTTCGGATGAGACTTTAAACCCCGTGTGTGAATGCACGCAGAACATCTTGCGCACACATTAAATCCTGTTCCGCTTTTCGTAAGAGTAGGCCATTGTGTGCCGGTGGGAACAGATGACATTTACAAAACTGCATACACACGGGGACTGGACATAAAAAAAAGCACAAGAGTGCTTATTCCATTATCCTCGATATAAAAGAATAAATAAATAGATAAATGGTGTGTGTGTGTGTGCAGATCGACCTCCCTGGGGACGTTTGTGATGTGTGTGGTGGGCATGCTGGTGTTCACCTTCACCCTGGATCAGCCCCATATATGGGTCGTCTTCATCACCGCCGGCACTTTAGGGTCTGTCCTCAGTCTGTCTTTCTCTCTCTCTCTCTCTCTCTCTCTCTCTCTCTCTCTCTCTCTCTCTCTCTCTCTCTCTTCTCTCTCTCTCTCTCTCTCTCTCTCTCTTCTCTCTCTCTCTCTCTCTCTCTCTCTCTCTCTCTCTCTCTCTCCTCTCTCTCTCTCTCTCTCTCTCTCTCTCTCTCTCTCTCTCTCTCTCTCTCTCTCTCTCTCTCTCTCTCTCTCTCTCTCTCTCTCTCTCTTCTCTCTCTTCTCTCTCTTCTCTCTCTCTCTCTCTCTCTCTCTCTCTCTCTCTCTCTCTCTCTCTCTCTCTCTCTTCTCTCTCTCTCTTCTCTCTCTCTCTCTCTCTCTCTCTCTCTCTCTCTCTCTCTCTCTCTCTCTCTCTCTCTCTCTCCTCTCTCTCTCTCTCTTTGGATCTTTCTCGCTTGGATTTTTTTTTAATTATTATTATTTTTTTTAATAGTTTCTTTTTACTTTTCTCTTTTCTTTCTTTTGAGGGCTGGATGAAAAAAGTCTTGTTACTTAATCTGTAACCCTCGTAAAATAAATTGCGTTTGCGTTCTTTGATCTTCTGTCTATCAATCCTTCTGTCTGTCTGTCCTTCTATCTTCAGTCCTTTTGTCTGTCTGTCCTGTCTGTCCTGTGTGTCTGTCTTTCCTTCCGTCTGTCTATAGATCAGTCCTTTTGTCTGTTTATCAGTCATTCTGTCTGTCTGTCTGTCTGTCCTTCTGTCTGTCTGTCTGTCCTGTCTGTCTGTCTCTCCTTCTGTCTGTCTTTCTGTCTGTCCTGTCTGTCTGTCTTTCTGTCTGTCTTTCTGTCTGCCTGTCCTTCTGTCTGTAATTCTGTCAGTTCTTTTGTCTGTCTGTAATTCTGTCTGTCAGTTCTTTTGTCTGTCTGTCTTCTGTCTGTCTGTCAGTCCTTCTGTCTGTTTGTCCTGTTTGTTTTTCTGTTTGTCTATCCATCTATCTTTATGTCCTTCTGTCTGTATGTCCTTATGTCTCTCAGTCTTTCTGTCTTTATGTCCTTCTGTCTGTCTTGCTGTCTGTCTGGCCGATTGGCTGCTGAACCAGTTCCATGCCTAGTTTTTCTTTTTAGCATTGCAGGGTCTTTAAGGTAGTGGTTTGTGTGTGCATGTGTGTGTGCATGTGTACGCGTGCATGCGTGTGTGCATGTGTGTGTGTTTTGCATATGCACACACATGCTTGTGCATTCACTAACATGCATGCATTTATGCTTGATTATATGTACATGGTGTATCATACCACCATTTTGTTGATGTGTATGAAACAAATTGATAATAACGTGTAAAATGTAGTGGACTTTTCCAGGTTTTTCATGACTGGTTACCTCCCTGTGGGCTATGAGTTTTCCACGGAGATTACCTACCCTGAACCTGAGGGCACGTCTTCCGGTCTCCTCACGGCATCGGCCATGGTGAGGGCTCACCTCCTGCCCATGTGATATGATTTTACATACAGTATACATATCATAGGTGACGCTCCACCACATGAGGAGTCGCTTAGCACCAGAGGTCAAATTTTAGTCATTGACATATTATTAATCTGCAATGAAATGACCATACAATACAAAAAAAAAGGATTGAAAATCGGACAATTCTGTCAAAAGTTATTGCAACTTATAATAATAGACTGCAGGAAATGACAAAGTGAGAA
>CM060333.1:6554355-6576855 GCA_030674155.1 Stramonita haemastoma
GACTTTTGGGGAGAGTGGAGTCAGCACTTTTCCAGGGGAAAAATCCCAATTGAACTCAGGTCATGCAATTACAAGTGTCATAGGCAATGTCTGTACTTCCTTCAGTCTGAGTATTTCTTACCAAAGGAGGTGTAATCTTGGCCTACCTGTAATGCTGCTGCACCGAAGTGTCTTTTTTTTCTCTCTACTGCTGCTGTTGCTGCTGCTTTTTCAAACTCTCATGCTCTTTCTTTGTACCTCAGGAATGCACCTAGTTCTCTTTGTGTAGAACTTTCCATTCCATTGCAATAGGTTTTCGTACACTGTATCATATAGTATACAATGACTATGTACCTACATCACAAAGTTTCCTATTACTTTGTAGCCAATCACTTTGTAGCCAATTACTTTGTAGCCAATTACTTTATAGCCAGTTGCATTGTAGGCAATTACTTTGTGCCCATACCACACAGTATCGAATTACTTTGTACCTACACCACAAAGTATCCAATTACTTTGTATCCAATTACTTTATATCCAATTACTTGTACTGTATAACAAGTACCAATTACTTTGTACCTGTATAACAAAGTATCCAACTTCTTATAGCCAATTACTTTGTACCTGTATCTTAAAGTATCTGATTACTTTAAGTACCTATATCACACAGTCTCCAGTCACTTTTTTACCTTTGTCTCAAAGTATCCAATGACTTTGTACTTATGTCACAAAATACCCAATTACTTTGTACCTATATCACACAGCATCTTTGTACCAATATCACAAAGTATCCAATTACTTTGTACCTATATCATTAAGTATCAGTTACTTTGTCCCTATATCACAGTGTCCATTTACCTTTTACCTATTCACAGACTACCCTATTACTTTGTCCCTATATCAAAAGGGTGTCCATTTTTTACCTATATCACAGATATCCAATTACTTTGTACCTATAACAAATTGTTTCTTTACTTTCACCCACATCACAGTGTCCAATTACTCTATACTACAAAGTGTCCAGTTACTTTGTACCTATATCACAAATATCCAATTGACTTTGTAATGTATCACAAAGTATCCATTACTTTGTAACTGTATCACCAAGTATCAGATGGATATTCAAAAAGTTAATGGTATATACACAAGTATCAGAGGGTTTATCACAAAGTACATTTGGTACTATATCACAAAGTATCCAATGGTATTATACACAAAGTATCAGAGGTATATATCACAATTTATCAGTTTGATTTATATCACAGTGTATCAGATGGTATATAATCACAAAGTATCAGATGGCATTATATCACAGTATCAGATGGTATCTATACACAAAGTATCAGATGGCATTTATATCACAGGATCCTATATCACAAAATATCAGATCACTTGGCTTCTGTCCTAGGGCCTATTCTGTTTCTGCATAAGTATAACTATAACTGTATCATAAAACTAAGTGTCAGACCTCTTGGTATCTGTCATGGTAAGTTGTCTTTGATGCCTATTCATTTATTTATTTTATTATTCTTTTATATGAGGATAATGGAATAAGCACTTATGTGCTTTTTTTTTTTTTACTTCCAGTCCCCATGTTTTGTAAATTTTGTCATCTGTTCCCACCAGCGCACAATGGCCTACTCTTTTGAAAAGCGGAACAGGATTTAATTAACATAAGCACAAGATGGTTCTGCATTCACACATGGAGATGTCTGCATTACACATTGGTTTACACTCTCTTTCTTAAGACTTTTGGGGAGAATGAAGTCAGCACTGATGTTTACTCCAGGGGGAAACTCCCGTTGAAAGGGATTCTAAACGGTGTGGTCAGATTGGGAATGTAACTTTTCTAATCCCTAGGCTATCACTAGGCTATCCCGTCCCCTCTTTCTCCCTCAAGCATTTATATATTATTTATTTATTTTATTCTTTTAATAGGATAATGAATTAGCATTACATGCTTTTTAATCCAGTCCGTGTATATGCAGTTTTGTACATGTCATACTGTTCCACCGGCAATGATGGCTACTCTTACGAAAAGCGGTAAGGATTTAATGTGTGTAAGATGTCCTGTGTGCGTGTGTTCGCACACGGGGGCCTCGGTTTAAAGTCTCATCCGAAGGACTTTTGGGGAGAGTGGAGTAGGCACTGATGTTAACTCCAGGAGAAAAATCTCCTCGACTGGACTCAAACCCAGGTCGTCAAATTGCCAGCGCAATAATCTGATCACTAGGCTATCTGTCCCCCATCACACAACCTTGTACCTCTCTCACTAAAGCATCAAATTTCTGTGTCTTTTGCCAAGTGGGGTTGTAGGATCTTCATGACCCCTTTACATAAAATATAAGCTATTGTACAGGTGTTTATTTCACTGTGTGTGTCCCCGACACTACATTTCAGAATTTGTCTTACTGCTTGCTTCAGTTTGTAGTTTGTACCAAACTTTTGTCACCTCTCTTTAGCCAAGGTGAATGTGCAAAACATTTTCAGGTGTGTGAAAGTAGATTTTTATTGTCATGAAGATTTGATATATTTTGTTATGTTTATCTCAGTAATTGTCTGGATTATTTTTTAACTTGATTGTTTTAGTTTTGATCTTGGCAGACTTTTATTTACATTATATGTGTCTTTGTGTATGTGTTTGTGTTTGTGTGTGTGTTGTATGTGTTTGTGTGTGTGTGTGTGTGTGTGTTGTGTGTGTGTGTGTGTGTGTGGTGCATGCTGCATGCATGTCTGCATACTGGTTGTGTGTGTTCTATTCTATTGTTTTGTTTTGTTTTGTTTTTATTTTGAGGATAATGGTATAAGCACTCATGTGCTTTTTTAATCAAGTCCCCGTGCAATACAGTTTTGTAAATGTTTTCATCTGTTCCCTTTGTCACAAAATGGCCTACTCTTTTCAAAAGTGGAACGGTTTTGATGTGTGCGTTCACATATGGGGCCTCTGTTTATAGTCTCGTCCAGAGGACTGTGTGTGTGTGTGTGTGTGTGTGTGTGTGTGTGTGTGTGTGTGTGTGTGTGTGTGTGTGTGTGTGTGTATGTATATGTACATGCACATGCACATGCACATGCATGCATCAGGCATACAAACATGAAGATGTATGTTGAAAATGGAGTGGAAATTAGATGTGCAGTAGATTGAGTGGGTAGTTCATTTCTTGTTTATCAATATCATCTGTAAGGTGTGTGTAGTTGCAATGTATTTCAACCCTATGTGTCACTTTCAAACTGCCATTCTTGGGTATAGCATGGATTTTCATCCCTCAACGTATAAGATCTTACAGCCTATTGTAAGTATAGTAAGGGTTTTACCCATCCATGTCACCCAATGTTCCCCATTCATGACCTATTGACATTTTTGTTTTCTTCTTTTTTTGTGGTTTGTTTGCTTGTTTTTAGCTGTAGTTTTCCCCTTTCGTTTTTTCAGTTTGTTTTAAAGCAACGAGCATTGATTTTTGGGGTGACTTTTTTGTGTGGTATTGTCCCCAAAGTGACACTATACTAAATGTCCAGCTTTCTGGTCAGTGTTGTGTTCCTGGATTGATGCTGCATCTGATGTGAGGTTTCCCAGTGAAATTGTAGCAAGATTTGGAGTGAATTGAGCAAGATTTGGAGTGAATTGAGCAAGATTGGAAGTGAAGTGAACAAGATTCGGAGTGAAGTGAAGCTAGATGTGAATCACTTCAACAAGGATTTGGAGTGAAGAGAGCAAGATTTGGCCATTTGTGTATTTTACAGAGGGCTTTCCATGTTGTGGTAAATATTTGTTTAATTGAAAAAGTTGTCAACATTTGCTTGTTATTGTTTTATTTGAAGAGCTTCCAGAATCAGTTCCTTTTGAAAACCTTAGTCAAGGGTGCTTGGGGTTGGGGGTTATTATTTTTTTGGGGGATGCTTTTTTTTTAATTTTGTTCATGAGGGTGTAAATGACTGAGAAGAAGAAAAAAGCAAGACTTTTTTTATGTTATGATGTTTGTAAATTTGCCCTGCATATTACCAAGTGCCATTGCTTTTACATGAGAGTGTGTGTGTATTATATGTATATAAATGACTTGTGAATGTAAATTTTTTATGTCTATTTTAGAAAATGGATTTTTTTTTCACTTTTTAGATAAGCGCTGATAAGATTTTTTTTTTAAACCCCAACTTTTAGTTAAAGAAGATCCTCAAATAAAGGGCTAATCAGTTTTTTTGTTTTTTTACAATTTTTTAAAATTTTCTAATGTAAAAAAATATCATTTCTCAGCAAATACAATTTGCAATAGGGATGCTCCACCATAAAATGAGTCACATAGCACCGGATGTCAATCTTTACTTGTTAACCTTTTATTAATCTGCAATAAAAAGGCAATTCAATATGAAAAAAGAGATTGAACACTGGACATTCTATAACAAAAGTTATAACAGTTTGAAATCCTAGACTGCAGGAAGTGACAATTTGAGTTGTAACAGGTGGCCAGAATGAGGGCTTGGGTGCTTATAACAATATATTACACAAAAGGAAAGAAAATTATGCTTTCATATTTCAGTACAAGGAAGAAGAATTACTGTAGTTTTAGAATCAATCAAAATCACAAAATGGACAATTTGACCCCCTACCTGCCTAAAATGTCTCTCAGCAGAAACGTGGGTCAGAGACAGTGGGACTCAGTTCATGGTGGAGTGTCACAATTATTGAATTATAGTGAGGACGGATTTTGAAAAGAGATCAAACATAGCTAGAAGCTTTCCCACTATGTGGTACACTTTAACCCTCATGCTTCGGATTCTCTGAACACAAACTGCCCCTAGATTTCGCATTCCATCATGAAATCAGGTCATGCGTACATGCTCACTGGCCTTTTCCTCCTTCTTAGTACATACCAGCAGCTATAACTACTTCCAGACTCTCAGCAAGGTTTCTCCTTCTAGCCTGATAGAGGTTTGACATGTGGTAACAATTAGTGATGGTCACAGCGTTATGGATATCTACTGTGTGTAAGTCCTGGCTGACCCCAGTTCAGGACTTAAGGGGGGTAATTATTCAAACCCTAGATCAGGACTAAGAGGGTTAATGTGAGAAAACCCCTTTGCCACCCACCCACTTCCCTAAAAAAATACAGGTCACTTTTGAAATCCTTTTTATTTCAGCCCCTTACAAAGCCCTTGAAATGTTAACTGATTTCATCTGTGTCTGTATGACTGTGTCAGTCTGCATTTTTGTTTCTGAAAATTGGATAGTCATCACTGAAAGAAGAAATAATTTCATGGAAACAGAACTATGCAAGTAACTAGTTGGCTGAAGCATGAGAGAGGGTATCAGTGAGAGGGAGGAAAGCAGAATCAGAGGTAAAGTTGAAGTGTTGCCATGAGCATTGTAAAGCTGAGATCAAGTTTTCAGAGAGAAAATAGCCCATCATTATTCTTTTCGAAGTGTATCATTACATTTTTGTGTGCAGGGGGAAAGATCAATTAGCCAATAATTATGATATAAGTAGTTTTGGAGTCCTGCAATCCAGAGTCATCTCATGTTTTTTGTGTCATTCGATATGAGATTGTTTCACCTACTCATTTCTAAAGTGATGTTTAATTATCGTTATGAATATTGTGGTGTGCCGCATGGTCTGGTGTGCTGTTTTGTTTTGTTTTCATCAGCTGTTTTGTTCTATGTTGTTGGTCTTTCCTATTTTTGTGTCTGCTTCAATTGTTGACATTTGTTTGTGTCATGTGTGGGAGGCTTCATTTTTTAGTGTTGATTCATTCAGAGGGAGAGGGGGTTGGTGGCATAGTGGTTAGATTACTGAGCTTGCTGTTTGGCAACTAGAGAGTTTGAACCACCACCGAGGCTTGAAAGGGATTTTCTCCAGGAGTTGACATCAGGACCTTCTCCATTTCCCTGAAAGTCCTTTAGAGAGACTATCGACCAAGGTGTGCAAATGACCACTGAACGTGTAGTGCGCATGTTAAAAACCTGCTCCACTTTTCAGAAGAGTAGATCATTGTGTGCCGTTAGAAATGATGACCAAAAAAAATCACACCCACACTGGTACCATGCTTAGACATCATCCCCTATGTCAGAATGCAGCTGCCTCCATGGAGGGCAAACATGGTCACATACACAAAATCTCACCATTGGTCCACCTCTAGAGTTCTAGCAAAGGAACAACAACAAACAACAACAACAACAACAACAATAACAAACAAAATTCATTTACATTTTGGAAACTAAGGTGTTGTTTTGCATTTCACCAGTAGAAAATCATGAGGGTCTCATTCCTTACACCTGACAATCACTGTGGGAGTGTCAGTTCACATTGGATGACAGTTTCAGATACAGCTGTACAGGCATGTACACATATGGCTGTTTTTTCAGTATTTTGTAATGTGTTATATTAACTGTACTCGGACTCCAAAAGATATTTTTCCTCCTCTACTGAGGCATGAATTTTTTTTTAAGGAAAAGGTCAGGTGAAGGTGTCCCATAACCCATATGGTCTTAGGGCAGCGAGGCGTCAGAGACCTCAGCTTCTCTAGGGGCCAGCATGTTGAGGGCGGCGCCCATCTCCTCCCCCTTGCTGCTTTACCTTCCCAGACCCAAATGCTCTTGTTATTGTTACAGTGCATTTGTATCTGTTTTGTTAGTTTGGTTTTTGTTCTGACCTGTTGACTATTCCCGCTAATGTTCATCTCATGAGTCGATTCCATCATGTGCATTAATTGTCCAAAAATTTTCCCACAAGGTTTGATGATGTGGCCGAATTTTTCCCTGCATTTTTTTCTGTGCTATTTCAAAGTGTGCTCAGTTTTCTTGCCAAGTTTTTCATGGATCGCCAGGTTAAAATTTGCACAGGGCTTGGTTTTTGTTTTGAGCAGCAAAGGTTGATAGGCATTTGTAGAACTTTATCAAGATTGATGATTTTGACCGTGTCAAAGATCTTTTGACAGTCTGTGGGTCCAGGTGTATTTGGCATTGATGGTCTGCAGGGTAAAATCATGAATACTTTGATTTGGGGGAGTGTGCATGTTTTTATTTTGTCTTTTGGCAGGCTACATGTGCATTTAATTTGTTCTATAATTTAGGTATGCTGTGACTTTGAGGTTGTTTGGTTGTTTTGGGGTGTTTTTTTTTTTTTTGGGGGGGGTGGGGTGGTGGTGAGTGATGTTGCATTCATGCATGTAGAATATTTGATACATGTGAATATCTTACACTACAACTCTGAAGATTGAGAACATTAATATCAAGAGTAAACTATGCTTTACAACCAGAGCAAACCAGACATAGTAAAATGAGGAGGAGGACGAGGAGGATATCATCACATGTTTGTGTGTGTGTGCATGTGTGCGTGCGTACATGCGTGTGTGCGTGTGTGTGTTTCTGTGCTTATACACGTAATTAGCATGGATGGTACAGAAAACTGTACAACTATTCACAGCAGTGGGCAGTAGTTGTTGTTGTTGTTGTTCCCCAGCTTAACACTCCGGGGGTCACCTTGAATGTGCCACTCTGACTCACTCATCCCACCTGGGAATCACTGTGAATTGAAATTGAATACTGAATGAGAAGTTTGCGTGAATAACTGTTTTGAAGTACCTCACCATATAAGCAGCCATACTTCAACTTCAGATGGAGTGCAGGGTAGTACCTTCTGTGATGTGTATTCCTGTGGCTACATTCAGTGTTATTTAGTTATTTATTCAATTGTTCTTTTATATCAAGGATAATGGAATAAACAATCATATGCTTTTTTACATCCAGTCCCCGTGTGTATGCAGTTTTGTAAATTTTGTCATCTGTTCCCACCGGCACACGATGGCCTACTCTTACGAAAAGCGGAACAGGATTTAATGTGTGCACAAGATGTTCTGCGTGCATTTGCACATGGGGCCTGGGTTTACAGTCTCATCCGAAATACTTTTGTTGGGAGTGGAGTCAGCACTGATGTTAACTCCAGGAGAAAAATCCCCTCGACCGGGAATCGAACCCGGGTCATTAAACTGCGAGCGCAATGTTCTGACCACTAGGTATATCCGATCTGCTGTAGTGTGTGAAGGTCAAGCTGAAGGCGTTTTTCAGTGGTTAGAACACCTGCAGTTGAACAGGGAGTGCTGGGGTTGTGTATCTTACGTTCTTACAGAGGTAATGATGATGAAAAGTTTGATCCTAACAACGTAATGTTTGGGGTATTATTATATTAGTTTGTTTGTCAAACGTTTCTTGTGATTGATCATGCATTCATAATGTTTCCTGATTTTGTTTTGTTGATGTTGTTTGTCAAACGTTTCTTATGATCGATCATGCATTCATAATGTTTGCTGATTTTGTTTTGTTTATGTGTTTGTCAAGTTTCTTGTGATCGATATGCTTCATAATGTTTGTGATTTTGTTTTTAATGTTGTGTCAAACGTTTCTTGTGATCGATCATGCATTCATAATGTTTGCCGATTTTGTTTTGTGTACTTGTCTTGCTCATGTAGTTTTTGTTTTGGTGACTTCAGATGTGTCCAGAGCTGGACAATGTGGAGTGGACATAAAGGCTCCATGACCCGCGGAGTGACTGCAGCCCCTCCTCCTTCTCCTGCACTGTGCCATGTACACCCCATAGGGACATCTTCTGTTATACAATAATCATGTACACCCCATAGGGACATCACATTCTGTCTATACAATAATCATGTACACCCCATAGGGACATCACATTCTGTCTACACAATGACTATGTACACCCCATAGAGACATCACATTCTGTCCATACAATAATCATGTACACCCCATAGGACATCACATTCTGTCTATACAATGATCATGTACACCCCATAGGGACATCACATTCTGTCTATACAATAATCATGTACACCCCATAGGGACATCACATTCTGTCTATACAATAATCATGTACACCCCATAGGGACATCACATTCTGTCTACACAATGACTATGTACACCCCATAGAGACATCACATTCTGTCCATACAATAACTATGTACACCCCATAGAGACATCACATTCTGTCTATACAATAACTATGTACACCCCATAGAGACATCACATTCTGTCTAACAATAACATGTACACCCCATAGGGACATCACATTCTGTCTATACAATAATCATGTACACCCCATAGGGACTTCACATTCTGTCTACACAATGACTATGTACACCCCATAGAGACATCACATTCTGTCCATACAATAATCATGTTTCACCCCATAGAGACATCACATTCTGTCTATACAATAACATGTACACCCCATAGGGACATCACATTCTGTCCATACAATAACATGTACACCCCATAGGGACATCACATTCTGTCCATACAATAATCATGTTACACCCCATAGGGACATCACATTCTGTCATACAATAACTATGTACACCCCATAGGGACATCACATTCTGTCTATACAATATCATGTACACCCCATAGGGACATCACTTCTGTCTATACAATGACTATGTACACCCCATAGAGACATGACATTCTGTCTACACAATGACTATGTACACCCCATAGGGACATCACTTCTGTCTACACAATGACTATGTACACCCCATAGAGAATCACATTCTGTCTACACAATGACTATGTACTACACCCCATAGGGACATCACATTCTGTCTACACAATGACTATGTACACCCCATAGAGAATCACATTCTGTCTACACAATGACTATGTACTACACCCCATAGGGACATCACATTCTGTCTAACAATGACTATGTACTACACCCATAGAGACATCACATTCTGTCTAACAATGACTATGTACACCCCATAGAGATATCAATTCTGTCTATACATGACTATGTACTACACCCCATAGGGACATCTTCTGTCTATACAATGACTATGTACACCCCATAGGGACATCTTCTGTCTATACAATGACTATGTACACCCCATAGGGGCATCTTCTGTCTATACAATGACTATGTACACCCCATAGGGACATCTTCTGTCTATACAATGACTATGTACACCCCATAGGGACATCTTCTGTCTATACAATGACTATGTACACCCCATAGAGACATCACATTCTGTCTATACAATGACTATGTACTACACCCCATAGGGACATCACATTCTGTCTATACAATGACTATGTACTACACCCCATAGGGACATCTTCTGTCTATACAATGACTATGTACACCCCATAGGGACATCTTCTGTCTATACAATGACTATGTACACCCCATAGGGACATCTTCTGTCTATACAATGACTATGTACACCCCGTAGAGACATCTTCTGTCTATACAATGACTATGTACACCCCATAGAGACATCTTCTGTCTATACAATGACTATGTACACCCCATAGAGACATCACATTCTGTCTATACAATGACTATATACACCCCATAGAGACATCACATTCTGTCTATACAATGACTATATACACCCCATAGAGACATCACATTCTGTCTATACAATGACTATGTACACCCCATAGAGACATCACATTCTGTCTATACAATGACTATGTACACCCCATAGAGACATCACATTCTGTCTATACAATGACTATGTACACCCCATAGAGACATCACATTCTGTCTATACAATGACTATGTACACCCCATAGGGACATCTTCTCTCTATACAATGACTATGTACACCCCATAGGGACATCTTCTGTGTACACAATGACTATGTACACCCCATAGGGACATCTTCTGTCTACACAATGTACATCTTCTGTCTACACAATGCCTATGTACATCTTCTGTCTACACAGAAGATCTTCTGTCTACACACACACTACTTTGACTATGTACACCCCATAGGGACATCTTCTGTCTACACAATGACTGTTCATCTTCTGTCTACACAATGCCTATGTACATCTGTCTACACAATGACAATGTACATCTTCTGTCTACACAGTGCCTATGTGCATCTTCTGTCTACACAATGCCTATGTACATCTGTCTACACAATGACTATGTACATCTTCTGTCTACACAATGACTATGTACATCTGTCTACACAATGCCTATGTGCATCTTCTGTTTACACAATGCCTATGTGCATCTTCTGTCTACACAATGCCTATGTGCATCTTCTGTTTACACAATGCCTATGTGCATCTTCTGTTTACACAATGCCTATGTGCATCTTCTGTCTACACAATGCCTATGTGCATCTTCTGTCTACACAATGCCTATGTGCATCTTCTGTCTACATAATGCCTATGTGCATCTTCTGTCTACACAATGCCTATGTACACCCATACACTATGTACACCCCATACACTATGGACACCCCATATGGACATCTTCTGTCTTGACAATGACTATGTTCACCCCATACGGACATCCCATTCTGTCCACACAGTAACTGTATCCCTCATACTGACCCAGTAACTATGTATACCTCATACTGACCCAGTGGCCACATCTTCTGTCTACACAATAACTATGCATATCCCATACTGACCCATAGACTGCACCCCGCCCCCACCCCCACCCCATGTAATGTCCACACACCACACACACACACACACACACACACACACACACCACACACACACACACACACACACACACACACACACATATACACTACACACACACATATATGTACTGACATATCCATCTTACTCTATCAGTCTTAACATCTGAATGAATTAATGAAACGAGATCAGTGCCATGAGTACTTGATTTATTTAGTCGTTTTCTTCACCATGTGTTGTCTGTCATTAGTTTACCTGAATGAAAAATCAAAGTAGATAGATGGATTTTTTGTCTCAGGTGTTGAGGTGGGGGAATAGCTTTGCTTTCGGACATTACAATAACTGTCATAGTTAATGCTGTGAATGCTGCTTATGCTCCTGGCATCTCGCACAGAGACCACCCAAGCAACAAAGAAGAGAACAGCAGAATCCAGAAAACCATTGGTCCTTACGAAAATCTTCTAACAATCGTAAAGAAGCGTAAACGTAAATGGTATGGGCATGTCACAAGATCAAATGGACTTGCAAAAACAATACTGCAAGGCACTGTCCAGGGAGGAAGAAAAAGAGGCATACCAAGGAAGAGATGGGAGGACAACATCAGATAGATAGATAGATAGACCGACCGACCGACTGACTAATTGACCGACAGACAGACAGACAGATAGATAGACAGGTAGACATATGAAATGAATCACCTGTCAACTATGTCCTGTAGCTAGTGTATACAGTGTTTTCAGGACTAGAAATAAGTAATGCTACATAGGAAGTGAATGACTTGTTGCCTATCTCCTTTAACAAGCGCATACAGAGTGTTTTTCAGGACTAGAAATAAGAAATGCTGCATAGGAAGTGAATGATGTGTCACCCATGTCTTCTACCAGCATGTCATTGTGTTCCTTAGTTTATTTTTCATTTCACATTATCATCAGCAAGCATGATGACAGTGTCAGAGACCTTCACCTTGTACACGAGGCTGTGTCATTATGTCACATTTCTTTATTTTGAACCATTTTGCCCTCCCTTTGACTTTGAAACCAGTCAAGAGTTAGTGAAGAATGAAACTGGTGGTCAGGAGACAGACACTAAAGTCCCCCAAGCTTCTCCTGGGGGCTGAAGGATAATCGTACAGTGAAGTTTGAGATTTGAGATGAATTCAGAGATACAGACAGACAGACAGACAGACAGACATGGGGAGAGAGAGAGAGAGAGAGAGACAGACAGACAGACAGACAGACAGACAGACAGAGAGAGAGAGAGAGAGAGAGATTTAAGGTACGAATTTACAAGAAAAATTATTCTGCCGCAGTCAATGCTTAGTTTGATTGCATAAATGGTTTTCTTTGGGAATGTTTCTGTTATGTGCAAATTTTGCTTTTTTACACTATTCAGTAATATCCCGAAAGGAGTGTTTTTATTATAATGTTGTGCTTATACAACAGATGTATTCATATCTTACGTTTTCCCTCTGCTTTTTAGAGCTGTTCTTCATTGCATTTTTGGCATGAACTTGTTCTTATGGAAAGGAGTTGTGGACCCTGGTGTATTTTACCTCCCCTTGTATTGTTTTCTGATCCCTTTTATCGATAGTTGTATTTTTTTCTGGTGTGTGCTGCTACATAATCAGTTTGAATACGGGTCACGTTGCATTGGTTATATGAAGCATTGCTGTTCATTCACTGCAGTTTGTCAGGGAAGGGGGAGAAGAGGGCTTTTTTTCCTATGGTTAGTTGGGTTTTTTGTTTTTTTTAATTTTCAGCTGACTTTGTTACATGCATTTAGCATATCATGACACACCTTGAAGAAATCAACAAAAGACTCCCTGTTTCTCTCTCTCTCTGTGCCTCTCTCTGTCTCCTCTCTCACTCTCTGTCCCTGTCTGTCTCTGTCTTCCTGTCTTCCTGTCTGTCTGTCTCTGTCTGTCTGTCTGTCTGTCTGTCTGTCTGTCTGTCTGTCTGCCCTGTCTGTCTGTCTGTCTGTCTCTCTCTCTCTCTCTCTCTCTCTCTCTCTCCTCTCTCTCTCTCTCTCTCTCTCTCTCTCTCTCTCTCTTCCTGTCAAAGTGCATTCCTTCCCTTTTGTTTAGTCTCTCTTACATCACTTTTCTGATTGCATTCAATAGTAGACCTGTTTTTTAGGGGCTTGGCTCATGATATCACTTTTGTGCCTGCTGCAGCCTGCAACATTGTGGTTGCAACAGTTGCAAGCTGCCTACAACAAAGTTGCTGAGTTGTAGAAGCGAGAGGTGGGCTGATTGGGCTTGATCTTGTTTTTCCACAAGTGGTAGGCTGATTGCGCTTGATCTTGTTTTTCCACAAGTGGCAGGTTGCTGCTCATGGCCACCTGTTTCCTGTCTCCTGGTATTTGCTGCACAGTGGTGGAGGTGTCACTCACTCTCTGACTGTGAAAATGCAAGTGTATTGAACTGAGTCATCATGGTCCGCTTTTTGTAAGAGAGCCATCATGTGCAGAGGGAACAATACATTTACAAAACTGCATACACACAGGGACTGGTTGTAAAAAAAAAACAGCACATGAGTGCTTATTCTCATCCATTATCCTCGGTATATATATAAAAAAAAAGAAGTAAATAAATAATCTTTGATCTTTGATCTGACAAAACGATAACAGTGGCAGCCTCAGAAAGGATAGCTTCATGTTGTTCACTATTGTCATGATTGTCGTTAGAAACTATTTTTGATCGAATGTAAACATTGGGGGAAATTCCAAACAACAAATTTTCACATGGTTTTCTATGTAAAGCACTGAAACCCCATGTGCAAAGGCACGCGAAACATCAAGCGCACATGTTAAACCCTGTTCCGCTTTTCAAAAGAGTAGGCCATTGTGTGCCAGTGGGAACAAATGACAAAATTGCATACACACAGGGACAGGCTGTAAAAAAGCACATGGGAGTTTATTCCACCATCCTTGATATAAAAGAATGAATAGATAAATAAATGATTGAGCTGCTTTGTGGTACGTGGGCAGTGGAAGCCTGTGCCATTGTGCTTGCAATTTTTTTTATGCCAATTTGTGGAATACCACAGGTGGTGGCAACTATAAAGTGATACCATGTGCTGAGCCCCTAACTGGTCCAAACAACTGACAGCTGGTTTTTTGTTGTTGTTGTTGTTGTTGTTGTTTCTGTTTGGTTTTCTCTACTGCTGATGATTACTGTAATCCGATATGACTTTAGGTTAACATTTTTTTATTGCCTACTTATCACTTATTTATGGCAATACATTCAAAGGTTTCATCAAATTTTGTTGAATCATATCATTGCATCAAAAGTTTTAATTTGGTTTTGTTGGTTCATATAGATTTTGATTCCATTTGTATGATGTATCTGTGCATATTTTGGTTTTTATAGTGTACATAAACATGCTATAACAGAATTGTGAAGCATGTTATGAGGGATGTGGACAGTAGTTAATTCAGTAACTTTATTATTATCATTTACTTGTTTGGATCACTGTGATTAAAAGCATAATCAGTATACTGGCCAAACCAAGAGGTGTTGGTGATGGGGAGATGGGGGGGGGCAGTGATATTTTTTCTGTTCCTTTTCTACAGTGAGTGTATAGAGTTACCCCAATGATCATGGAACTGGAATCATTGTCTGAATTGGTATCGAGTTCATGCAGTATTGGTTTTTGTTGTTGTTATATTGTCTGTTTGTTTTTGTGTTGCTTTCATTTTTTTAGTGTGGGGTTTGTATTCATTGTTTTGCTCCCTTTTCAATTTTTAGGGATTTGTAGAAAATTCCCCAAAAATATGTGTTGCAAGCACAGTGAAAAGTTGTGTTGTGGTTTTGTTCATGCAGTATTGTTTTTGAAGTTAGGCGATGAGGGAGAGAGACATGAGTGATCAGAGGGAAAGGTATCTGTATGCTGCAGCAGTAATCACATAATCAATCAATCAATCAATCAATCAATCAATTATCTTCCATTACATTTTTGTCTCACCACAGAGACTAGTCAGAAATATATTTTTTATTATACATATATGCTCTTGTATTTGAGTTTTTGGTACTGGGTATGGTTTTGATTGAGTTGTGGTATTTTATTCCGTTGGGTTTTTTTTTTCAAATGTTTGTTTTCTTTTTGTTACTGTTTTTTTGTTGTTTGCTTATATTTTTATATAGCATATTCTGTAGAATTATGCTGGTAATATCAGGGACTTTGCAGAAAGTTTCCAACAAATGCGTGTCATTTTTACTCAGTGAGAACCTGTTTTGTGATTGTGCTTTCTATAGTTTACTGGAAGTACTGTTTGGATTTTCAGTACAACTCCATTCGTGTTCCATACATTCATTTTATAGATACCTATCACTTGTTTTTCATCAAGAGTATACAGTCTGTATCAAATTCTACTCATGACTTTGCAATGTGTGTATTGTTTTGTAAAAAAAAAAATGTATGCCATTTTAAGTCACAGCAGATTTCTCTGTGTGAAATTTGGGCTGCTCTTCCCAGGAAGAGTATGTCAGCAGTGCCACTAATTATTTTTTGTTTACCTGTCTACAACTGTATTTGTTTCCCTGTCAGAGTGGATTTTTTCCTACATAATTTTGACAGGGACAACTCTCTTGTTGCCAACGGTTCTTTAACATGCACTAAATAATTATGTGTAACACACAGGAACTCAGTTTATCATTTTATCCTAAAGACTAGCTCCCAGACCACCTCTTATTGTCTAGTGGATTGGAGAAAAAGTTTCGGGCCCAAACGGGTATTGAACCAGCATACACTTCAAATGCGGACTTATCACTTTCTAGGCAGGCTTTGTAGGCAGTTGCATTACTCTAGACCACTGAAGTGTGTACCTGCATGTGTGTTCCCCCATGGGGATGCCAAGGTCTCTCTCTTTGGAGGCCCCAGGGCAGCTCTCTGGGTAAAGACCGTGATACTGTCACCACTTTCTGGACAGTCTGTGTTTTCTCCATGTATCACTTTCCTATTTGCTGATTCTCTCTCTCTCTCTCTCTCTCTCTCTCTCCTCTCTCTCTCTCTCTCTCTCTCTCTCTCTCTCTCTCTGTCCTCTCTCTCTCTCCTCTCTCTCTCTCTCTCTCTCGTCTCTCTCTCTCTCTCTCTCTCTCTCTCTCTCTCTTGTCTCTCTCTGTCTCTCTCTGTCTCTATGTCTCTCTCATTTTCTGCTTTCCCAGGTCACTCTCCTGCCTCTTTTTCCTCAGCAAGACAGATTTTAGTTTTCACTGATGTGTACTATATATTATGAGGTTTTTGCCTGTATTGTTTAATTCTGGCACTAGAGATGGTGACATTGGAATGGGATGAATGGAGCTGAATTTAACTGATTAGAATTGAAAAGAATTGAATACCAGCTTTAGTTGGGGCAGATTTCTCTGTGTGCAAGTCGGGCTGCTCTTTCTGGGGAGAGAGTGTTTTATTTTAATTTTTATTTATTCTTTTATATTGAGGATAATGGAATAAGCACTCGTGTGCCTTTTTACATTCAGTCCCCATGTGTTTGCAGTTTTGTAAATTTTGTCATCTGTTACCACCAGCACACAATGGTCTACTCTTTCAAAAAGCAGAACAGGATTTAACATGTGTGCAAGATGTTCTGAGTGCATTCACACACAAGGGCCTCGGTTTTATAGTCTCATCTGAAGGACTTTTGGGAGACAGGAGTCTGCAGTGATGTTAACTCAGGAAAAAAAATCTCCATGAACGGGAATCAAACCCGGGTTGTCAGATTGGGAGTGCAATGATCTAACCACAAGGCTGCCCTGTCCTCAAGAGCAGCACCACCCATTGAAAAAAAATTATCTGTTTGCCAGTCAAAAGTTTGGTGGGTATGTTGTTGTTTTTTCAGAGTGGCTTTATCCTACAGAATTTTTCAAGGGACAACTCTTGTTGCTGTTGGTTTAAATGTGGCTGTTTACTATCACTTCATCCAAAAGACTAGCACCCCCCCCCCCCCCCCCCCCCCCCACTGCACCACTCCAGGTCTAGGGGACGGGAGAAAGGGTTTTGGAACAAACAAGGCTCAAACCCGCACTTCTCACTGTCTATACACGTGTCACTTCTAGACCACTGAGCAACACCGATGGGTATAGGATGTCGATTCTGCAGCGTTATTTGCTCATGTGGCCGTTTATATGTTTTTCTTTGTAGTTTCAATTTTTTTGGGGGGGAATTGTAGGATAAATCCAGTACATTCGCTGGTGCTCAACACAGCCTGGTGCATACTAATTATTTTCCCCAGGGGAAAAAAATCATGGTACAGGCTATTATTTTCTGCATGTTTTAGGCTGATGATGTTTGATACAAGAGGGCATTGGGGGTCTGTTGAGTTTGCACGAATTGAGTGAATATTGACAGTCCTGATACAGCCTTTAAGGTTGGCAGGGCTATAACACAACATGAAATAGAGAAGAGCATGTGTTATTTGTATTCATTGGCATGTATCGATTCATGAGCATCTACACTGACATTTATATACAAATTGTAAAAAAAATTTTTAATCATTATATGAAATATATTTTTGTAACCATCACTCTTTCCATTTCATTTCAAATTTTATTTTAAATGGTATTATTGACCATCATTTGATATCAGTTGCCCATAAGCTTATATCATGTGGCTGGATTGTTTGTGTTATCCAATAAAATAGTTATAGGCAAACATATCTTTTGTGGTTGGAGTTTACTTGTGAGTTCAGTTCCTTTGGCGCTTGTTTGCTATCAACTAATGAGCACTCATGTGTGATCTCCCCATGTTTTTAATGCCTGTAAGTGTATGCAGAGAACCACCATGCGTGCTTCCAGGCGATTTGTAGCAATGTGTTTGCATGGAGGTCTCTGTGAGAGAGTGTGCGTGTGATGTAAGTATCCTGTTGCTGATTTAAAAACTTGAATGATGTATCTGCTAATAAATGATCAACCAGCCGCCATGGCAAAGTGGTTAGCACTTTGAATTTCAGACTGGAAGGTCGCAGGTTCGAATAATAAGTCATAGGGATTTTTCAGACTCTGGCGGGCTCTTACCCAGAGTGAGTGTGCTGTGGGCTCAGTGGGGAGACTGGAACCACACATCGAGCTTCTTCCACTTTACAGATGCAAATTTGAGAGTGTTGCTCAAATTACATGACCAACACTGTAGGTGTCTGTATTGCTCCAGCTTGGTTGACCCCAGGATATAATATGGTTGTAAGCGTAGAGTACAGCCCTGTCAAGCACTCTCAAAGCACATGCACTTCCACTGCTGCATCCTTACATCATGCTCATTATCTTTGATCATCATGCAATATAAAAAAGTATTACCTCTGATTAGGTGGTCCTAGTTGCTCTGGTCACATAGTGAACTCAGATTTGGTTTCCCTATACTCTTCTGTGCCTGTGGTGAGTTTGTGTCAAAGCCTTTGGGATGGGAGGTTTACGGGGGGCGGTTGTTGGAGGGATGTTGTTGTAGTTGCCACCTGGGTGGGCAACTCACCCAGTCTGGCTCCGCGATTGAGCTAATACTGTCGTTAGTAGGGGGCTTAGTAGGTGGTGTCCTGCGTATGGTAAGCTCAGAACAGGCACCACTGAACACCACCAAAGTGACCCAGCAGAAGTACAGGGCCCCTCTGGCTGGTGGCCCAATGGCGGCCTGATATTGATGGGCTCCCTGTAGACTTCCGACCTTGAGATAAGCTCTGGTGGGGAGATTGAAATGAGCGGTGTGAGAACAGCAGGAAGGGGATGTCACAGAAGATGAACAGCAAAAAAAAAATTAGATGATCAGTGTTAGCTACACACACACACACACACACACACACACACACCCACCCTCCATATTATTTAACCAAACAGTGACAACTCCTCCACACAGAAATAAGAGAGCCATGGATAAATTTAATCACGAAAGCCATACAAAATCAATGATGCTGATGATAATAACTGGTGTACAGGTACAGAAGTAGCCTGAAAGCCGTTTACTTTTATGTTCAACACTCGCTCGCAACCAGCATAGCCTTAGGATGATGAGAGTAGTGACAGATGGGGTAGTTCTGTGTGCAGCCAAAATATATAGATATATATAATTGTCAAAACAAATGAAACATATTGCTTTCATATAGTATAAAAGACAGACAGATGGAGAGGCAGGAAGACACACAGAGATATGCAGATAGTAAAAAACTTTCTCTTGCTGGGAAAAAATACTTTACTTCATTAATGGCAAATTGAACGATGAAAACTGTTGACACTAATATTGTAGTGGATGAAACGAGTCGAATCTCTCAATGCACCCCGAACAAATCATGCCTCATAAATTATCAAAGGTTTCCAAAGCTTATATTTGTCAGACTTTTCAGAACATGGTTTGTGTCCATTTTTCTTTTTTTTTTTCTTCTTTAAGTTATTACGATGGAAAACATACACACAAAACCATGTTTCTGGGAGTCCAAGGCATTCGGGGAAAACCTTACTGAGAGGAACCACAGAACAACAAAAGAATAATCACAATCAATTTCAACTGCTGACACCACAACTGAAGTATAAAGCTTAACTTAAAAGGAACGTTGATTTTCTTTATTTTTAAAAAAAAAAAGTAAAAGAAGACATATATCCACATGTGGTATGAAGATGTAGTTATAGATTTTATTAATTTTTATTATTTTCTTCTTCATTATCGAGGATAATGGAATAAGCACTCATGTGCTTTTATACATCCAGTCCCGTGTGTATGCAGTTTAGTAAATGTCATCTGTTCCCACCAGCACTTGATGGCCTACTCTTACGAAAAGCACTAGATAAGGAAAAACTAAAAATCTGATCAATTTTTGGGGGGATAGATAAAAAAAACCCAAAAGACTGCACTAGACAAAAGAAAGAGTGGCAGAGGAATGGAACGAGAAGTCTTTTCCCAATCACTGACTGCTGAAAGCTTCAGCACCACACACCGGCAGGGAAAGACGACTCTAACCTCCCTTCTCTTCCAAAACAGCCAAAAACCAAGACTAAAAACTCTTAGTGAACAAAAGAATACAGAAGAAAAAAAAACACCAATATAATAAACATAAGTAACAAAAGTATAACCCCCCCCCCCCATAAATATAGGAAACAAAAGCACGCAGAACAAAAAAAAGTCATAAATGTAAAGGAACAACAATAAAAAAACATAACAAAAATATACAGATCTACAAATAGAAACCATAAGGAGAAAAAGTATATAGAACAAATTAAATCATACTACACATAGGGAACAAAAGCATACACAAAACAAAATGCCAACTGTGAAGTGTTTCCCTGTGACAGTGATTACAAAACCCAGCACCTCACATTACAGCCAAGGGTTTTCTTATCCTCATCATCACCTTTGTTGCTCTATAAACACAAGGTGACAGATGTGTTAAAAAATGCAATCAAGCCGAGTCAAGATTATTATATATGAGGCTAGCATGTTTCGTACTCAATGTTATAAATCAAAAAACAAAAAGACAGAAAAAAAGGTGAAACCTGTATAGCAGGGGTAAAGGCCTGTTCAGAGATGAATTAATCAAACAGTATACAGACTTTCATTTCTCCAGACTGATCAAAATCCAGACGGAGCATGCAGAAATTCATTCATTACATTCCTTTCAAAACACTTTTGCTTTTTGTTTTTCAATTGATTTCATTCTCAAACTAAGAATGATGTGTACAAAAAAAAAGAAAAGAAAGACATATGCGTTAGCAAAGTTTACAAAGTGAATGCTGTGACAGAAAGCTAAAAGTCACGGCATGAACCCATGTTGACCTTAAAACTGTACAACCTTTTACTTACTACAAATGCATGCAACTTCTAAGCCTTGCTTGCCTCCTCATTCATAGCATAGCATACAACTGCAGCCTTAATCTACAACATGTGCAAGAATCTATTCTAATCATGTGCGAAGAGAATCTACACAGAAGTTTCGAAGAAACTGAGATCAAGTTATAGCATTGTGAAAAAAAAAAGTATCTTTTCAATCATTGCAAAGAAGACCAGAGTCTAGAAACACTAATGACACACACACACACAGAGGCTACAATCATCGATTCTAATGTAATGCTATTATGCCCATGTATGTGATTCATTGTATCAAAATGCACGTCTTCTGGATCTACTTTCCAGCATGTTCAACACAACTATGTACATGTGACGTCAGAGATCCCGACGTGTGCATTTTCCTTCTAAAAATTCTAATGAACACGCATACTTGTGTAACAGCCGAGCTAGAGCTAGTCTCTAACTTTTTTTTTTTTTTTAATTTTTTCAGAGGAAAAAAGCCATATATACTGCAAAACATCAAGCAAAGCTGGCCACTGAACAGATGAACTGTGAAGTTGGGCCTCGCATACTGCTTGCTGTGCTAAATAACACTAACTGTGACCTACTTTTATTATCATCACTGTGGCCGGTGTGTGTGTGTGTGCTGTTTGGGCATTTGCACGTATGTACCTGGGTGTGTGTGCCCCCATGCATAATCGTGGGCATGCATGCATGCTCTAAAATCTGCATCTTTTTAAAAATTTCCTTTGCTACAGAAAAATGATGCCTGTCCAAGTTGACACAGCACATTAAGTGCTACATGGAGGTTTTCTTTGCTATGTACCTTTTGGAGTCAGTCCTGTTGGAGTTTTAAAACAGCACACTAGCCTACTGGAGATGACACAACAAGCGGAGATGTGTAGAGAATGAATGAATCAGTCAGTCAGTCTGTGGATTGCGGAGAAGAAAATGAACGTATGGTTAGCACCCCAGCAGAAGCCCTGACTTAGGTCAGAAGACAGAAGTGAAGCCAACAGACAACAGGAGGGCAAACAGTAGGCTTCCAGCATTCATTAACACAATCACGTAATGTATTTATTATATATATATATACATCTGTAGGTCATCTCTGAACAAACACATCATTCACACATTTGATGATGGAAAATAAAAACAAAACAAAAAAAACCAACATGAAGACTCTCAACAGACACTTGAGTTCACCACACAAAAAAAGACAATTTCTTTTTAAAAAAAGATATTTCAGGACAGTTACAATACATATTTTGAAAAATAATGTGCAAACTGAATATCCACACATAAAAACATTGGTCCACA
>CM060333.1:6581855-6594355 GCA_030674155.1 Stramonita haemastoma
CCTGGCCTTAGATTCTCCGGCAACATAAAACCTGATCCCTAAATTTAGAGTCCTCACCGGGCTGTACAGTATACAGCTGACAAACGCATGTTTCCTTCTCAACAAACTTCTGTTTGTCATGGTTTTATGTCTTTGTTCTTATCAGCACACAGGGGGTAAATGGATCAGTTGGACACAAGTGTGGCTTTCCTACTGGTACTTCACTCTCATTACTGAGTGCTCCTAGATTCTGTCCGTGGTCACTTTCCAGCCTGACAGCTCGACAGCTTTCTAAAGGCAAAGCTTTTCTACTTACCTTCAAAAACAACATCATATATATATATGTATGTACAAGAGAGGTCGATTATACTGGGTTCTAAGAACAGGGTTCAAGCGCTTTTTTCCTTGAAAGTTAAAAGAAGAGCGTCTGAACCCTTTTCTACGACAAGTACAGAAGAAATGTCCAAGCCTTTTTCACTCACAACTTAGCTTTCCAACAATCCTGTTACTGGCTAGGATGAAGACATGGCACTCTGTTGGCCCTGCATGTGCTAAAAGATTATAAAAAAAAACCCTAAACAACAACAAAGAAAAAAGGCAAACCTTGCCACAGTTTATCACAAGCTAACCCTTTTCAGATATAAGAGGCAGGTTTTCTATACTTCCTAGATTTTATCACTTACATATCCAACAGGAATTCCTAGATTTCCACACTAATTTGCTAAAACAAAAACTAGCAAGCCTACACAAAAACACTGTTTTGATACAATCTCCAAGCAGTGCTTCAATTATCTTTTTTTTTTTTTAACAAACAGTCTTATCTTTGCAGTTTTTGTGCCTTCAAAGATCAGAAAACAGACAGACACACACACAGATGACAACACTTAAAAACTGTTATAAAATACCCATTAAAATACAAATCTTTCAAGGGAAACAATACCCCAAACACAGACTGAAGGGGATGAGAAACTGAGAGAAAGATGACCAATGTCAACATGTCACATCTTCACTTTTTTTTTCTTTTATCTTTGAAATAAAAACCAAAAAAACTCCCCGACACTTAGAAAATCACAATCACAAAGTTTTGCGTCAAATAATAATAATAAACTCTTTCCCAAAACGCATTGTCGTGTCACTGTACCTGATTTCTCGACAACCTGGTAGATATAATGTAGTTTATATATACATACACGTTCAAACGGAAAGGATGAAACATAACAACAACAACGACAAAAATAAGATGACCAGTTTAAAAAAAAATAGCAACGCCATGATAGTGCTTTACTGTGGAAGGGCAGCTGAGTCACTTCACTGATCTCTACAGACAGACAGACAGACAGACAGACAGACAGACAGACAGACAGACAGACAGACAGACAGCTAAATCGCTACAATCCACGTCTGCACTGCTTTCCAGCAAGCACGGCAGTAGGCAGGCAGTGTGCTCTGGGCGTCAAGTTTTCCAAAGAGTTCAAAAGTCTGTACTGCAGCCGCGGGACATGGTGGATTTGTTCCCCTTGATAGAGGGCAGCACAGAGGTGCCCGACAGGTAGTCGGAGTGGCGGTAAGGCTGCGGGTACACTGACCCGGGTGGGCTCCATGGATACCCGCATGGTTGTTGCTTCGCCCTGCAACACCCAGCACACACTGCTTTAGTGAGGGAGAGAGACTCAGAGGGAGGGAGGGAGGGAGGGAGGGGGAGAGAGAGAGAGAGAGAGAGAGAGAGAGAGAGAGAGAGAGAGAGAGAGAGAGAGAGAGAGAGAGAGAGAGAGAGAGAGAGAGAGAGAGAGAGAGAGAGAGAGAGCGAGCGAGAGAGAGAGAGAGAGAGAGAGAGAGAGAGAGAGAGAGAGAGAGAGAGAGAGAAACAGATAGACAGAGACAGAGAAGAGAGAGAGAGAGAGAGAGAGGAGAGAGAGAGAGACAGAGAGACAGAGAGAAGAGACAGAAAGAGAGAGAGAGAGAGAGAGAGAGAGAGAGAGAGAGAGAGAGAGAGAGAGAGAGAGAGAGAGAGAGAGAGAGAGAGAGAGAGAAGAGACAGACAGACAGAAAGAGAGACAGACAGACAGACAGACAGAGAGACAGAGAGACAGAGACAGAAACAGAGAGACAAAAACAGAGACAGAGACAGAGAAAGTGAGAGAGACAGAGAGAAATAGACAGACTGACTGACAGACAGACAGACAGACAGACACAGACAGAGAGAGAAGAGAGAGAGACAGACAAGAGATAGAGAGACAGACAGACAGACACAAAGAGAGAAAGTGAGGGGGTCATGCAGACCAGCAGACAGACAGAAAAACAGACCGTCATATTTGACAATGGGGACGGGATAGCTCAGTGGTCAGAGTGCTCACTTTCCCCCAGCCAATGTTAAGCAGCATCGAGCATGGTTACCAAGTATATGGGTGACCTTTTGTGCACCTTGGCTCCAGTACAGTCCCCTCCCCCCCAGTTCACCCAGCTGTAAATGGATACCTGCCCTCTTTAGGGTCAGGAAAGGTAGAGCAGCAAGGGAGAGGAGATGGGCGCCGCCCTCAATATGCTGGCCCCTAGAGAAGCTGAGGTCTCTGATGCCTTGCTCCCCTACGACCTCACAGGTTATGGGACACCTTTACCTTTTACCTTACCTATATTTGACAATGACAGCAACCATATCTGGGTACAACACTGGAGGACATATCCACCAAACAGTTATTTTGCTTACATGTATATTTACAACATCAACATCCACTTTCAGTAGTTAAAAGTGCAAAACAAAATTAATACAGGCAAAATAAAAGATTAAAAAAAGATAACACATTTTAAATGACAGAAATCTAATTTTAGAAGCAATTACAAGAAATTGTTCGTTAAGTTTGTACAATTTCTTCTTTTTTTCTTTTTGTTTTCTTTTTCTTCCACTAACTAAAGCAAGTGATAATACTGAAAATGCTGCTGATGATGCTGATGCTGCTGATGATGATGTTAATGATGATGTGATGATGATGACGACAACGACAATATGAAGATGAAGAATACATAGAATGTATATAGTGCTGTATCTTGTGAAGTCAAATCAAAGTGCTGATTCAGACAATGTATACTATATGCTTGCAAGGAAAGTGATACAAACTGTCTACCCATTTCTATGAAATTTCTGCATAACCTTGCAACACTTTTGCCGCCGCGGTAGTCGAGTGGTTAGGGCGTTGGACTCGTAATCTAAAGGTTGCGGGTTCGATCCCAGCTTTCGGCTATGGCGTTGTGCCCTTGGAAAAGGCACTTTACAGCTATTTTCTCACCCCACCCAGGTGTAAAAGGGGTACCAACCTTGTGTTGGGGGGTTAACCCTGCGATAGACTGGCGTCCTATCCAGGGGGGAGTCTATGACTCTCAGTCGCTTAGCGCCACAGAAACCGGGATAAGCACCGGCCTGATGAGCCTTAGGCTCGGGACAGACTTTTGCAACACTTCATCTGTCTACAACCTCCGTGATAAACAGTCCCTTTTGTTTTTTATTTTATTTATTTATTTATTTATTTATTTTATTTTATTCATTTATTTATTTATTTTATTTATTTATTCTTTTATATTGAGAATAATGGAATAAGCACTCATGTGCTTTTTTTCATCCAGTTCCCGTGTGTATGCAGTTTGTAAATCATGTCATCTGTTCCCACCAGTACACAATGGCATACTCTTATGAAAAGCGAAACAGGATTTAATGTGTGCACAAGATGTTCTGCATGCGTTCACACACAGGGCCTTGGTTTACAGTCTCATTTGAAAGACTTTTTGGGAGAGTGGAGTCAGCACTGATGTTAAGTCCAGGGGAAAAATCCCCTTGAACGGGAGTTGAACTTGGGTTGTCAGATTGCCAGCGCAATGTTCTGACCACTAGGCTATCCCGTCCCCCATTCCCCTTAGTGAGTATGTGTCTGTGTCAGCACACTGCTGCACCTTCTCATTTCTGATCAAGTTTTAACATTATTTTATTTCTTATTTTATTTGATACCACTTTATGTCACAGCAAATTTCTCTACGTGAAATTCGAGCTGCTCTCCACGGGGAGAGTGCGTTGCCACATGTGCAGCGCCTACCCATTATTTTTAAAATTTTTTTCCATGTCTGCAACTGTATTTGTTTCCCTATCAGAGTGGCTTTTTTCTACTGAATTTTGCCAGGGACTACCCCCCTGTTGCTGTGGGTTCTTTTTTGTGCGCTAAATAATTATGTGTAACACAAAGGACCTTGGTTTATCATCTCATCTGAAAGACTAGTCCCCAGACCACCACTCATGGTCTAATGGATAGGGGAAAAGTTTAGGGCCCAAACAGGTTTGAACTCCTGCACACTCCGACCCGGACTTTTTGCTTTGCTATGCTGTGGTATTTCTCTGCTGAAGGCCTTCCATGTCTCTTGTGTGTGTGTGTGTGTGTGTGTGTCTGGGTACATATATATCAGAATACAGACAGCCAGACAGAGAGATAGACAGAGACAGACAGAGGTTTTCAACTTTTACTGTACACTGGCCTAGCCCACAATACAAACAGCAAACTGGGCATAGGGAATGGGCACATGACAAGTGTTGTGAACATATCACTGCCAACACATGGTGAAAGTTGAATGTGTCACAATGAAGAATATCCATGGATATTCAATGGTGAAACGTGTACATCCCAATATCCATAATTTGTAATGTTTTACATACAATATACAGTGCTCATGAAAATGAAAATCATTTTCTACAAACTTACATTTCTCATTTTGCTTCCACGAAAAATAAATCACGATAGATCATATCTGTTACAGAAAGCTGTAATACGCTTGGAAAGAGAGAGAGAGAGAGAGAGAGAGAGAGAGAGAGAGAGAGGAGAGAGAGAGAGAGAGAGAGAGAGAGAGAGAGAGAGAGAGAGAGAGAGAGAGAGAGAGAAGAGAGAGAGAGAGAAGACAGACAGAGAGACAGACAGAGAGAGAGGGAGGGAGGGGGGAGGGGGGGAGAGAGAGAGAGAGAGAAACAGACAGACAGACACAGAGATAGCGCATAGACACAATACCTTCTATATGAAAGGAAAAGGAACTGAAAGGCAACTTACAACTACAGTACATTAAAACCAGTCATCAAACATGAAAATGATATTGTCTAGAAACATATTTCACAATCATAAATAAAGAAAAAAAAAAAGGAGTGAAAACAAAGACATTCAGAAATCAACAACAATAATAAATCAAACCATGCAAACATGTTCAGGGGGGGGGGGGGGGGGAACAAAACCAAACCAATAACAAAAAGTAGACAGAGAGTTCGTTAAATATAAACACAAAATTCAAAGTCTTTAAATAAATGCATGCCACACAATGCAATCTCTGTATTTACATGGTCATGCCATTCAAAATAAAGCACAAATCAGAGAAAGGGGATGAAAAGTCTGCATTTCTCAATCAGAAAAAAAAACTTACATTTTTTAATTTTAAACATAATTTTAAAAAAAAAAAAAAAAAAAGGATACAGACAAAAACTATGGGGAAAAAAACACACACAAAGAAATGAAATCATAAAAAAGAAATTATGTAAAAAAGAGAACAAAAGGTTTTCATAGTGTTCACATCTTTAAACTTTATTTCAACCTTCTTTTTCTCTCACAGCTGTCAGTTTCCCCTCTTTCAGCTCCTCTCCGCTGCTAATTAATCCATCCCATCTCACAGCTGTCAGTTTCCCCTCTTTCAGCTCCTCTCCGCTGCTAATTAATCCATCCCATCTCACAGCTGTCAGTTTCCCCTCTTTCAGCTCCTCTCCGCTGCTAATTAATCCATCCCATCCACAGCTGTCAGTTCCCCTCTTTCAGCTTCCTCTCCGCTTGCTAGTTAAATCCATCCATCTCACAGCTGTCAGGTTTCCCCTCTTTCACTCCTCTTCTGTTAATTATCCATCCATCTCACAGCTGTCAGTTTCTCCTTCTTTCACTCCTCTCCGCTGCTAATTAATCCATCCCATCTCACAGCTGTCAGTTTCCCCTCTTTCAGCTCCTCTCCGCTGCTAATTAATCCATCCCATCTCACAGCTGTCAGTTTCCCCTCTTTCAGCTCCTCTCAGCTGCTAATTAATCCATCCCATCCCAGCCCAGCCCAGATGGGGTGAACTGACCCCACTTGCACTAGGTAAAAGGAAAGGGTGCGCTAAATGTAGCACTCTGGACTGAGTGATGTTGGATTTGGGCACTGTGCTCTTGTTCTGTTCCATTTTCTATGACCAGTTTCTGACCACAGCTGTGTTCTATAAATGTCCCTCTTCATGTGTCCACCCTGTTTTGACTCTCTTCCCACTGCTCAATACTGATACTTTCGTCCACATTTCATATGCAAAATCCCCATTTTTTTGAGAAGCTTTTTTTTTTTTTTTTTTTTAAAGTTTTCCTTTAGTCTTTTTTGTTGTTTTGTTTTTTGTGTGTAGTCCTGAATTCTGTTAATGTTCATTGTTGCTGCATTTTTGAGGTTGTCAAGGGAAAGCATGGCTGATGTTCAGGATGGAGGTCTGGTCCTTTGAATTGTGCATGTAGTGGATTTTTTATCCTGAGCAAGAAAATGCAACAGGTACACAAGGTATTAGTCAAAGTAGTAATAGTAGCATAGCAATGATTACTATTGTTGTTATTGGTATTATTATTACTATTACCGTAAAATCCCTAGCATACACCCCCACCCCCCCTGTGCACTGATTTAGGGCCAAATTGGGGGGTGGGCGTTTGCTAGGGATAGACCCCTTTGCACAAAGTAATTTTTGTGCTCAACATGTAGTTGAGTGAATACAAACCCCGAAAGCATGTAAGTTAGGTCGTGTGGGTAGAAGTAAAGGAAAATAGAAAAAAAGGGACTTTGAGGCAAAGAAGGCAAACCAGGACATGAGAGAGAGAGAGAGAGAGAGAGAGAGAGGAGAGAGAGAGAGAGAGAGAGAGAGAGAGAGAGAGAGAGAGAGAGAGAGAGAGAGAAGGCAAACCAGGACATTCAAAAGAGAGAGAGAGAGAGAGAGAGAGAGAGAGAGGAGAGAGAGAGAGAGAGAGAGAGGAGAGGAGAGGAGAGAGAGAGAGAGAGAGAGAGAGAGAGAGGAGAAGGAGGGGGGATGACTGACTCTTGTGAAAACAACACGAGCATGATTTCTGTCATTCATTTATAAAGTCAAAAGAAAATCACCTCACCTTTGCAAGGACAAACAATAAGAACACAAATCTGGAAAAAAGAAATTTGATGAAATTTTCATTCACTTTGTTGGGGATGGGTGGGAGTGAGAAGAGGGGACAAGAAAAGGAAAAACACAAAGGAAAAGAAGGGGGAAAAGATGACTTTTAGAACAGTCTGCACAAATCCTAGTGAAAGTGAGCATAGTCTCTTTGAAAAAAAGCAGGGTGGGCGTTTGCTAGGTAGTTACCCCTGTGCACAACTTTTGGGCCAAAGTGGGGGGTGGGCGTTTGCTAGATGGTGGGCTTGTGCTAGGGATTTTACGGTATTATTATTATCATCATCATCATTACTATGTTGTTGTTATTTATTATTATTATTATTATTATTATTATTATTATTATTATTATTATTATTATTATCATTATCATTATATCATCATCATCACTACTACTACTACTATTATTGTTTATAATATGATGATGATAATGATAACAATAACGATGTTGCTGACAATGCTGCTACCACCACCACCACCACCACCACCACCAAAGACAGCCATGATCAATAAGAAAGGCAGGCAAAAAAAGTCTAACCCCACTCTCTTGGATTTCTAACCAATCCCACGTCAGCAGAGCTCCAGGTTACAAGTTTGTTTCTCCTCAAGCCTCACTGCTCCAAAGCTCTTTTCCACAACACGGTTAGCGTTCCTCCCCTATCACCTCTTTGTCTACCAACAACTGCATCATCACTAAAATATTTCACTAACACTAATAGTATTTTTCGCACCCAGCCAACAGTTAAGACAAGATTAAAATTGAATGGCAGGCAATCAAAATCAGGGGCTTGACACATAAGTGCGTGTGTGTGTGCGTGTGTGTGTGTGTGTGTGTGTATGTGTGAGTGTGTGTGTATGTGTGTGTGTGTGTGTGTGTGTGTGTGTGTGTGTGTGTGTGTGTGTGTGTGTGTGTGTGTGTGTGTGTGTGTGTGTGAGTGTGTGTGTATATTCTTATATACGTACCCAGACACACACACACACAGATACCCCCCCCCCCCTCCCACATATACATAATATATATATATATATATATATATATATATATATATATATATATATATATATATTTTAAAAGTTAGTTAAAGTCTGTCCCGAGCCATAAGGCTAATCAGGCCGGTGCTTATCCCGGTTTCTGTGGCGATAAGCGACTGATAGTCATAGACTCCCCCCTGGATAGGACGCCAGTCTATCGCAGGATTAACCCCCAACGCAAGGTTGGTACCCCTTTTACACCTGGGTGGGGTGAGAAAATAGCCGTAAAGTGCCTTTTCCAAGGGCACAACGCCATAGCGGAATAGCTGGGATCGAACCCGCAACCTTTAGATTACGAGTACAATGCCCTAACCACTAGGCCACAGCGGCTATATATATATATATATATATATATATATATATATATATATATATATATATATATGGTGGTTGCTTTTTTTTCCACTAAAGAAACTGCTATTATCAGGACTATCCTTCCCATCCACCACCATCACCCCCAAAACCTGCTTCCCCTCTTTTGGGTTGTTTTTTTTTCAATCCTTAAGTATGATTTTCATACATCATATCCATGTAAGGACCAATTGTCTCAAGAACATTTTCTCTTCCTGTTAAAGCCAACAAATTTTGTCTGCCATGAGGCCACAGGCCAAAAAAGCCCTGCACTGCTACTGTGTTTGTTGTCCATGTGCCAAAATTAATGAAAGGTAACAATACAAGTAACAGCACACACGTGTTCAAATCATGTCAAAACTTTTCTTACTTCTAAATACCCCACTAAACCATCCTTGATAATGAAACAAATAGTATTTGGGCCACCAGATGAAAAAAAAAAGATAATTGCTTTATGATACCAAAATTTCTGCTTACTTTAAAATATTCTCCATACATTCTAATGAGATTACAGAACAACCTAAGAATAATCTGTCTTTTGGCTTCAAAGGAATAGGACTATTGCTTTAACAGTAATAATCATACACTGTACACAGTGCAGAACAGGAGGCAGAAGAGTTCTCTGCTCATTTTCGTCCATCTATGTTGCTCTTCTCCACTGATTGTCCAATCCGATGTTTAATTTCTTAAAATAAAAAGTCATCTGCTTTTTTTTCCCTTTAGTATAATGAAAGCCAGACATCTAAAGAAATACTTTTTGGCCATAAAGAGAGCTTCATACAGAGGATACACAGTTCCAATACAAACTGTTGATACTTTTGTTATTACGAGGAAGGAAACAGGACACCACAACAAATGTGTATATTAATGGCCGTACACTGAATCTCTTCACAGCACAGCACATCACAAACCTCCAATCATACAATGACCTTAGTTAATTAATCACCACAACCACCACACTATGCACCAAACCTTGAAAACACAAACACACACCACACACACAACACACAGATAAAAAAAAACCATCCAAAATCTTAATTTTAGAAATAATACAGCATAAAAAAGTGGCTATCTCTTAGAACAAGATTCCAAAGCGTTTTCCAAAAAAAAAAAGGAAAAAAAAAAGAAAAAGAGTGTTACTGTGTTACGTGTACAGAGCAAAAAGAAAACATCCCACCACCACACGTGACCAAGCGCAAGAAAGATTAATATGATGATTATCATTACACGCCTCCGAGCCACAGCAGAGAAAGGGAAGATCACCAACACCATAGTTATGACAGTTGCACAGACAAAAAAAAAAAAAAAAAAAAATGAAAGAGCCAGCCACAGACAGGCAGCGACAGACAGAGCGTGGGCAGACAGACAGACAGACGGCACAGGCAATGGAGAACAGTGGCCACAAGAGACACCACGCAGCACGCAGCACTGCACGTAGGAGTAGAGGAGGAGGAGGAGGAGGAGGAATGGTGCTCACCTTCTGGGGGGTGGGTGGTTACCCTGGGGTCAAGGCTTACAAAAAGCCCTGTGTCAGTTGCTTCCTACCAAGGCAGTCTGGCTCTCGCCTACAACCATAGACGACGTCTTCCAGTCTTAATTACAAATGTGTGTTGTTGTTTTTTCTTTTTTTCTTGTTTTTTTTTTTTAAACCAAAACTTTTTTTTTTTTATATCATTGAATGAGGGAATAATGATCACCATGATTTGAAAGATGAGTATATGAGACAGTATTGGGGGTGGAGGGGGGAAGGGGGGGGGGGCCTAAATAGGTGGTCGGTTCTAAATAGGTGCTGAATAGGTGATAGGTTCTGAACAGGTGGTAGGTTCTGAATAGGTGATAGGTTCTGAACAGGTGGTAGGTTCTGAATAGGTGGTAGGTTCTGAATAGGTGGTAGGTTCTGAATAGGTGGTAGGTTCTGAATAGGTGGTAGGTTCTGAATAGGTGGTAGGTTCTGAATAGGTGGTAGGTTCTGAATAGGTGGTAGGTTCTGAATAGGTGGTAGGTTCTGAATAGGTGGTAGGTTCTGAATAGGTGGTAGGTTCTGAACAGGTGGTAGGTTCTGAATAGGTGGTAGGTTCTGAATAGGTGGTAGGTTCTGAACAGGTGGTAGGTTCTGAATAGGTGGTAGGTTCTGAACAGGTGGTAGGTTCTGAATAGGTGGTAGGTTCTGAACAGGTGGTAGGTTCTGAACAGGTGGTAGGTTCTGAACAGGTGGTAGGTTCTGAATAGGTGGTAGGTTCTGAACAGGTGGTAGGTTCTGAACAGGTGGTAGGTTCTGAACAGGTGGTAGGTTCTGAATAGGTGGTAGGTTCTGAATAGGTGGTAGGTTCTGAACAGGTGGTAGGTTCTGAACAGGTGGTAGGTTCTGAATAGGTGGTAGGTTCTGAACAGGTGGTAGGTTCTGAATAGGTGGTAGGTTCTGAATAGGTGGTAGGTTCTGAATAGGTGGTAGGTTCTGAATAGGTGGTAGGTTCTGAATAGGTGGTAGGTTCTGAATAGGTGGTAGGTTCTGAATAGGTGGTAGGTTCTGAATAGGTGGTAGGTTCTGAACAGGTGGTAGGTTCTGAATAGGTGGTAGGTTCTGAATAGGTGGTAGGTTCTGAATAGGTGGTAGGTTCTGAACAGGTGGTAGGTTCTGAATAGGTGGTAGGTTCTGAACAGTGGTAGGTTCTGAATAGGTGGTAGGTTCTGAATAGGTGGTAGGTTCTGAACAGGTGGTAGGTTCTGAATAGGTGGTAGGTTCTGAACAGGTGGTAGGTTTTGTTGGTATCCTTGGTTACCTCTATTGGTGATGGTGATAGAGGTCTGAACCTGAGGCTGGATGGAGTATCACAAAAAAGAACCTTTCTTTTTTACTGCAAATGTAGGTATGAACTAAACACAACTGAAATCTGGAACTTTAGTCCATTTTTCTTTTCATGTTAGTTTATGTTTTAGTTGATAGTTGTTGTTGTTTTTTATTAGCGCTAGAAGCAAAAATAAGTAACAATGACTGCTTATTCTTTTCCTTGATAAAACAAGATTCTATTCATCTTTTTGTTGCTGGTTTGCTCATATCAATATGCTATCTTGAACCCTTACACCAAAATATGCAACTTAAGTCAATACTACAGATCACCACCATTGGCAACTTTTGCAGACGGTACAGGTCATGTTAGCAAAGACAAGTTTTTCATACAGTAACAAAGTTTCACACCTCAGTTGACTTGCAAGCGTCACAGCAGACATACCCCCTTCACCCAGATTTTAGTGGAAAACCCAACCATGTTATTCTGACAGAGGCCTACAAAGAAATCAGCAACAGCTCTGAAAAAAACAACTCGGCAGCAGTGAAGAGATTCTTCATTGAGAAACTTGGCAGTGGAAGAGTTAGTTAATGAATTAACTGTTATTCGGGATATAACCATGTACCACTCTTTCTGGACATTGTGGTGGTTAACCCTTTTGCTGCTATCGTATTTTGCTGGACGAAATTGAGAGAGTGTTGAACCATGACGAACAGCGATCGTCAACTTAGCATTGCTGGTGACGATTTCTATGACGAACACTGTTCGTTAACAGCGCAGTAAAGAGGTTAAGTTAAGCGTGTGGCACTGTCTGAATATCCAAGGATGATTGTTTTTGCCTATGAAGTTAAGCTTTAAGGTGGAACATAGATGTCCAAACTAATAAAAAAAAAATTTTTACAAGCTCAAGTTAGAAGTTGTACCATATGTTGAAAGGGCATCACTTGTAAAAGCCTAAAATTCCATAAACTACCGTTTTATGCACTGTTGCCACAGAAATAGGGCTGCCAAAACTAAATGTTTCAAACTTCTACATCTTTCTATCTAGAACACGTACAAGAAACCTGTTTGTACCTGTAGACATGTTCTACAACCTAAATCCTTTCAATTTACCTAGCGATAACATGAGGAAATTTCTAGCA
>CM060333.1:6596855-6651855 GCA_030674155.1 Stramonita haemastoma
TAACCCAGCATGTTATTCATAAGCTCAGAGAATTTCATTTTCCTGCTGTGTCTTTTGTATTTTTTATGATTTTTTTTTTTTTACTAACCATTACAAATGGGCTGTTTGTGGGGAAAAAGTAAGGGAGATAACAAGTGAGTTAAATGGCTGATCATCACTTTTCCTTTTCTCTTTTCTTTTATTTATTTATTTATTTTTTACAAGGCTCATACTTTGTGATTCGACTACACAACGTATAGATGTTGATTAAATAATAGCATCCGGTGCTGATCTTGTAGTGTTTATGCTAGATAACATTGCTAATTCAAGAATACCGTTTATTCACACATGCCATGGAATAATAGTTTCTTTTGGTTTATTTTCAAAAGTTATGAGTCTCCAAAGCAAATTTGACTTCACAAAAACACAGGATATAGTTAACAATCGAGGGCTTAGAACAAGATTATTCTTTCTTTTTTTCATCTCTATCTCTCTCTCAAGACGTTTGCACTCAAGGGCTCGTTACATGTAGTCTTTAGCTTTTTAGCATTTCCTTTCCCTCCCTCCAGCATATTTAAAATGGAGGGCTTGCAAGATTGTTTTTCTCCTCTTTTAAAAAAAATGTCCTCCCCTCCCCCTCCTTTATATTTTTTAAACTCCCTTTTAATTTTCTTTAGCAATGAATCTTTCCACAACGACAATGTTATGTGTGACCCGTTCATTGAGCTCCTGATCTGATCAGTGATTTCACACACACACACAGACACACAGACACACACATGCATTGTACACACCCACTCTGATATTTTCACTCTGATGAGACCAAAAACAAACAGCAAAGCAGCAAACAGTGACAGAATCGAAAGCTGAGCAAACTGCCGCCATACAATACAGAACATGAACAAAACCTTCACAAAACTTTAGGCAAGGAATGTCAAAGCTTAACAACACACACACACAGAGAAGAAGAAGAGATCATCACCAATAACTGATCATTCCTACACAGGAGATTCTACCCAAAGTTGCAGTAATTCCAAAGCTGACCGACTTCAGCCCTGCTGTAATGTTAGACAGTTTCTATTCCACAGCTACAACCCTTTTCCTTAGCAAGATGCTGCTATAAAATCTTGACAAAAAACTACAACAAAAAACAGTACTATAAAAATCATAGCTTTCTGTATCCTTTCCCCACCAGTATTAATATTATGTCTATACTATTTTGTGTACTTCTAGACAAAAAATAAACGTATCACTTCATGTCAATTTTTTAAGGCATGTTAATATGTGATCAAAGCTTTGGGGGGGAAACACCCCCCCCCTCTAACTCACAATGATGTGTCTGTATTTTCAACGAATAAACGTAACTTTTTTTTTTAAAAGATGATTTTAACAGGCTATAAACTCTTGATTTTAAAAAGGAGACAATGATGACCACAAAAAATACCAGTGTTACAATTTCAGGATCAAAAATTGCAAACCACCACAAACACTGAAAAAAAAATATCACAATTTGCTGATACCCACTTAAGATATTGGACAGGAAAGAAGAGTATCCCTGAGCTAAAAGGTCCTCATAGATTTACAGGATTTCAAAAAGCCCCTTCTACTTATCAGCACAATTTGAACTGGATGGCGTGCTCTTGTGGCAACACGCTCTCCCCAGGGACAGCATTTCACACATAGAAATCTGCTGTGACTTAAAGTGGTATGAAATGAAATGAAAATTAAATAAGGGCCTCACAGACTTACAGGATTTCAAAAACCACCTTACTGATCAGCACAATCTGAGCTCAAAGAAACGCAGGATTGTTGGAACCAACAGTTTGTTTTTTTAAAGCTTCTTTACTTGATTTTACAAAATTCAGATGAGGATGGCTTATAAGAACAAGGCTGCTTCCCTACTCACTTCTACCAAAAAAAAAATAATAATAAATTTTTTTTTTTAAAAACATCTAGAAGCTCAGGTTTGGCATCTTCTACCTTCCGAGTTTGTAGAATACAAAACAAAAACACACAACAACAACAACAAAAATTAACAAACAAAACAATAGGAAGCCCAGGGTTGTTTCCCTTTGAGCCTCCAGATAAGGAAGAAATACAGAAAGCCTCAGAATACAGAAAGCCTCAGTTGTCTTGCCTCTAAAAAATAAACAATGTCAGAACCCAGGAAGGTCTATTTTTAGCCCCGGAACAACAAAGCAAATGTGGGAACACAGGTTGCCTCCCTCTTGCATCTAGATACTCAAACACATGAAAACATATGGTTAATTCCTCTAGATACCCAAACAGCACGTAGTAATTCCCTCTAGTCTCTAGATACCCAAACAGTACGTAAACATGCAGTTAATTCCTCTAGATGCCCAAACAGTATGGAAACATGCGGTTTAATTCCCTCTTGTCGCTAGACAACAAAGACAGTGGAAACCAAAGACATCTCCGTCTTTGCTACAGATAACAAAGGACGTCTCCCTCTTTGCTTACAGGATACAAAAAGGACTGTCTCCCTCTTTGCTACAGATAACAAAGGACTGTCTCCCTCTTTGCTACAGATAACAAAGGACTGTCTCCCTCTTTGCTACAGATAACAAAGGACTGTCTCCCTCTTTGCTACAGATAACAAAGGGCTGTCTCCCTCTTTGCTACAGATAACAAAGGACTGTCTCACCTCTTTGCTACAGATAAAAAGGACGGACAAGGAGGAGCCCAGCGTTACTTTTCCTTTGCCTACTGATAATGATAGGACACTGAGGAATCAAGGCGTTTCCCTTTTGGTCTGAACAATGTGAACAACTAATTAAGGCTGAGGTTTCTGTACTGTCAAAAAAGAAGAAGAGAGATAAGTTAGATATTCGATATATATATTATATATTAAAATATATATATATATATATATATATATATATATATATATATATATATAACTGGTTCTGACCACAAAGTGCTGGACAGTAGAAAGATCTGTAGCCTCTCACTAATGAACTCATTTTCATGTCATCATGATACTGGTCTTCAGTGTAATACATTACACAAAAACAGAAAAACATAAATCTGAGTATTTTCAGAGCCAAAAAAAAAAACCCCTAAGTATATCACCTTTGATGTCACTCAAGACATTCACATTCTTTTTTTTCTTTCTAATTCTAACACCCTCCTAGTGAGCTAACACAAGATTCCACCGATATTCATTTCCTGCTTGATACTCACACAGTTCTTCACTAAACAAGGAAGGGCAACCACACAAAAAAAGAAAGGGGCAACAGCAACACAAGAAGGAAAATATTGATCAACCTGAAAACAAAAAAATAACCATCACAGGCAGTCAAAAAATAAATAAAATAACCATACACAAAAAATGGAGAAAGAACATACAGCTAAAAAAAACCCAAAATGTACTACTATCAATCAACTGAAGATGGTTGTTGGACATTTCACATCACAAAAATCACCTCCAGTGAAAAACTTAAAACAGTCCACACCTGAAACAGGCAAATAGTGACAAGGCAACCAACTAAAAAAAAAAAAAAAAAAAATGGTGCCCACAAGGAGGCTGCCACACTGAATAACGACAAAAACGAAAAAATAAAAAAAAATAATAAAAAGGACGCACACCGAGACAGGCGCAGAGAGAGCAGTCACTTACCAATGTAGTTCAATTGGTTTAAAGTCATGTCCCAGATATGATTCTTGCGCCCTGCCACAGCAAACAGCTTCACAGCTACACATGATGGGTCATGGCATTTTTTGTGTGTATTTATGTCTGGTCTTTCTGGCATGGCTCTTTAACGGTTACAGGTAAAATTTTTACCTGCTGAGTTAGAACATCGTGAAACGTATTTTGCTCTTACCCTGTTCGAGCCAATAGTTCAATGATAATAATCAAAAATCAGTTGCAAAAAAAAAGAATACCAATGATCACTTTTTTTACCATCTAACAATCCCCATATGAATGGCAGCAGTTACAAGCCAACTCTACTATCAACGTTTGTCGTTCTGTTCACAACATGAACTACTGGCTACCGACAGTGACTGTGCAGACAGAGAGTGCATCAGATGGACAGTGCAGAGTAGCTGAGGACACAGAAAGGGAGAGTTCATTCTGGAGTTGACTGACCCTTCTCAACGTCACATCAGGAATGGGAACACACATCCCCAGCTTATGATTCGGGAAGACATGCATACAAACCTGGAAGTTTGAATAGTGAGCAACAAGAGAAATGCTGAAGAGGAGGATTGTAGACTATAACAGTACACAGCCCTTAGCCTCTCACTTTTGTACTGTAATTCTTACTCCACCTGTCCTTCAACACAAAAAGGTGGGTTTTTTTAAGTTAGAAAAACAGAAGGGCTCTGAGTGTAGTACAAAAATCACTAAGAGTAAGTGTTCAATCTAAGCGTCTCATTTGGGGGTGATTTAAAAAAACCCAACTAATACTGAACTTTTTTTTTCGCCTTAGCCTGCATTTGATTCCTGGGCTTTCTAAATCAAATAATCAAAGCATGAACTACATGAATAACAAAGCAAAGCAACCATCCTTTTGCCTTGGAGACAAAATGAGGAATATTACAGTGGACGAGTTAGTAGAGGTGTGAGTGACCCCTCCCCCTCCTAAAAAGCCAGGGTCAGGGAGGGAAAAAAAACCCACTGAAGCTACAGTATTCAAAAATAAAAATCTACAAAAATTATCTCCTGAAATGGAAACCAAAAATGCATGAAAACAATATCTAAAATCTCTTCCATGTTAGAAAACAACCACAGTCCAGGGGAAAAAAAGGTTGGCAGGATAGTTTTGTGAGCCTGAGCAGCAAAAACTTTTGAAATGACTGTGTGGGATCATTAGCATATGCCTCTCAATACACACTTTTCATAGTAAAAAAAAGTGAGCGCTGAGTACCAATGTGTTAACTTTTGTTACCTTTCCCAGCAACTTGCGTGCACATAAAATGCCAAATCTTGGTTGGGCCATGTCAGTTCTTGGAATTTGGCTTCAGCTTCAAACTCTTGCCCACAATTGCTTGCAAGCTAATGCATTGTCTCATATATGCAGCGAAAAAACTTATTTCTTGCTGCTTTGTTAATCTAGCCTCTGAGCTTTGCTTCTGTCAGTGAGATGGGTTTTAATACCTAGTTTCCTGCTTTGCGTTGTCACTTTGCCAGGCAAAATTCCATCCACTTGGGTGATCACTGAACGACTCCCAGTGCCAAATTAGTCATTTATGCCCTTGGACCCTTGACTGTCTGCAACTCTGTGGTTCATACCCTCATCCATTCATATTTCAACCTTTTTTGGTTTAATATCTTCCTTAAAGAAAACACTTTTGACATAGGGGCCTTCATTCTCAAGGTTTTTTATAAGGAGATTTTTGTCCAATGGTCATTTTCAAAAGGATTTCAGTTCTTGAATGTAATATTCTTGAAAAAAAAAAATTCATCTAAAACTTCGCCAATATAGAATTGCAATTAGAATTTAAGGAAAATCACCCGTGATATTAAGATGAGATAGTATTTCTGCAATGTATATGGTAACATGTTAACAACACACCTCAAACCCCACAGGGCAGACAAAACAAGCGACAATGTTTTCACTTGCACCCTTAAAAACAAACATAAAAACAGAGAGTGTATAGCCTTCAGCCTGGTTATACTTCAGAAGCAAGCGCACAAAACTAGTCTGTACACTCTTTTAAACAAATGAAAAATTTCGGAGGGAAAAAAAAAGGAAAGGAAAATGCGACATTCCACCACATAATGAGTTGCTGTGCACGGGAGGTCAATTTTATATCAACATATCATTAATCTGCAATAAAAAGGCTATTCAATACAAGAAAAAAAAAACAGATTGAAAATCACACAATTCTATCAAAGTTATAACAAATTGAAATGATGAGACTGCAGGAAGTGACAAAACGAGAAACTGTCCAAACGTTTTGCACTGTAACAGGTGTCAGAATGAGGGCTTGGGCGTATTTAAATGCACTTCTAAGCAAAAGAAATCAAAATTTCACCTCTGTTCCCTCAGTATATAACCAATCCAAATCGACAACCTGACCCCTACCTGCCTAAAATGGCTCCTAGCGGAAAAGTGGATCAGGTGCAAAGTGACTCATTTTGGAGTGGAGCGTCATTCACAAATGTGACTTTGCCTGTGTTGCATGCACGGAAACTTTAGCACACAAGCATGGATGCACACAACTTTACAAGCCGACGAAATGGGGAAACAGACACACACATACATGTACGCAACATGCATGCACATTACGCATGCACATTATGCACACAACACACCACACATCAACACACACACACAAACACACCACACACACAAACACACACACAAACACAGCACCACACACCACCACCCACACACACACAGACACACACATACACACACACACACACAGACACACACACACACACAAACGCACACACCACAACAATGCACGCAGCACCCCCCCCCACACACACACACCCCCTCCTTCACTACCCACTCAGGAAAACAGCCCCACTGATAATGGAGGACAGTCAGGTACACAAACAGTTCTATTAAAGATAACACCCAAAAACTTACTCTTTTGTTTTGTTATCTTAAACCACATTGTACCAGTAATAACCATGTGTCACGTCCCTCCTCCCTGTACATGTCAGACACTACAAAGAACCCCCTGTTACCTGAGGAAAACTAGGTTTCCAAAGTGAGTCAATATTATAGTAAAGTTCTCCACATTTAAGACAATGACTTTTTCGGATTGTTGATTTTCTCCCATTGAATGAACTGTTGTGATTTTCTCCATTGAATGATTATGTGAGTTTCTCATTTGATGAATAGTGTTGAGTTTCTGCCATTTGAATGAATTAGTGTTAGTTTCGCCATTTGATGTTGGAGTTTTCTGCAATTGAAAATTGTTGAGTTTGCATGAATTTGTGAGTTTCTGCCATTAATGAATATGTTGTTTCTCATTTGAATGAATTAGTGTGAGTTTCTGCATTAATGATTTTGTGGTTCTGCCATTTGAATGAATTGATGTGCTTTTCTGCATTGAATGATTAGTGTGAGTTTTCTGCCATTTGAATGAATTATGTTGAGTTTTCTGCCATTTGAATGAATTGTTGTTGAGTTTTCTGCCATCTGATTGAATTATGTTGAGTTTTCTGCCACTTGAATGAACTGCTGAGTTTTCTCTGACTGTTTTGTTGCCATATGAATGAATTGTCGTCATGACAGCAGACAGCCCAAAACCCACAACAAAACAAAACACCAGAAGTCTATGAACTGAAACTGGAATCCCGCCAAAAAGCAGAAAAATCCCAGCCTGTTTCATGAAAGCACCACAGCAGCTGCAGTCACTAAGGGAAAGTGGTGGCCACAACCAACAACCAACACAGGTGTGTGGTACTAGCAACACAAATAGGACTTGTTAGGTCAACCAGGTATTTCCACAATGGCAATGACTTGAAAAGTAGACCAGGTAAAAAAAAATGTGAGGTGTTTCCCTAACCTGTGGGCAATTCTGAAGACATTTCTTTTGATTGGGAGGAAACCTGCTGGAATTCACCCTGACACAAGTCTTTATTTTCCGTTTGTCCAAGTCAAAGGGAGAGGAAGACATGTGGTACAATCAGCTAAAAAAAAAAAAAAAAGTAAAGAAAAACAAGGCCCTTACTGATTAACAGCTACAGAAACAAGAACTGAAGGAAAACACGGCAGTTTTTGTGGATGTCCCTAAATAAAAAGCACCTTATAAGAAGTTTGTTCTTCTTGTGATTGTCATCTACACAGCCATCTATTCCAAAGAGACAGGGCCAAACTTAAAAGAACAAAAAAAACAAGACATCAAACAAGCCATGCACAGCTAACAAAACAAAAGAAAACCAAACCAACCAAAACAACAATAAAAACAATGATGACATACCAAATCTTCAGCTTAGCCTGCCTGTCTTCACTGCGTACAAATCGAATCCCCTGCCCACCTCCCCCACAAAAAAAACAACCCAACACAAAGCCCATGCTATTCTTTACTGTACAATGTAAATGTAAAAATGCCAAAGAACATCACACACAAAGTGATCTTCATTCAAAAAGGTTCATAAACAGTTTCAAAATTTGTTTTCAACCAACTGAGACCTCTGCCTGTGTGCTGAAGAGATGGCACCTTCAAACAACAAATGAGGCATTATTTTTATTTATTATTTTAATGTATTAATTTTTTTAATGTATTTATTTTAATTTATTTATTCTTTTACATCAAGGATAATGGAATAAGCACATGTGTGCTTTTTTACGTCCAGTCCCCGTGAGTATGCAGTTTTGTAAATCTTGTCATCTGTTCCCACCGGCATACAATGGCCTTCTCTTACGAAAAGCGGAACAGGATTTAACGTGTGTGCACAAGATTAGATGTAGCAAGCATCTTGTCATGACTTTGACAAAGGCAATTAGATATATAGCAAGCGTCTTGTCCTGACAAAGACCATTAGATATACAGCAAGCTCTGTCCTACAAAGCCATAGATTCACAGATTTGTCCTGACAAAGACCATTAGATATACAGCAAGCATCTTGTCCTGACTTTGACCACAAAAAAAAAACACTGTTCAAACCACAAGACTCTCAAACACCCGGCTAGAAAAATACCCTTGCACAAAAAAAAATCTATAACAAGAACGAAGCTGTACTACATAAATGAATGAATGAATGAAGGAAAGTAAGATTTATAGAGTGCATAAAAATCTCCACATCCCCACAGCTGTACATTGTAAAGACTCTGGACACCATCAGGACTTAGTGACTCACGATAACTTAACACTTGTCAACACCAGCACACCTCCAAGAAGCGCCACAGATTATGCAAAAAGCTCCAACATTCACAGAAACTGGAATCTTATTCACCTATTCAATATAATTTACTTACTGACTGGCATAAAAATGGGCACAGCCTATCCTAACACAAAGATAACGAAAAGGGATTACCATTGATCCAATATTTACTTGGCGATAATTGTAACAGGTACACATCACACACCCATCTCCCTAACAACTTCCATCCCCCACCCCCCCCTTCCTCCTGCATTTTATTGTTATTGTTTAGGTCATGGTGTGGTTTTTGTTTTGCTTTTGCGGGGCTTTTTGTCTTTTTTTTCTCAGGTCGGTGTTGGGGGAGGGGGGGGGGGGGGGGTTCCTTGTATTGTTTTTTCAAGTCAATATTATTTTGGCAGTTTCCTCAGTTTAATGAATACTTTAAAAACAGGCTATCACTGTCAGCATATTCACACGTGTGACAAGATTCCACAACTACCTATCAGCCTACTGACTGTCACCATCATTTAATTCACCTGTTTTGGCAAACAAGCCCACTTCACATCACACCTTTGTTTGTAATGCTTTGTAAATAATAATAATAATAATAATAATAATAATAATAATAATAACAATAATATAAAACCAGCCAAAATTAAACATCTTACTAGCTAATCAAACTAAAACTAAGACAATCACACTAAAAACCAAAAAGTATCCTATGATTTTGACTCACTGTCCCTTCCTAAATATTTCTCTCTCTCTCTCTAACTTCAATTCTCTATTTAATCTTACTCCTGTCTTCTCTCTCTCTCTCACACATCCCATCACTCACACACACACACACACACACACACACACACACACACACACACACACACACACACACACACACATCACACACACACATCACATTTTGACTTTTAAAAAAAACACCACACGGAAGAAAAAAAGAAGAAGAAAAACAAGCCACATCCACTGAGCAAAACTACATAACACTGTCTAGAGAATGTCCCTTGAGGTTACAGTCACCTAAACAACCCCCTCAAAACTACATAACACTGTCTAGAGAATGTCCCTTGAGGTTACAGTCACCTAAACAACCCCCTCAAAACTACATAACACTGTCTAGAGAATGTCCCTTGAGGTTACAGTCACCTAAACAACCCCCTCAAAACTACATAACACTGTCTAGAGAATGTCCCTTGAGGTTACAGTCACCTAAACAACCCCCTCAAAACTACATAACACTGTCTAGAGAATGTCCCTTGAGGTTACAGTCACCTAAACAACCCCCTCAAAACTACATAACACTGTCTAGAGAATGTCCCTTGAGGTTACAGTCACCTAAACAAACCCCTCAAAAATCATAGGCATATACACATATGCAACACAAATCAGTAAGGAGGGAGAAGAAAAGAAGCAGTGTGTGTACAAACAGCATAAAGCACCATCAGTAGCTCTACTGACTACTACAGCTGGGGAGACATGCAAGGGTGCGCACACACACACACACACACACACACACACACACACACACACACACACACACACACACACACACACACACAAACATACACACACACAAACACACACAAACATACACACACACACACACACATACACACACACACACAAACACACACACACACACACACAAACACACACACACACACACACACACACACGCGCGTGCGCACGCACACACACACATATGTAAGTCTTCAAAAAAACCCTTACACTCAAACCACTGCAGTCAAACCCAACTAACTCATTGCATAGCTTAGAGGAAAATGGTCATGGTCTGGTACATACTCCATCTTAAAAGTTAGACAGGAGTTCAGTCACTGGGAATGCTGTAACCGAGCAACCTGACATGCATGCCATGCTATGGAGTCGTGAAATGGTCCTCTTGTCGTTTACTGGATCGAGACATTCTACTATGCAAACTCGATCCAAACATAACTAGGTTTTATTTTCAAACTGAACACGTTTTATACCAACAAACATGACCAAAAAATTATGGCAATAAAAAGACAAAAATAAAAGCTTTATCAAGAACTGAGAACGTGAAACTCGCACTCCCTTACTTTCCTGGGAAAATCAGTTGTTTTGCTTGATTCGCACACTCACAAATACTATATAGAAATTGTCAGATTCAATCTTATTTGTCTTGGAATTTTCAGTCTGTGTATTGGCAGTCCACCTGGCGAGGGAAAGGAGAAGGCCCGTTTCCATAGAAAGTTTCCAGACCAAGGGAGGAGTTCCTATCTCCACTGAGCCTGTCCTATTGATGACAGTGTGTGTTTTCACTACGAGATAGAGAGAGATAGAGGGTGGGGGGGGGGGGGGGGGGGGGGGAGAGTATATTGACTTGGCCAGAGACTAAATTGTGCTATGTTTTGGTTGTTTTCTGCAGTCGTGCTACAGAGTGGAATGGCCGGCGTTTCAGACTTGATCCTGAGGTGGTCAAAAGGCATTCTGGAATTCCTAGAGGTGAAAGCGATGTTTGTAGTAATATATCCATGCTACTGTACATAACAAACGAACAAAAACAAAACAAAAATAACCCTGGCGTGTGAAAGCAGCTGTGAAAAAATCTGTGTTGAGAGACTAGACCAAAACGCTACTGTTTCACAGTTTATCTGAGAGTCAATTTCTATGAAACTCTACACTATGACTGTCATGGATTAATAACTGATAGCAAAATGTGTAATGACTACAGCTGAATGAAGTATGCGCTGTTTCTGTGTCATTTTGTCCGCATGTTCATGGCTAAAATAGTCTTCTGTGATTTTTTTTGTTTTTATCTTTGTGTGTGTTTTGGTACTTGATTTATGAGTGTTTCATCTTGCTATGGAATCTCGAGAACCCTTGAAAATTCAATGCTAGGGGAACTGCATGATCAGCAACATCTGGATCAACTTTATGAAATTTAAAAGTTTCCGCTTTTCGCCATCATCAACATTCAATGTCCTAATTTATTACTAGTATTATGTATCATCACCATCTTTGTCGATTTTTGTCAAAATTATGTTAGCAGGCTCTTTCTTTTGAGACAATGAATGCTCAATCTTTCCCACACTAAAAACGGTGCATTGGAAAATTTGCATGACACACAAAAAGGTGTCTTTTCAAAACTCTTTTCAGTCCCCTAAACTTGCATCGAAATGTTCTTTTCTTTTCCAAATTTGGTAGAGCCAGTTTTACTATTCACAGTCCAAGCATGATGTTTACCGCTCTACCCACCACAGAGGTTCTATCAGGGCTGTCACCTGGCTCCTACTGAGAAATAATAATGTGAAACACCCTCTGCTCAAGTTCAGTGGAGTCTACCCATCATTACACACAAAAAAAGCCCAGAACAAAGATCCATTACAAAGACCAGGTCATGAAAGTCATCTAATTTAGTCATGCATACAGCTTAAAGAAATTAACACACACAAAAAAAATCTTTTAAAAAATATTATAAAAATTAAGTGAATAAAACAATGAAAGTGAAGTCACACTCGCTGCAAATCGTACTGCCCTGCACCATCATTTTCAAAAAGAAAAAAACACTCTCCAGGGGCACACGGGAGTAAAAATCTAAAACAATTGACAAAATGTCACAATATCACTGCTATACCACACACACGCACAAAATACCAATTTCTGTTCTCGCAGACAAGAAAACAGATTGGAGATCAAGACAACACCAAGGATAAGAACGACAATGACAGAGAATGTAAGAAAGAATCAGTTAGTTACCTCCACAGGTTGGTGGTGACGAACCTCCTGAGATGCAGGGAAGAAAAAACACAAAGGCTGCTGTATACATGTTCACAACTGGGCAAAGTCCTACCTAACACTATCTTCAAAATGCCTAACAAAGCAGAAAACAAAAAGAGCACAGGGCACATTTTATCAATAATAATTTTTAAAAAATCTCCACAAAGATAATTCTCATTTCATTTGTTGTCTTATAGCCGTACCTTTTACTTTTGCAAAGTCAAAGCTGTTAAAAGGCAAAAAAATATTGGTGCTGTTTTTGTCTGTTTATTCCGTGTGGTATGCTCAACACCTAACTGCTCATCCACACTTGAAAAAAATACAAAGTTTGTTTTGGCAAACTGGCCTTTGCTGCTCTGTGCACATATAAAATATAAAAAAATACACACCTCTCTCTCAAAAAGTACACACACAAGTCTGCAGTGTGCTTATGTAAAATAAAATAAAAAGTACACACACACACTGTCTTTCTAAAAGTACCCACACATGAATGCAGTGTGCTCATGTAAAATAAAAAGTACACACACACTCATTCAAAAAGTACACACAAACATCAGCAGTACACACAAACTCCTCAAAAAGTACACACACAAGCCTGCAGTGTGCTCAGGTAAAATATAAAAAAAAGTATACACACACACACACTGCCTTTCAAAAAGTGCACAAACACGACTGCAGTGTGCTCATGTAAAATATAAAGTACACACAACACGCACACTCTCTCACAATAAGTACACACATATGTCTGCAGTGTGCACATTAAAATAAAAAGTACACACACACACACACTCTCTCACAAAAAGTACACACATATATCTGCAGTGTGCACATGTAAAATAAAAAGTAACACGCACACTCTCTCACAAAAAGTACACACATATGTCTGCAGTGTGCACATGTAAAATAAAAAGTACACACACATGCACACTCTCTCACAAAAAGTACACACATATGTCTGCAGTGTGCACATGTAAAATAAAAAGTACACACACACGCACACTCTCTCACAAAATATGTATACACACAAGTCTGCAGTGTGCACCAAAAATTAAAGTACTACAACGCTGAATCTTTTTCTAAAAAAAGTATAATAGCACAGCTGCTGTGTCACTGATGGTAATTGTTATTTCAGCGTGAAAAGGTCTTTTTGCATTCAGACAATACATAGCATCAGCATGAGCATACCATATGTGATTCATATTATACCAAATCTTCTCTTCTGCATTCAGTGCAACCATAAAATCCTGAATGTGAAATAATAAAAACTGCTATGTAAGACCACGTAAACATAAGAATCTGAAGTGAGTAAGTGAATCACTCATATGTAGAAGCGTAATGATGAGATGGTGCATGATGCAGTGAGCAGTGAGTGCTGTGTGTGATGTGTGTGTGTGTGTGTGTGTGTGGTGTGTGTGTTGTGTGTGTGTGTGTTGTGTGTATAACACCTTTTCCAATTCAGCATTTTACAAGTTCAAAAACAAAATAATAACATGCTTTTAGCATGAAACAATACACAATAACATAAATAATAACCAGGACATATATTCATATTGTAAGATCAAAAAAAGTCACGTTGGGAAACAAAAACGTCGTTTTCTTCAGCTTACAGAACTTACACCCATTTCTTTCTCAAACAATGTCAGAAGTGCTCTCCAGCAAGAAAACAATGAACTAGGACAGCAAGCAATTCCTCACAACTTCCTCTACACTGCAGGTACTACAAAAGGTAGGCTTGGTTGATTTGATTTGATTCTAGGTCGTCCAGCAGAGTCATCCAATTTAGGGACAGTGTCATCAACCAATCAACTTAAGTTTTGTCTCTCTCCGTGCCAGGTAACCATAAAAGGTAGGGAAGGGGGAGGGAGGGAGGCAGGGTTGCTTTAGTTGTTTTTTTTCTTAATGGAAAGGGGTTTGGGGGAGGGGGAGAGGGCAAGATGATGAAAGAGTAGTGGATGATTGATGTGTACATTTCTGAAGAGAGGTGGGTGATCATGACAATGCTGAGTCCATCAATACACTGATAATATCTACACCACGACTCACACTGTTATGATTCTGAAATACATGACAACATGCACAAACACACACGCACGCACACATGCACGCACACACGCACGCACGCACGCACACACACACACACAGAGCACACAGCATTAAATGCACAGATCCAGCTTGCTTTGCTGTTTTGAACTTCGACAGACACAAATGCACCCAGATTAGGTGATCAACACATGACTTCCTTCACTTGTTGCGCATTTCATTTTCTCCACTATGAACTCAGAATTTCTGCATAAGTAAATAAGAAAATACCCTACAAAAAACTAGACTTATGACGAGAAAGGGTGACCATACAATTTCTAATGGGATGAGCAAAAAAGAACATTTAAGACAATTAATTCTCACAGAAGCCATATTATTGGCTTTTTTTTAACCACAAACTGCGACATCCTCACTGTCTCTCTGATGATTCTAGAGGAAATTTAACCAACATGTGTGCATGGATGAGTATTGTAGTTTTGTAGTTTTTATTTGTTTGAAACAGTGTGGATCTTTTTATAATTTAGCATTTCTAAACTGAACTGGTATTTGATTTTATACATCTTTTCTATCAGCAACCATTTAGTCCGTCGTGTGAGCAAAAATGCATTACACTGCCATCATAATCCCTGCAGTATGAAGCAAAACTAGCATAAAGAAAAACTGCAGTTGGCATTGGCTCTTGTCTCATTTCCTACAGCAATGACAGCCGTGACCCATTGTAGCTCGCAGGGTGTGGATGTACACAGCTGTCAGTTTCCCTCACTTTCAGCTTCTCTCGACTGCTAATTAATCCATCCCATCCCAGGCCAGCTGGTGCTATTTATAGCAGGAACTGACCACACGTGGACTAGGTAAAAGGAAGGGGCATGCTAAAAATAGCCCTCTTGACTGCATGATGTTGAAATGGTGCGCTATGATGTAGCTTCTGCCTTCCCTCTCTGCCTCTGTTTTGTGTCATCTGCATGTCCTGTATTGACAGGGGACGTGTGGCGTTCAAGCTACAGCTGTGGTGTACCCGTGACGTCAGAACTGCGATGCTTGAAATCGACTATCAATCCCCGCACATAACACAGGATGCTGTAATTGTAGTTTCCTTTTCTTGAAATAACCATAACGGTCCATAGTCTCACAGTATAAGAGGAAACACTTCTAACTGAATGTGCATGGTTAACCCTTAGTCCTGATCCAGGATTTGCCAGGATTGAATAATTACCTCATTAAGTCCCGAAAATTTGCCGGGATCTACACACAGTAGATTTCCATCACGCTGTGACCATCACTAATTGCTACCACATGTCAAAGCTCTATCAGGCTAGAAGGAGAAACCCTGTTGAGTGTCTGGAAGTAATTATAGCTGCTGGTATGTACTTAGGAGGAAGAGACAGCCAGCATGTGTGCCTGACCTGATTTCGTGATGGAATGGGAAATCTAGGGGCAGTCTGTGTTCAGAGAGTCTGACTGCACAGGGTTAAGTGAGCTGACCTCAGCGCTGTAAGAGAGGGAGAAAGATGACTGACTCACCATTGATGGGAGGCAACTTGTTGTTGATGGACCCGTCTGACGTCTGATAGCTGATCATCTCCCTTTTCTTCACCCCTCCCCACTCGGCACCTCCTCCGTTGTCGTGACGACGGCAGGGGGAGGCAAGTCTGCTGCCGTGTTGGTGCCCACGCTACCTGTCTGTGAACCAGAGAGGCAAAAGGTGTTAAAATTGTTATTACTGTTATTATCAAGATGATGATGATTATGAGATAAGAGTTTTCAACATTTATCATTACAGGGGTACAGTGTTTTTTAAATTCCAATCCTGAATTTTTTTTTATTCCAATCCTGAATTTTTTACAATTCCAATCCTGAAATTTTTTTTTTTTAAACCATAGCCAGCAGCTCAACACAACTCTTTACCAAACAATCATAGCAAATAAAGAATATTTTATTATCTGAGACTACAAAAGCCCCCCACCCTCTCAAATGTCTGCACTACATGAGAAAGAAACCCAACAACTTTTTAGAGCAAAAACAAGGAATATGAAAGTGGATGAGTTTAACCCTCTCCCATTTTCTAATGCCGCAGCGGGCTTTTCGGAAAAGGCCCCATTTATTTTATCGTGCCGCAGCATGCCGAGAATCGCTCGCGGCCAGTGGGTATTTTCCATCACGCTGTGAGCATGAACAAGTTCACACACACCATGAGTGACTTTTCCCGCTATAGTAAGGATAGCCCAATGGCTTTTCAGTACTATTTTTGGCACCACACATCCTTCCCTTCTCAAGAAATTAGTCAGCGTCTCTCATTTTCATTCACACATTTTCTCATAGTTAAGAATGGCGGCAAAGCACGAAGATGAAATGTGGGAAGATTTTCCAGAAGACGAAATTGACGAAATTATGCGTCAAGTTGAGGAGATTGAAAGACAACAGAATAGAGAATCTGATGTTGAAATTGAAACTGAAGAAGGAAGGGATGAAATAGATGAGGATTATGCAGTAGAAAGTGACCCTGAAGACAACATTCCACTACTAAATTTGCAGACGACGTGGCGCGCGGCGCACACAGCGCTGGCAGTGAAAGATTTTCAGTTGCCTGCAGGCCCTGTACACACACTACCGCTCAGTGCCAAGCCCCTGGATTATTTTTTTCTGTTTGTTTCCCCAACTTTTTTTCGTAGTGCGGCAGATGATACAAATTAGTATGCTAAACAAAAGATCGCTGCTAGAGGTGTGGCTTCTGATCCTTTGTGGACAGACACAACACCTGAGGAGATCAGGGCTTACCTGTCTATACTGATAATGATGGGAATCAATCGTCTGCCCAGAATACATATGTACTGGTCCACTGACCCCAAGTTTTCTCACTCATGGATCAGTACTGTCATGCCCAAAACAAGATTTTTGAAGCTGAATCAATATTTTCATTTGAGAGACACAAGTGACACACCTGGACGTGACAGCCCCCAGTACGACCCTCTCTACAAGATCAGGCCCTTTCTCAATGACATCAAAGCCCAGTTCAAGGCACGACACAATCCATCCCATGAATAAATAATATACCGTGTTTGCGTATTTTTTATTTCTCTTTAGTATGTAGAAAAACTGTACAATCCCAGACAATGGACTTGGTGACAATCTTCATGTGATGTGTATTATTCAATCGATTACCCTGACGTGGAATCCTACAGAGGGCCTGTAGGTAGGACACTATTTTTTTTTAAATTTTGACTCATACTAGTGCATGATGTGCATGTTAGAGCATATTATTTTACTAACAGCATGAAGTGAACATGTTGTCACCTTGATTTGGTGACAAAAAGGGGGACAGCAACACGACATATATAAGCAGGACTGTCAAATTTTGATGCAAAGTAAACTATGACAACTTATGAACATTCCTGTCAAATTTCAAGACTCTACTATCAGTAGTTTTTATATGGTGGTGTATATTACTAAGGAACTGTGTTTTACTAGAAAAAGATTGAAATTTTCCGAATACTAGGAGGAGTTTCTTGGTCAGAAAAGCGAATGGAAGAGGGTTAAGGGAGAGGTGGGACACCTCCCCCTTCTAAAAAAAAAAAAATAAAAAAGGGAGGAGGTGGGGCGGGGTCATGGCCCCCTGAAGACTAAGCATTATGAAGGTGATATGGGGAGCTGTTACAGACAGCCCCAGAATAATAACAAGGGACAGCAACACTGACTGTAATGAAGACAAGATCAAAGCAGCTGGAAAAGTGGGGGTCAGAGCCTTCTTATGACCCTTTCAAATCCAACCTCAAGACACATTTATTTCAAACCTAAGATTTTCACCCTCTGTTTCCATCTCTTATCTGGCCCTGCTTGTGTCTTGTATAGGTCAAATGCAAGCGCTTTGATTTGTTTTTTGGCAAGATATAGCGCTATAAAAATTCCATGTATCATTATTATTAGTAATATAATTAAAGGCTAAGAGGCTGGAAGGTGGAAGGAAGTCACTGACAGAAAAAGGCAAAAGCCAGTTCCTGACTGCCAGTGACAAAAACTCCCCCACCACCATCCTGCCGTTTCCCTCTCCATCTTCCTTCCTTCATGCGTCTGTGTGTACATTCGAATTTGCTAAAACTATAAATTGTTATTGATTGCATGTGTGTTGTATAGGTCAAATGCAAGCGCTTTTATTTGTTTTTACAAGATAGAGTGCCACATAAATTTCATGTATTATTATTATTATTATTATTATTATTATTACAAATTCCTCTGCAAGAAACCCGACACCCATGGTAGCAGTGTGCAAGTTGCTTTCCACCCCCTCCCCTTACCACCTTACCCCACTTTCTTTAAAAGGGAGGAGGAGGAGGAGAAGTAAGGGAAAAGGAACAATACAGCACACGAAAAGAAGGGACAGGGGGAGGGGGAGGGGGAGGGAAAGAATCTGTACAGTACACAAAAAAGGAAGGGTCACCAACCGCCATGGCACAGAGGTTAGCTGCTTGGGTTAGGGACTGGAAGGTTGTGGGTTCAAATCCTGTAAGAATTTTCCCAGACTCAAGTGGGCTCCTACCCAGAGTGAGTGTGCCGTGGGTTCATTGGGTAGACATAGACCATATAGTTGAGCTTCATCTACTTTATTAATACGATTTTGACAGTGTTGCCCAAATTACCTGACCAACACTGCAGGTGGATGTATCTCTCAGGCCCTGCTGACCCCAGGACATACAGTAACAGGAAGTATAGAGTTCAGCCTTGTCAAGTAGTCTCAAAGCACATGCACTTCCAGAGCTGCATCTTCATATCATCCTCATTACCACTGATCCTATTGCAATAACAGAAAACTGTCTGATTTGGTGACCCCAGATACTCTGGTCCCATAGTGACTTCAGTTTCGGTTTCCCCCTACACTTTTGTGTGGTCATTTTGTATCAAAGAGCATGGGGTTGGAGATTCCCAAAAGAAGGCTTTTCGGAGGCATGTTGCGTTGTCACCACCTCTGTGGGCATCTCACTCAGTCTGGCTCTATGACTGAGCTATTACTGTTTATTATCAATAGGGCGGCTTAATATTTATTTACTTATTTTATTCTTTTATATCAAGGACAATGAAATAAGCACTCATGTGCTTTTTTACATCCAGTCCCCGTGTGTATGCAGTCTTGTAAATCTTGTCATCTGTTCCCACTGGCACACAATGGCCTTCTCTTACGAAAAGCGGAACAGGATTTAACATGTGCGCATGATGTTCTATGTGCGTGCGCACACGGGGCCTCGTTTTTAGTCTCATCCAAAGGACTACTGGGGAGAGTGGAGTCAGCACTGATGTTAACTCCAGAGGAAAAAACCCTCTTGACCGGGAATCGAACTCAGGTCATCAAATTGCCAGCGCAATGTTCTGACCACTAAACTATCCCGTTCCCCCCCTGTGTGGTCTCCATCATACGTTAGCAAGAACAGGAACTACTGAACAGCATCAGAGTGACCCAGCAGCAGTGCAGGGCCCCTCTGGCTGATGGCCCCACAGCAGCCTGATATCGACGGGCTTCCTGTGGACTTCTGACCCTGAGGATGCAACATCAGGAATCTGGGTATGGGGGGGTGGATATTAAACGAGCGGCATGGGAATAGTGAGACAGGACTGACACAGAAGACAAGGCAACAAAAAAAAGAAAAAGAAAAGGGACGAGAGAGGAGGCTGACAAAGGATTAGTGCAGCAGCACACAAATTAGGAGAGGAAAGGGGAGGGGAGGGGAGGGGGAGGGGGAGGGGGAGGTGTGAAGCTGAGAGATGCGACTATTGATTTTTCCTTCCTAACAAATCAGTCTGGGTGATGCTGAAAAGCCACAGTCAGTCAGCTGCCATGTTTGTTATGTGAGGAAGGGAGAGGCGTTTAGTTAGAGGAGGGAGGAGGAGTGGCAGCAATTCCATCCCTTCCCTCCTCTTTTTTCAATGTGGCTTTCCACTGACCAATGTAAGTTACAGCATGGCTGGCTGCTGTGTGTTATGTCTGTAGAGAGTACGTATGACAAAGAACCTCACTTCTCTGACCATGTGTTACATGTTGCAGGCAACAGGTCTCCTAGGCCAGGTTAACCTGGCAGAATCCATTTTCCTACTTTGTTTTCTTTTTTTTTTTTTTTTTTTTATTCTTTTATATTGAGGATAATGGAATAAGCACTCATGCTTTTTTACATCCAGTCCCCATGTGTACGCAGTTTTTTGCAAATTGTGTCATCTGTTCCCACCGGCACATGATGGCCTACTCTTATTGTCATGCTGAGTATGTTGGTCATCCATACCACTGGCCACAGCTAACCTTCTCTTCTACATCAGGTGGATGGATTCTACTGAAATAAAACATGATCTTTTTTTAAAAATCCAATAAGAACAGCATAATGCATTCCTGGGAATGGATTACACATGAAATGGTTTCGGATTTTGTTATACATAGCAGCTAGTCAAATCACCTTCATATTCATATTATAGACTGATACTGTTCAGTTATCTGCGGCCACTCTTGCCCCTACGCATTTCTAACCATAGAACACAGAAATGCATGTCTATCCACAAAACAGATTTAACACTTCTGTCCATGAAACACAGAAATGCATTTGATTTCTATCCATGTAACACAGAGATGCATTTCTATCTATAAAACACACAGAACATTTCTATCCAGAAACACAAAAATGCTCTGATTTCTATCCATGAAACAGTGAAATGCATTTATAACTATTAAAACAGCAAAACACATTTCTATCCATAAAACAGATAAATGCATTTCTAACCATAAAATACAAAAATGCATTTCTTTCCATAAAACACAAAGAAATAAAAGACAGAAATGCATTTCTTTCCATAAAACAAGAAAATTATTTCTATTCTCAAAACATAGAAATGCATTTCTATCCATAAAACGTAGACCTAACATCAAATCTCCCTGATGGAGAAATATGAACATTGTCATATATGTGACACTCCACCATGAAATGAGTCGCTTAGCACCTACCCACTTTTCTGCTAGAAGCCATTTTAGGCAGGTGGGGGTCAGACTGTCGATTTTGAGATTTTGATTTATTACAAAAATATAGTAATTATACTACCATATAGTGAAATATCAGGCCATAATTGTGTTTCCTTTTGTCTTTAAACCTGTTTTAAAATAGCCAAGCCCTCATTCTGACCACCTATTAATATGTTAAACTTGTCAATTTCTCATTTTGTCATTTTATGCAGTCTAACACTTGGAGTTGTAATAACTTTTCAAAGAATTGTCGGATTTTCAATCTCTTTTTGTATTGTGTAGCTATTTTGTTACAAGTTAACAACATGTCAGTAACTAAAACTTGACCTCAGGGGCAATGCGACTCATTATGATCACTCAAAATAAACAAAGACACATATAAACAACACAAACACGACATAATCAAACACTTCAGATCCAACACACTCATGCACTGTACTTACCAGACAAAAACAGGACAACAATTATTTTGCAGTTCATGCATAAGCTCACACAACAACTAAACAATAACAATGCATAACATATAATAGATATAAGGAAAACAGTTTCTACAATAACGATGCATAACATATAATATATATAAGGAAAACAGTTTCAACAATAACAATGCATAATATAATATATATAAGGTAAACAGTTTTCAGATAAATGAACAAACAAATAAAGTAAGGGTGGACAGGCCACAAAACACCAACAGTAAACGGTAAAACAAACTGTACCGCTTTACTGTCAGAGCACAGGATGTCTCAGTCGCTGGCTTGTCATCAATGGAGAGATACGAGAATACACACTGTAATGCCCATAGAGACAATCAGACTAGCCGCTCACAAGGGTTTCAAAGACCAAATTTTAAAAATTAACCGTCAACTTATCTGAACAAAATTACCATCAATCTTTCTGTTAGAATTGAGAACTTTACAAATTCGCTTCTCTTCAGAGAAAATGTCTTGTTGCGACGACATAGAAGAGAAATGAGAGACTGAGCTGAATATTTTTTTTCTTTTTAATCATTCATCAATTACACGAATTTTGAAAAAAAAAAAAAAAGGCATCCCCACCTGTTAGTTTTTAGTCAGTAACTTTGAATATCAGAAAGCCAAACTAGTTCAAATTCTCATTAAATAAAGCCATCCTCATTTTTACTGCAACCTTGATAAAGTGAAACCCACCCATCAACCTTTTGCTTATAATATTAAACACCATCATAAAAACACCCAAAACAATATCAAATACAGTCCCCCCTGCCACTACACACACACACACACACAACACACACACACACCACACACACACACACACACACACCACACACACACACACACACACACAAGCCATGCCAGACATGCTGTTACACATACAGAACTTTCTGTGAAATCATGTTAGTTAATGTTGGTGACATTTTGTGTGTGTTGTGTGTGTGTGTGTGTGTGTGTGTGTGTGTGTGTGTGTGTGTGGTGTGTGTGTGTGTGTGTTTTATTTGTTTGAGTTTCTTTTGTTTTTGTTTTCTGTTGTTGTTTTTTCCCTAAGATAGATGGCTTGATTAAAAAAAAAAAGCAAATCAATGCTTATTCAATGTACCATCTGGAAATAAAAATTTGACTTTGACTTCTACCCTGGACAGCACAACTGAGGAGCAGTGGAGTGCGTACAAATGTGAACTCCAGAAAAAAAGTACCCTCCTCCCCCTCCCTGTGGGGACACTGGGGGGCCTACTTGTGCAAATAGCATCACCACCTTCTTGAAAATCTCAGCTAGGAACTCCTCTTTTCTGTCCCTCTCTTTGTATAGATCTGCATCCCCCCCATAAGGGATGCTGGGGGCCTGTCGGTATAAATAGCAGCCCCACATTCTGGAAATTGACATGCTAAAACTTGCCACCTTTGCTGTCCCTCTCTTTGGTTTTCCTTTGCTCTTTTTCTGTATGTCACCTCCTTCTTGTCTGCTTTCTGCCTTTTTGGTCCATTCTCCTGCCTTGGAAGACTAAAAAGGTAACAATTCTCTCCTGTGCTGAAGTCAGACGCACTGGTCTGGTTGTCAGGCGCTTTAACAGACAAACAAAGCATTTTCCCTCATGACAGACAATGACAGCTGCTGTCTGAAAATAAATTTAATTTGGCAGAGAAGTTTCTGCCTTGTTCCTTTTCCTCCTGTCACCTCCTTCTTCTTGTTTCTTTTCTGCCTTCTTGGTCCATTCTCCTGCCTTTTCTCTAGGAATTTTAGAGGATTTAGAGTGTGTTTGACTCATACAGAGTCAGGAAAAAGAGGGTTAAAACAATTCTCCAAGGGAGGAGAACTAAGTGTGTGGCAATCAGGCGCCTGTGTGTGGATACACCCTGGTGCATTGAAACCACCCCTTAGTTTAAGTAAGCACTTAGTTTCAGCATCCCACAGGCAAAAAATGCAAAAGAGGAAAACCCGTTTCCTATTGACTGTGAAGGCAGAGGAGGACAGACTGAGATTGGGGGGGGGGGGGGGGGGGGGCGGATTCTCACTCTTGGTTTTTGCAGAAATCCGCAATGCATTCATGAGAAAGAGGGCGCCCTGCTCATATGACAGACAGCAATGAACTGCTGTCCAACATTCCACAGACAAATACTTTGACATGGACACCTACAATAAAGACCCAAACACACATCACCACAAACACACATCACCACAGCGAAGACCACAAACACACATCACCACAGCGACCACGACACCATATTATGAATTCAATCCTCTAATCACTACCAGGCCTGGATCTCCATGACAGAGGGAGGTGACGTGTCGGGGGAGGGGAAGTGGGACTGGGGAGTGTTAGACAAAAAAAAAAAACACCAGTGATGTACACACAACACTTAAGTGGTAAGTAAGTAAGAAAGAAGGAAACACCGGGAAGAGCAGCACACTGCGTGCAGCACACTGACTGTGATCACGACACCAACACAGGACTGCAGGCAGTCAGGGAGGCAGGCAGGCGTGCAGGACTGACCACCACAAACCACAGCTCTCTTACTTTCTGATTGGTCACCGTTGTGGAGCCGTAATACTCATGGCGCACGTTAACTGAGTTACTTTCGCGCTCTTTGTGCGACTCGGGTCCACTTACGTGTGACTGGGAGCTGTCAGGCACCACAAAGCCTCGGCGGTCCAGCAAACTGAAATCATGGAGAAAACACAGACGCAAGGTGGAGATTAGTTCTCTTTCTGCTTTTGCTATGTGTTTTTTTGTAATGCCATTCCTGTTGTCTGCGTTTGTTTTACTGCGTGCGTGTGTGTGTGTGCATGCGTGTGTGTGAATACATGTACGAGTGGTACGCATGGGTGTAGTATGCCAAATCAATTGTATACATGCCTCTGTGTGTGTGTGTAAGTGTGTAACAGTGTGTGTGCATGTGTGTCTATTTTTAGTTATTTTTTTATTCTTGTATTATTTTAGTGTGTGAATGTGCTGTGCGTGCGTGCGTGTGTGTTCCTGATGCTATGATCCCTCTGTGTGCTACCTTTTCCTTTTGAGCCCAAGCTGGACACATGACAAAGGAAAAGTTCGTCTCTTGATGACACCCCCCTCATGTGCAAAACATACTTTAAAAATTTCTATACTCACAAACCATTACCACATTAAATCCTGTTCCGCTTTTTGTAAGAGTAGGCCATCGTGTGCTGGTGGGAACAGATGACAAGATTTACAAAACTGCATACACACGGGGACTGGATGTAAAAAAGGCACACAAGTGCTTATTCCATTATCCTCGATATAAAAGAATAAATAAAATAAATAAACAAATAAATAAATAAAAAATAAAAAAATAAAAAAAATAAATAAAATTACCATTAACTGGTCGTACAGCTTAGAGGACAATTACCACGGTCAAGAAAATACTCAGTTTTAAGCTCAACCCGAGTTCACAATCACTGGCCATGTTAGAAAAGAGCAAGCCACTGTAGGCTTTTCCCACCTGCCTCACTTACAGGCCACACAGGGGGTGTCTGTTGTCAAGTGGCTTGGTCAAAAAATGGACAGGCTCAAAGAATATTTTCCAGTTTCTTTTTTTTTGAACAGGTTTGCGCAGTTTAGCGTCTTAATCCGGTTAGCGACAAGGACAACACTTAGCAACGCCACACAGGCGGTTTTTATTGTCTGCCACTATTGCAGAAATACCTTCATGGCACCAGACTTCCTGAATAGTTTTAATTGAATGCATAATTGATCAATGTAATCAAGGTGGTTCCAATAGAGAATACATAATTGATCAATGTACTCAAGGTGGTTCCAATAGTGAATGCATAACTGATCAATATCATTATATATATTCAAGGGGGGTTCCAATAGTGAATACATAACTGATCAATATCATTATATATATTCAAGGGGGGTTCCAATAGTGAATACATAACCGATCAATGTATTCAAGGTGGGGGATCCAATACTGAATAAACGATAAATCAGGAAACGGCCAAAATGGCCACGTCAGCAGGGATTTGCAGCACTGCGTACAGCTTGTGGCAGGAGAGAAAACAGGTGCAGCCACTCTGCATAGGGAACGGTTTTAAAGCTTTTTCTAGGGCTCTCGGGCTGCAGCTTTATCAGAATCTGTGAAAGCTTTCACACCACTCTCTCTCTTCATCAAACTGGCACTGACGTCACATGGGTGAGGTGAATTGACGCTAAGCTTTTTATACACTGTTTTAACCTGCATTCTCCCCTTCTCTCTCTCCCTCCCTCCCTCCACTCTGCTTCAGCCAAAGTGTAAAAGGAAAATTCAACACCAACATTTTTCATTCATTCAATTACTACTTTATATCAAGGATAATGAAGCACTCATGTGGGGTTTATTTTACATCCAGTCCCCTTGTGTATGCAGTTTTGTCAATCTTGTCACCTATTCCCACCGGCACACAATGGCCTACTCTTTCAAAAAACCAAAACTCTTTTGAAAAGCCAAACAGGATTTAACAGAACATGGATGCTACTTTTCACTCTCGTTAGCAAACTGACAAAGAAAGGGATGAGGTAAAATCACTCTATGCTTTTATCGCACAACTTTTCATACACACTACCTGTAGTATACATTTCAGCTGCAACTTGTGCTTGTGTGAGTGCCTGTCTGTCTGCCTGCCTGCATGCATGAGTCCCTGGCCCCTCTCTCCCCCTCTCTCTCTCTCTCTCTCTCTCTCTCTCTCTCTTTTCGGGGTTGAGTCATTTTCAACCTCCACAGGCATTGAGCCATATCCAGGAGCAGAAAAGCTACCTCAGAGGTGATAGTGACAATTTTATAATATTAATAATGATAATAATAAACTGTTTGAAGATAATAAATAACCTCAGAGGAGATAGTGACAATTTTATAATATTAATAATGATAATAATGATAAATAACTGTTTGACGATAATAAATAACCTCAGAGGAGATAGTGACAATTTTATAATATAAAAATGATAATAATGATAACAATAACTGTTTGACAGATAATAAAACTCAGAGGATAAGTGACTATTTAATAATAATAAATGATAAAAATATAACAATCATTTTACAATATAAAGCCCAGACAACTTTAAAAGCTATCAAACAAACAATACACACCCCACACAACACACATCATCAACACAACACACACACACACACACACACACACACACACACACAACACACCACACACACACACACACACACACACACACACACACACACACACACACACACACACACAACACACACACACAGAGTACATTTACACACAACTCATTTACCTTGGTGGTGTAGGTCCACACAAAACTTGCAAGCAGTTTTTGAAAATGGAACCTTTGCTGTAAGGGTTAAAACTGTCCTGGCCCCTTTTGGACGTAAAAGAACCCTTGATCTACAAGACAAATGACAGAAACAAGGCTATCATCATAAATGCACATGCCTGTAAAACAATTACAGCTAACTACAGATGTATGTTGAATTTTTTTTTTTTAATCTTCCTCCAACGCAGAAAGAACAGGTCCTTAATTTTTTCTCTTTTTTTGAAATTCTTATGTGCAAATACGTAGCCATGTGAATAAACAAATGCACAACATCTGAATTTAATCTCCAAAGCACAGTGGTCCCAACAATGGACTTCAACAATTATTTTTGTTGTTGTTCCTCAGCTACAACCCTGAGACTGACCAATGATGAGGAGTGGCGAAGAGGAGAACAGCTGACTTCATTAATTATATTGAAATGTGACACTCCACCACTAAATGAGTCGCTTAGCACCTAATCCCCTTTTTCGCTGGGAGCCATTTCAGGCAGGTGGGGGTGAGGTTGTCAATTTTGAGATTTTGATTGATTATAAAACTATAGTTAATGTTCTACCTTGTAGTGAAATATCAAGGTATAATTTTGTTTCCTTTTGTCTTTAAACGTGCTTTGGAAAATACCCAAGCCTTCATTCTGACCACCTATTAGGATGGTAAACTTGTCAGTTTCTCATTTTGACATTTCCTGCAGTCTATCATTTCAATTTGTTATAACTTTTGATAGAATTGCTCGATTTTCAATCTGGGTTGCTTTTTTTTGTATTGTATAGCTAATTTTTTGCAGATTTATAACATGTCAATAAACTAAAAATTGACCTCTGGTGCAATGCGACTCCTTATGTGGTGGAGCATCACAAATATGTGGCGCTCCACCATGAAATGAGTTGCTTAGCACATTACCCAATTTTGCGCTAGGAGCCTTTAAAGGCAGGTGGGGGTCAAGTTGTCAATTTTGTGATTTTGATTGATTATTAAACTAGATCTGTTTATTTATCTTATAATGAAATATCAAGGTATCATTTTTATTCCGTTTGCTTTTAAATGTGTTTTGAAAATACCAAAGCACTCATTCTGACAACCTGTTACTAAAATAAACTTGCCCGTTTCTCATTTTGTCACATCCTACAGTCTATCATTTCAATTTGTAATAATGTTGCACAGAATTGTCCGATTTTCGATCTGTTTTTTGTATTTGATAGCCACTTTATTGCACATTAATAACATGTTAATAACTAAAAATTGACCTCATGTGCACTCCGTCTCATTATGTGGTGGAGGTCACATATGTGCATGTGGATTTTGTCACATTGGCAAAGAAAGCTGATTCCCAAAGGGTGTCTTTTCACTTGTTTGTGGGCTGTCTTGCATACCTTGGCCAAGAACTTTGCTTTTGTGTCAGGCAAAAGAATTGCATAACATATTTCTAATTAGGGACGTTATGTAATGTTTAAGTAAATAACATTTTCAAGACACAAATAAAAGATTCAGATTCCTCATTCCTTTTCAATTAAAAAACTTGCAACACTTGGTTCTATATCTCAAATAGTTTCCATGTCAGAAAATCTTAATCATTACCCCTGAAACAACTGAACCAAAGTAATTCATGGTATACACTTGAAAAATAGATTACCACTGAAACTGTAAAATTCTGACACTGGGAAGAGCTTTAAATCAGATTTTTGCTGGCAGTAAAAGGGATAAGCATACTTGTTTCGTTGCAGTGCAACTTCATAATTATAGTTATGCATACATACATATACATACTTGTGTGGTGACTGGATGGACATGTTGTCTAATTTGCTGTGTAACACCACTCTGAGAGATAAAGATAACAGTCCAATAGTCCCAGATAATCAGATAAACAGTTTCTAAGATACATGAAAAATAAAATACCTACCCTGTCTCCCACCACACAGTGTTTGCATGTCTTTGTCAACCGAGCCACCATTTAAAAGCAAAAAAAAGAAACATTTAAAACCAAAACAACAACAAACAAAAAAATGACAAGAACTAAAAGAAACAAGAAGCAGCAGAAGTGTGAGGGACACTCACGTCCTCATTGGTGGTGAGTTCTGAGGCGACGAGATAGGAGTGAAACCCAGCCAGCCCCACAATGGACCAGACGGAAAAGAAGCAGATGATCGCCTCTATGACAGTGACACCGTTAAGGACAGACTGACTGACGGACTGACCAACTCACTACACCATCAACCACATATCACACACAACACATACACACTGCATGTCGCATGGCACAACATGATTGTTTTTTATACCAACAGAGGCTAGACTTCAAGGGCCTGCCTATATTTTATTTTATTTTTATTTATTTTATTTATTCTTTTATATCGAGGATAATGGAATAAGCAATCATATGCTTTTTTACATCCAGTCCCTGTGCGTATGCATTTTTGTAAATCTGTTCCCACCGGCACATGATGGCCTGCTCTTACGAAAAGTGGAACAGGATTTAACGTGTGCGCAAGATGTTCTAAGTGGAAGCAGATGAAAAAAATGAAATGTTTTGCTCACAGCAAGACAATGCGTTGATGAAATCACTATGGCCCAAAACTAAACATACCACTGTGTCTAAAAGTTACATGACAAAAAATGTCACAATGGTGTCTATGAGTATGACCTAAGAGAATACATACATGTATTGTTTTTGGGTCAAAGTTATCCCACAAAAGCATAACAAAAACAAAAGAAAACAACATCAAAGCTAGTGTGTGAAGCAACGACCAATGCTTCTTTATCTTGATGAGCGTTTTTCTTCTTGATAACCAATATCTATGAAGACACAACATGCATTACATAAGCACACATGCACAATAATCTCATATGCACTCCCTCTCATTCACACACACACACGCACACACACACGCACACACACACACACACACACACACACACACACACACTCACACTCACACTCACTCACTCACACTCTCACACATATATACAAAAGCACAAGCAAAGTCAAAGGATTATAACCACAAACTAATTATGTTCAGCATATTTATAAACAGCTTCAAAGCTTTTACACCAAACTGCACCCCCAAACAAAAACACACCATAAAACAATTTGCTCTTCATCTTGGAAACGCATGCTCCTAAAACAAACTATACACTGTTCCCAACATTCTAAAAACAGAAAAATATCCAGTCTTTCAAGATGAACTATAACTTAGCCACAGAACATGAAAAGCAGGGTTCGCGCTAGGATTTTTTTAAACCGGTACTGCCAGTTGCCATTTCAGAGATATCTTGACCAACTCCCCCAAAATCGGTCCCCAGAAAATAAAATCTGGTACGTACTGTGAACAAAACGAAACTATTCGGTGAGGGGGTGGGGGAGGGGGGGATTGTTCGGCAGCAAAACTAAATCTAAATTGAATGCAAATCTCTCAGACTTTGACTGCCGTGCTGCTGCCACTCGCTTCTTGGGCACGAAGCCACGCAGGAAATAGGATTTTTTTCTAGCGCCTGTGTCACTGTCTGTGTCAGTCTGTTGTTTTGCATGGCATCATACGTGAGACTTAAATCCTTCTTTCTTGTTTCTATGCTTAGCGCTCATCTAGATCTTTTGTTCAATTTAGATTTAGTTTTCGACTCTTCTCTCTCAAAGCAACGCGCAAATTCATAGTCAAAGACCCTCCCCTTTTCGCTTTTCGTAAGAGCAGGCCACCGTGTGCCGGTGGGAACAGATGACATTTATAAAACTGCATACACATGGGGACTGGATGTAAAAAAAGCACAGGAGTGCTTATTCCATTATCCTCAATATAAAAGATTCAAAGAATAAAGAATAAATAAATCTAGGCCCCATTTAGGCCTCATTGTGAATGGAAGTTACTGTCATGCCGAGAAGAGCGCGAAGCTCTATTCTTTCACAGTAAAGCTTGCTGTTCTGCGTGCTAGGCTAATGAGGCTGGCGCCAAAGATGTTCGTGGGAAGGGGTAGTAGCAAAAATACTCAAGATACTGTAATGTAATAACTCTCATACTATTGAACAGAACTGCATGAAATGTGAGAATAGTGTTGGCAAATGATTGTTCCATATGTTGCATTATTTTTCTTACGTGCTTGTATCATGTGTCAAAAAGTTGTTGGCTTATTTTGTCCACAATTATTATGTAATCTAAAGTAAACAGCATAATTAAACACAATTGTGAGAGTGGTGTTTCCATGTATTCTTTATGAAAACACTGCATTACTAAAACACAAACATTCTCCTAAGATGTCTAAAGTGCATGGACAGAGAGAAAAGGTTTCCTTTGGCCAAACTCAGTTTACAAAGAATGGCATGATGATACCGCACTTTCCAGTGGTTCATGACACTAAGAATGTTACAGAGGAAGCTTACAGGCCCAGAGAGAAAAGGCACAGGGAGAGGGATGGCAGAAGCTAGCTAGGTCCTATGCCAGGTGTCGCAATGTTGCACTAGCCACCGATCAGAGAAGTTCAATTCTTCATTAAAGACGGGAAACCACTTCTGCTCTTTAAGTTTGGTTTAGTTTCGGCACATTGCCACCAGTGTGTGTTTTTACTTTTCTGTGTTGCTTCACACAAAAAAACATGGACATTCACGACTGTGCTACAGTGACACAATGAAAAAAAGAAAACTCTACACATTCACACACTCTAGACTTCCATCCTGAGCGAACAACACCAATCCTGAACAGTGAAAATCCACAACATCAAAACCAACCTGCACGGACTCCACAAAAAAAGAACAGGGTGATGCAGTATCAACGCAACCAACCAACAGAAGACCTAACCAGTGAAGTTCTAGAAAGCACCATGGGAAAACCAAACTTCATCAGTGAAGTTCTAAAAAGCACATCAAAAACAGCACAGGAAAACCAAACTTTTGTCAGAGAAATTCTAGAAAGCACACGGAAAAACAGCACAGGAAAACGGAACGATGAGAAATGCGCCCATGACACTTACATCCTCGTTAGTGGTCACTTCTGAGGTGGCCAGATAGGTATGGAAGCCAGCCAGGCCCACAATGGACCACACAGAAAAGAAGCACACCACCGCCTCTACGATAGTGGGCAACGGTCAAGGAAACGGCACAGCCAGGAAGGAGAGGAGGAAGGGGGGAGGGGGGGGAATCAATCATGACCACCATCAAACATGCCGCATGCTTCAGTCATCGCAAATGTGGCCACCACTTTCACTGATCTTCATGCTTTTTTTCTGTTTTCTTTTCATGAGCAAATACAGCAAACTCAAGTCTCTTTCACCGTAAGAAGCTGGTCAGGGGAGGAGGTACATTATTTTCACTTGAAAAGAAAAGTGTACAAAACTTACTTTTTCGTAACCTAACATACTCAGGTCTCTTTCAAACAGTCACTGTCACTAGTGTCAGCCCTTCCCCACCCATCCCCAAAAAGTGTATAACTTGTTGAGCTTCAACTCTCAGAATCTGCCTTCAACATAACCAAAAAAGGAGAGGTAGGAAGGAATTCATTCAGATTTACATCCAAGCTGAAGACAAAGGACCAATTCAGGGCAGGCAGGGAAAAGTCATAATGCAAAACCATCTTACATCACAACATCATCTTCCCAGTAAGGTAAAGGCATCTCATAACCAATGTGGTCATAGGGGAGCGAGGCGTCAGAGATCTCAGCTTCTCTAGGGACCAGCATATTGAGGGTGGCACCCATCTCCTCTCCCTTGCTGCTTTACCTTCCCTGACCCTGAAGAGGACAGGTACCCATTTACAGCTGGGTGAACTGGGGGAACTGTATTGAAGCCAAGGCGCACAAACGGTCACCCATCCAGCTGGTAACCACACTCGGCGCTGCTTCACACTGGCAGGGGGAAAGTGAGCGCTCTGACCACTAAGCTATCCCATCCCTAATCCCAGAAGGGATGTCGATTTATGAGGGTGTTAAGTACATAAAGGATAGGGATCCAAAGAGCTTGGTGGGCATGACACTAAGAGTTACTTAAGACATTAGTTGAGACTGAACTGTTTGACACTCTCATGCAGAAGCTGACAGTTTGGGGGATCACTGAACACAAACTGGTTTGATGACTCCACCATCCAACAAAAAATGTAGGAAGAAAAGGTAAAAGAAAAAAGGAGAAAACAACATTTATGACCAAAAGTGAGCTGGGGAAGAGGAAGAAGTCAAATTTTTTTTTTTTTAAAGGTAAAAAATGAGAAAAGACTCAAGATGAAGAAGTTGTGAATGTAAAGTTAGACTGCTTTTCTTAACCCTAGTAAAGTGGTTCCTAGAATATTCCATGGCAACCTTGCAAAGCCACATGGCAAATCCTGGAATATTCCAGGATGACCTAGGTGATTGTAATTGACAGCTCACTTTCACTTTCAAAGGTCACCCAATGAATGTTATGCGTCATTGCAGGGCTGCAGAAATGGGCTGAAAGTCATTCAGCACATATGAACAGCATGAATGTTGATTGGTTTAGGGGGGTTTTGTTGTTGTTTTTTCGGGAGAAGGGAGGGGAGTGAACAGAAATGACAGTCCATCTCTTGTGCTCAAGAAAAATAGCAGTTGTACATATTGTCAATATTATGGGTTGTTTGATCCCACCCTGCTTCAAAACAGCACTGCCCAATGATAATTCATGGAGCAGCATGGAATCCTCTGCTGTAAATTCAGCACCACTAAGGTTAACAGTAACTAAAGGACCAGTTATTAATAGCCAATGCAGAAGGAGATTTTTTTTACAGTTTACCCCCCACCTCCCCCATCCCTCACTATAAGAAAAACAACATATTCATGAAATTGTTTTCCTGCTCTGAAGACTACAAAACTGACAATTGCGGGAAAACGATTTATAACTGGAAAAGTCGGCTGATCTGTAGACCTATCTTGGGCTCTTTTTACCTCTCAAGGCTTTTGCCTGAAATTTCTAGTTTTCCTTTCTCTGCTGCGAATCAACCAGCTTTTGTTTTCTTGTGCCAAGGCAGCCACTACAGGCAGTCTATGTCAACCTCCCGCACCTGTCGTGTTTGTCTTAGCATCATCAACCTCCCACACCTGTCATGTTTGTCTTAGCATCATCAACCTCCCACACCTGTCATACCTCAGCATCATCAATCTCTCACACCTGTCATATCTCAGCATCATCAACCTCCTACGCCTGACCATCATCAACCTCCCACACCTGTCATACCTCAGCATCATCAATCTCTCACACCTGTCATATCTCAGCATCATCAACCTCCTACGCCTGACCATCATCAACCTCCCACACCTGTCATACCTCAGCATCATCAATCTCTCACACCTGCCATGTCTGTCTTAGCATCATCAATACTCCAGCAGTCCTGCACCAATTCCATCTACCTATGTAAAAGCATTCCTGAACTAATACACAGCACATGAGTGCTTATTCCATTATCCTCGTCATAAAAGAATAACAAATAAATAAATAAAAGAATAAATAAATAAATAAGCATCCAGAACACATTCCTCACTTTTTCCTCTCTAACAATGCCTCTCCCTCTGCAACAGACTTTGATTTGCCCACGAAGTGGTCAACCCTAGCCAACAAAGCAATGATGACCACTTCCCTCCCTAGTTTATGGGTAAATTTTCCTTAGGAGAACTCACCCCTCTAACCCACCCCCTACCCCTCTTTTTCCCGGACAACCACTACCCAATACCCTTAAACAACAAATCAACATGAAAATCCACAAGCAGTTAAAAACAAAAACCAAAACAAAATGGGTGGGTGGGTGGGGATTGCATGCTTTAACAAAAACTTACTTCCATACTTGTTCGCCCAAACATCAACACCAGATAGTAAATATATCTCTCCCTGATGTTTGAACGCTTAACCAGTATGTCAAAGTACCAAGGACTTGCTGTCCGGAACTATTTCTAACAGCCAGTGACTACTGACAAAGCATCAATTCATGGGTAACTTACTTGACCCTTTAGCTGCTATCGTATTTTGCTCAGGCACATGCTGAACAAAACAGCATTGAATCATGACAAACAGTGATTGTCAACTGAGCATTGCTGGCGAAGGTTTCTACGATGAATGCTGTTCGTCAACAGAGAGGTTACACTATTTCTAATAGCCACTGACTACAGCACCAATTCCGGGCTGAGGTAAAGGTAAATTCCTGGCTAGCTTGATTCATTATTTCTCATAAATTCCATGTATTATTATCATTATTACTATTATTATTATTGTTATTATTATTATTAATTCAATTAAGCTATTTTTAATAGCCACTGACTAAAGCATCAATTCCTGGCTAGCTTAATAATTTCTCACAACAAAGTGACAATTGTCAAAGCATCAATTAATGAGCAGCTTAATCATTCCCACTATTTCTCAGACCACAGCTGGCAGTCAGTCAAGGATATCTGGCTGGAGAGTCTTTCATGGCTGTCAGAAAGTTGTCCTGCTGTGCCCCTGAAACACACACAAATACCACACACACGTTTAGATTTTTCTCCTGGAGTTAACATCAAATGATCAATGCTGACTTCACTCTCCCCAAAAGTCCTTCGGATGAGACTATAAACTGAGGCCCCGTGTGCGAATGCACGCAGAACATCTTGTGCACACGTTAAATCCTGTTCCGCTGTTCATAAGAGTAGGCCATCGTGTGACGGTGGGAACAGATGACAAGATTTACAAAACTGCATACACATGAGGACTGGATGTAAAAAAGCAGAAGAGTGCTTATTCCATTATCCTCGATATAAAAGAATAAAATGAAATAAATAAATAAATAAAATAAATCATCTCACAACTACATAAGACAAACAAACAAAACAAAGACTTGTAACTATCTGTAACAATGAACATGAACCAAGTCTTGAATTGGTTCCAACAACCTTAATGTGAACAAACAAAGCTGTGCAGTCTGACACCACAATACTGCTGTACAAGGCCTGCACTACTCCTGCCTTTCTCTTACAGTATGTACACCTTTCCTTTCTGGGCCAGAAACCTTCATGATTCATCTTCATTCAGCTGACAGTCAGTCATCATGCAAACTCATATGAGAGACAGGGAGAGACAGAAGGAGGGAGGGAGAGAGAGGGGGGATGAGAGAGAGAGAGAGAGAGAGAGAGAGAGAGAGAGAGAGAGAGAGAGAGAGAGAGACAGACAGACAGACAGACAGACAGACAGACAGACAGACACAGACAGAGACAGACAGAGACAGAGAGAGACAGAGACAGAGAGACAGCGAGTTCAGACTTCATACTTTTACTGTACATCGGCCATATGCCACAATACAAAAGTAAACCGGGTATAGGGAATGGCACATAACAAGAGTTGTAAACATACTACTACCAACATATGCTGAAAATTAAAGTGTCTCAATGTTTATGAAAACAAGAATATTACATCAGCCATAGAGAGAGAGAGAGAGTGAGTGGGAGGGAGGGTGAAAGAGAGGAAGAGAAGGGTATATGCAGAGGGTTCATACAGATTTCTCATAATGAAATTCAAAGACTTTTCAAGTAGCTCTTTTAAGAAATTCAAAGGTGCAATTCATGCAGTATTAAATTTCATTATTTGTAATATATACACATGCTGAGCTCTTTCATTGATAACCAGCAAACTTAAAATTGGCCATACATCATTGTATGAATAGCTGCCAACCTTTGAGAATCCAGAAAAAGAATTCTGGAGGGGGTGGGTTCTGGAGGGAAGGGGGAGAGTGGGGGGCCTCCTGAAAAAGTGGAGATCAGGGGGCTGTGCCCCCTTGTGAAACTGAGGCAGTTTATGCTAAAAGAAGAAAACTTTTCATCTCCTTTCAAGACGATGTCAGGAATAGAAAAGTGTGCAGTACTATGAACAAAATGACCATAGGTGAAAACAAAACTTAGTACAGTTATCAGAAATCACATCTGCTTTCATTACGTACAAAATCAGTTGATGAAATAATTTACAGACAAGAATTATGCACAAGTTGCACTGATTTTTGTTGCCTTTTGTTTTATAGCAACCATTTAAAATTATTTTTTACTTGCTTCAAAAAGCATGATTTTTCAGATAAAATAAATGACCTGAAACAGCCTCTACTTTTTGAGTACAGATAAGCACTTCAACTTAGGCAATAATATTGATAACAAATATCCCAGACCAAATGATATTAAGTTCTGTGCCACTGAGCTTGCCAGTGTTCTTCCTGCACCTGTTCCAGGCCTCACTGGATACTTGCCAGATACCAGTAATTTGGAGACTTCCAATATAATCTATCTATCTATCTTATCTATCTATCTATCCTATCTATCTATCTATCTATCTATCTATCTATCTATCTATCTATCTATCTATCTATCTATCTATCTATCTATCCCCTAGTCTGGCGACCGTGGGGGCATCCATGAAGACTTGACAACCAGTTCCCTCCATACCTCTCTGTGTTCTGCCTTTCTCAAAATTTGGTTGAGTTCTAGGCCTGTCCATTCGCTGATGTTGTCCTCCCATCTCTTCTTTGGTCTGCCTCTTTTTCTTCCTCCTTGGACAGTGCCTTGCAGTGTTGTTTTTGCTAATCCTTTTGATCTTGTGACATGCCCATACCATTTAAGTTTACGCTTCTTTATGATTGATAGAAGATTATCGTAGGGACCAATGGTTTGCTGTATTCTCAACAGAATCCAGAATCCAATATAATACCTCTTCCAAAACACCAAATCCTTCTCAGCCTAATTGTTTTAGACCTGTTCCTCCACCATCTCTTGTAATGAAAACATTAGAAAAGATAGTAAAAGTTCTCATTCTTTCCATTACAGAGAAAGACCTTGACCAAATACAATTTGCACACAGGTCTGGGAGGGGTGTTGAAGATGCCAAACTGTTCATTTTGAGCAAGTTGTACAGCCACTTAGAAACACTTGACTCTCATGACAGACTACTGTTTGCTGACTTTAGTTCATATTTCAATACAATTTAGCCTCATATTCTTGCTAACAAAATGTTAAATCAATCATTTTGTTCATTGGTTGACTGAATTTTTTTATCAACAGATCACAGCATGATTTTGCCAACAAAATATCTTCAACAGTTAGATTGACCTGTACTGGTTCTCCACAAGGTTGCATTCTCTCACTCTTTCTGTACTTTCCATACACAGATAACTGCTGAAGCAGCAATGAAAATTCCTTGTCTTGTGAAATTTGTGGACAGCAGTGCTCTTATACATGTCTCCTTTTATCTTAATCTAGATCAATCCAAGACCATGGTCCATCCCTTACCAAGCTTGTCCATTAGTGTGATGAAGCCTATCTGGAGTAATATGTTTTCGAACTAAAATTAAATATCTTCCTATTAATTTCAGTTACCCACATACAGACAGTACCTAGTGTCACATAATCCTCCCATCCACCACCGCCACCACTACCCAAAGAGAGAGAGAGAGAGAGAGAGAGAGAGAGAGAGAGAGAGAGAAGAGAGAGAGAGAGAGAGAGAGAGAGAGAGAGAGAGAGAGAGAGAGAATGAGGAAGTAAATATCATATCAGAGATTGGGAAAGTACAGTTCAACTTACAGTTATAGCCTCATCACAAAAAGAGGCAGAGAAATACAATGAGACAAAAAGATGGAGCACTTGAGAAAAAACTGACAGAAAGAGGCATGCAGATCTATAGAAACAAAGAGAGAGAAATGCACATAAACAGAGACAAGGAGACAGACAGAGAGAGGAGAGAATGAGGCAGGCAGACAGAAACAAACGAAGAGAGAAATACACAGACAAGGAGACAGACAGAGAGAGGAGAGAATGAGGCAGGCAGACAGAAACAAACGAAGAGAGAAATACACAGACAAGGAGACAGACAGAGAGGAACAAAGTCCCACAGTAGACAGACAGAACAGACAGACAGACGACAGACAGAGAGAAAGGGTCGGGGTTTTCCAGCTATAACAAGGATGTGTGGGCCATTGATTGAATCTGCCCGCACTTCCCCTTCTCGCTGTTTCTCTCCAGATTTTCAGGTCACCTATGATCAATACTCCCAGCCTCTCGCACTCTCTGCGGCAGCAAGATGATCCCAGAGGGGGTGGTGAGAAGAGAGGAAAGGGGGGGAGAGGTGCCAGACATGAGGGTACAAGGCAACATGTTGTTTTGATTAACAGCAGGTGTAAGAGGGGGGTTTTGTCTGCTTCACAAAAACGTGCGAGTGTGTGCCTGCGTGCATGTGTGCATGTACATGTTGTTTTGATTCAATGCAGTGTGAGAGGGGGGGGGGGGGGGGGGGGGGGTTGCATGCTTCACACTAAAGTGTGTGTGTGCGTGTGTATGTGCATGTACATGTTGTTTTGATTCAATGCAGGTGTAAGAGGGGGGTTTTGTCTGCTTCACTAAAGCGTGTGAGCATGTGCGTGTGTGGATGTATTACAGTATGTGTGTGTGTGTGTGTGTGTGTGTGTGTGTGTGTGTGTGTGTGTGTGTGTGTGTGGTGTGTGTGTGTGTGTGTGTGTGTGTGTGTGTGTGTGTGTGTGTGTGTGTGTGTGTGTGTGTGTGTGGGTGGGGTGGGTGGGTGGGTGGGGAGTGGGTGTGGTGTGGGTGTGGTGTGGGTGTGGGTGTGTGTGTGCATTCATCATGAGGTGACAGCCTCAATATGGCGTATGTGGTCGGCGAGGTTATAAACAACATGATTGGACTGGTGTGCATGCATGTGCATAAAATAATTAATATGCACACATTATGTCACATGTGCATGACCTCATTTTACTGTATACAGACTGATAAGGACAACAGCCTCTGTAAATGACAGATCAAGTGATAGAGATGACAGCATCTGCACTAACTATCAAATGAAAACAAACAAAAAAACCATATTACACAGACAATTTTAGAAAATAAGAGGTAATGGCAAATGCTATGTCAACTGGAAAATGTTGAGTACAAAGATACAATATATTTTTTCAGCAAAAGAGCTGGGTGTAATATCAACTACAAAGTGAATGAAACAGCGAAAATATAGCATCATCTTACACATAACACACACACACACACACACACACACACACTCTCTCTCTCTCTCTCTCTCTCTCTCTCTCTCTCTCTCTCTCTCTCTCTCTCTCTCTCTCTCTCTCTCTCTCAGTCTCTCTCTTTTCCACCCCCCAAACAAAGATACTTAAAAATAAAGCCCAAGATTAAAACACACACACCATCTCTCTCTCTCTCTCTCTCTCTCTCTCCTCTCTCTCCTCTCTCTCTCTCTCTCTCTCTCTCTCTCTCTCCACTCACTCACTCACTCACCATCACTCACTCACTCACTCACTCACTCACTCACTCACTCACTCACTCACTCACTCACTCTCACACCACTCTCACACACACACAACACCACACACACACACACAACACACACACACACACACACACACACACACAACACACACACTGACATGGACACACAAACTCACACACACACACATCTACACACACACACACACACACACACACACACACAACACACACACACACACACACACACACACACACACACACACAACACACACACACACATACACACACAAACACACACACACACACACACACACACTGACATGACACAAACATACACACACATACGACATGACACACACACGTACCACACACACACACCACACACACACACTTCAGAACACACACACACACACAACACACACACACCTACACACTTCCATCCACACTTCAGACAACTACACCCAGACAAAGGAACATTTCCAGTTCCTTGTTCCTAAGTGCAATCCACCACACCGACAACCTGATGTATTTATATATACACTAATATCATCTCACTATAACCCCCCCCCCCCCCCCCCCCCCCCCCCCCCCCCCCCCAAACAATGTCACATCAGATCTTGGCAACAATCCAGTCAATAACGGCCCTGAAATCGTTAGGGTGGGTTGGGTTGTATCGGGTTGGATTGTATTGGGGTTGTGTTGTGTTGGGGTTTTGTTGTGTGTTGCGTTATGTGTGGTGCATTATGTTGTGTTTGTGTTGCAATATCCTGTATTGGGTTGTGTTGTATTGGGGTTGTGTTGTGTTGCATTGTGTTATGTGTGGTGCATTATGTTGTGTTTGTTTTATGTTGCAATATCCTGTATTGGGTTGGACTGTATTGAGGTTGGGTTGTGTTGTGTTGTTATGTGTGGTGCATTATGTTGTGTTGTTTTATCTAGTAGTATCCTCCATTCTATTCTCAGACTAAAGCATCAATGCATGGTTCTGAGCTGTTAACATACTGAAGAACAGTCGTATGCACTGTGTAGTGACATGTAACATTTATTGTGTTGTGTGTGTCGATGCATGTAAACTGCACTGTCTTGGACTGTTCAGCACTGCCTTATAGAACTTGGTACCATTCTTTACTGCATTGCATTGTGTTGTGCAACTGCAAGGTTCTGCAGTCCTTGCATTGTATTAAATTATACTGCACTGCAAAGGACTGTGCTGTACTGCACAGTATTGTATTACACTGCATTGCATTGCACTGTATCTATTGTTGCAGCAGTTTTATCTCCAGAAATTTGGGCTACTCTTCCCAAGAAGAGCTGAAAACAGTGAAAAAAAAAAAATGAAAAAAAAAGAGCCATGCTTTAATATTGTTTTATCTCTCTACTAATACAGTTTGTCTGCCAATGAGTTTTATCGCCGAATCCAGCCAAGGCTAATTCTCTATAACATTAGCAGCCAATTTTGCAACTTAGTGTCTGATTTTTGTCTACACAAAACCTGTCTTTTCAGTTCCATGCTCATCACCTGTTAATTTCAGTGCCACAGATGCTCCCTTTCCCCCTATCACTGGGCATAAAACATTTCTCTTTAGCTCTAAACAGGATGCAACAGATCTGTATTTGAAAATACTAAGTTTTGCGGTCTAATGCACACACAGGCCAAGGCTAGTTGCAAGGGCAATAGGTCAATTCAGTTACTGCATTCAATGGTTGTGTCCGCAGAGAATCGCCACGATTCACGATTCTCACAACTAAGGCCATTGCCAAGTTTTGTCGACAGGCACAAGCCAAAGGCTACTTGTAACAGACATAGGTCAACTCTGTTACTGTGTTCAATCATCACGCTACCATAGCACACGCCTGTTCAGCAACATTACACAACCTTCTGTGAGCAGACACAGTTCATAAACAAAACCTGCTGCGTTTCGCTGACAGGCACACATAGGCCAAGAGGGCAGTGTGTTTAATTATCACATTCCAATAGCACACGCCTATTCAGCAGCATTGCACAACCCTCCACAGGCGGACACAGCTCATAAACAAAGCCTGCTTAGCTCCAGCGCTTTGACAGTAAGCCACAACCAGTGCTCAAGTTTTTTTGCTCCTGTGATTTTTTTTTCGATAAAAAGAAACCAGAAAAAGGTCATATTCATAGCAGCAATTTTGAGAATCCCAAAACAAAATTTCGAGGGGGTTGAGTTTGGGGGAAACAGGAGGCTATGCCTCCTAAAGCTGAAGCAGTTTTTGTGGTTAACACGTTCTACCTCGGGTACGAATTAATCCGTACCATGCTATCATCTCCCGTGAATGGGGCATGGATTTATCCAGACCACAGCAGTTACTTTCACTTTCGCCTTCCCATTCTGCTCCATTCTTACTCTGTCGGTTTAGCTTGTTGGCTTCAGCCGCTACATTGGCCATACATCGTTCACAGCTGATTTGCATATAAATTGAGTGTTTTTGTACATGCTCATCACTTGTTAACCCGAGTGCCACAGATGCTCCCTTTCCCCTATCACTGGGTATAGGACATCTCTCTTCAGCTCTAAACAAGATGCACACTGATCTGCATTTGAAAATATTTTGCTTCTTTTTTGTTTGTTTCGGGTGTCATAAGCTTGCAGTATGGCTGTGGTACATACATCAGACTTTCACGAAGCAACAGAACTTTTTAACCAGTCTCGAAATACTAATGCTGTGCCACTTTGAATTGAGAGGCTGACCAGCTGACAAGGGTGGGGGTGGGGGTGGGGGGGTGGGGGTGATGGGGGAGGGGTGTGGCCTTGGCACTGCGAGTATCACGATGGTAAACACCAACTGTTTACATGGAAATGAACCACAAACCACAGGGTAAAGTGCCAACATTTTTTAAATAATTTATTTATTGTATTTATTTTATTCTTTTATATTGAAGATAACGGAATAAGCACTCATGTGTTTTTTTTTCATCCAGTCCCTGTGTGTATGCAGTCTTGTAAATATTGTCATCTGTTCCCACTGGCACACAATGGCCTACTCTTACATTCCTTACATGAGTGCCACAGATGATCCCTTTCCCCTATCACTGGGTATAAAAACAGTAGAGTAAAAAAGTTTAGAAACTTACTCAAACAAGGGAGGAAATGTTACATTGTATACATTCCATGACCGTAATTGTAAGAGTGCCATGTGTACGGATCAGTGGTTGCTTTCGATGATATTACATTAGATGCTATGCTGGAATAACACGTGTGGTGCCTATGTTTGTCTTTGTGATTTTTGCATGAATTGTTCTGTTATTGTGTTGCATTTGTTGCATGCATTGCGTAAGAATCATAAACGCAGCAGTATGATCACCACCAAATTAGAGCAGTTTTAATTTCACACCATAATTAAACAATTATTTTTATGCAGTATAGACTTAAATGCACACCCATAATAGGCAGTCATTCACCCACACTATGCCATAGTTGTATAAGAAATAGGCTTCAAATAAAAAAGATGATGATTCTACTATGATGACCCAGTGCACACTGCACTCAGCTGCTGTACGGATGGTTCACAGAGCCTGCAGTGCAGCTGCACTCTTGGGGTACAGAGAGTTAAAAAGAGCAAACTTTTCATCTCCTGCAAGATTATGTTGTACTGCTCTATGAAACAAAATGACCTATCGGGAAACTGAAAGTACAAAGATCACAAAGTCATATCATGTCTGCTTTCATGCAGTACACAACCAATTGATAGAAATCATTCATTTAGGGACGCACTTTGTGCACCACTTGCACTGATTTTTGTTGCTTTTTATTTGTTTTATAACTAGTGAAGTCCAAGCAAAGTGTCACATCTGGGCTGGACTAGGTTGACTTCTCGACTACAGCTTCACATCTGTCCACTACTGCCTGCAGGTCTATATCATTTATCACACGCTCTGCAAACAGGATAGCCTGGTAGTCAGAACATTGCGCTCGCAATTTGACGACCCGGGTTCAAATCCCGTTCAAGGGGATTTTTCTCCAGGAGTTAACATCAGTGCTGACTCCACTCTCCCCCAAAGTCCTTCGGATGAGACTATAAATTGAGGCCCCGTGTGTGAACGCACGCAAAACATCTTGCGCACACGTTAAATCCTGTTCCGCTTTTCGTAAGAGTAGGCCATCGTGTGCCAGTGGGAACAGATGACATTTACAAAACTGCAGCATACACACGGGGACTGGATGTAAAAAAGCACAAGAGTGCTTATCCCATTATCCTCTGATATAAAAGAATAAATTTTTTTTTTTTTTTAATATGGCTACTCTGGACTGTTTTCATCCATATAAGGCAAGCCATACACGACTTCCAACTTACTGCAAGTTATTGCCTCCCTAGGAAATTATCACCTGCTACTCTTTATTCATTTCCTTTGAGCATTTTCGCATGCAGTTGAACTGACACTATCAACTCGCAAAAAAATCTAAGCATTTGAACAAGAGGCAAAGCAATGTAGCGAGACAGCTGTAAACGGAATCGTTATTCCAAAATCACTGAGGTAAACAACTCTGGTCTTCTCATGCACACAGTAATGCCATTTCACTGCTATGCCAAACCTTAAAATCATAGTGGCACAGACTGCAGCAGAAAGCAGAACTTCTGCATAGTGAGACTGATCAATGTCTGGAAAATCTTCTTTGTACTTGGAACAAACTTCTGACAGGCACAGCTATCAGATTTTGCACTTTTCTTTGACATCTTGGTGACTGGCGTGGGAAACCACCACACATGTTCATGTCATACTAAGTTAATGCTATGGGGAGGTAATTTTAAAACCAGGCAATTTTCTCCAAAACTGGAATCATGGCCACAATAGTTCCAGAAAAAAAGAATGGTTGGCAGCTATGCAAGGAAAGAGTAAAGAGAAACTTTTTTTTCAAGTGATACAAAAAAAAACACCAACAATACATAAACAAATGGACATAGCATAAAAAAAAAATCCACACCAAACAACACTGACCAAAGTGAAAGGTGGTACTTACTCAGAATGAGGTTTGTGAGAACGCAGGCGAAAATATATATACAATGCACAGAGAGGGACAGGATAAATAAGTAAAAATATCTGTAGTTCCTCTTGCCCACACAGTTTCCAACCCAGGGACAGTGGTGGTCAAACCTCTCTGAAAACAAACGAATACAGAATGATTTAGATACCTTAAAATAATCACATCAGATACAATGCTGCATGCTATCCAAATAATAGGTCATTTCTTGAGACTACAAAAATGTATAATTCACATCTTCTCTCCTCTCATACATCAAGATCATCCAGATCTTTGTAATCATTTTTTAAAAATTATTTTTCCCATGTTCCTCTACAAAAGGTCTGAGGTTCACCAATGGTGATATTTTCATGTACATAATCATTTTTTCCTCCACCATTATGGTAATGCATTTCAACTTGGGAATAATCTGAGAACTGAACATACCAAACTGCCAGGACAGTCAGGAGGTACTCCCTTCTTTCTCTAATTTTCAACTGTCATGGGTTCTTTTGATGTGCACAAGTCTGTAAGCACATGGATCTGACCGGTTTAAAGTCTCCTCCAAAAGGGTTGATATTCAGTTTGATTTTCCCGTCAAACTGGGAAGAAAGGACAAGGCTGGGAATCAAACCCAGAACCTCATGGTTTTCTTGTTCAGCAGATGAACGTCTAATTCATCCTGCCACCTTCTTTCTTTGTTCTTTCTAATAAAAATCACAACCAAATAATTGTTACTTAAATCCAAACTAAAATAACAAAATGAAAAAGAAGTCAAAACTGACTTTGAATAAGCAAATCCTTTCAATGACACTTTTATGTTTCAACAGCAACAACAAAAGGTAGAGAGAGAGAGAGAGAGAGAGAGAGAGAGAGAGAGAGAGAGAGAGAGAGAGAGAGAGAGAGAGAGAGAGAGAGTGATATTTTTATTTATTTATTATATTTATTTATTTATTTATTTATTTATTTATTTTTCTTTTATATCGAGGATAACAAAATAAGCAATCAAGTGCTTTTCTTCATCCAGTCCCCGTGTGTATGCAGTTTTGTAAATATTGTCATCTGTTCCCACCGGCACACGATGGCCTACTCTTACGAAAAGCGGAACAGGATTTAACGTGTGCGCAAGATGTTCTGCGTGTGTTCGCACACGGGGCCTCGGTTTAAAGTGTCATCCGAAGGACTTTTGGGGAGAGTGGAGTCAGTACAGATGTTAACTCCAGGAGAAAAATGTCCTCGACCGGACTCAAACCCGGGTCGTCAAATTGCCAGCGCAATGTTCTGACCACTAGGCTATCTGTCCCAGAGAGAGAGAGAGAGAGAGAGAGAGAGAGAGAGAGAGAGAGAGAGAGAGAGAGAGAGGAGAGAGAGAGAGAGAGAGAGAGAGAGAAGACGAGACAGACAGACAGACAGCGACAGACAGAGAGAGAGACAGAGAGAGAGAGACAGAGAGAGAAAGAAAGAAAGAAAGAAAGAAAGAAAGAAAGAAAGAAAGAAAGAAAGAAAGAAAGAAAGAAAAAAGAAAGAAAGAAAGACAAAAAGAAAGAAAGAAAGACAAAAAGAAAGAAGGAAAGAACAAACGAAAGAACGAACGAACGAAAGAAAGGAAATGCAGAAAGAAAAGGAAACAGAATCAACAATGCAGCACTTACCAACACAATTATCGCAGAGGCTGCAATGTGACGCTCTTGGCGGGCGAAAAAGTTTGCAGGTAAAACAGTATTTCAGTTTGACCACCTGTCCTTTGATGACCACCTCTTTTGTGCGTGGTGGTGGTCTGTAAGTTCCTGGGGAACCGGCGTTGGGCACTTCTGAGAACAACCACAGCAGAACATGCAGGCGTTAGGAAACAATCCTCATAAGTCTGAAGGAATGGTCATTTAGGTTTTAATTTGCTGTGTTTTTGTTGTCTTTTTATTTTGCTACTGCCATGGGTCATCTAACTTAGCCCCTTAAATCAATATCAGAAAACTGTTTCCCAGCACTGTCTTTGAGGTAACCACTCTTTCTTTCTCTCTAAAAGTCTGAAATTCTCAAAAAGACTTGACCTATTTGTGCTATGCTGTCTGCAACTTTAAGAACGAACGGGTTTGTTCTCACTTTCCCCCAACCATTGTTAAACTATGCAGCATTGAACATGGCTACCAGTTGGATGGGTGACCATTTGCACACCTTGGCTTCAGTACAGTCACCCAGTTTACCCAGCTGTAAATGGGTACCTGCCCTCTTTAGGGTCAGGGAAGGTAAAGCAGTGAGGGACAGAAATTGGGCGCTGCCCTCAATTTGCTGGCCCTTGGAGAAACTGAGGTCTCTGATGCCTCGCTCCCCTAAGACCACAGAAGTAATGGGACACCTTTACCTTTTTACACATGGCAACCTGCTCCATGATGGCTTTAAGCTTGACCCAACGCCTCTGACTGATTTCTAAAGGCTAAAACCTAAATAAGTTGATTGGCTGCAAGCGTTATTCGCTAAAAATAGTATAATATCATGTGACTTTTCTAAGAGGACACACAATATTTTCTACAGGTCTGTAAACTAACCGATACACTTGTTTGCTGAGATTCTAACAACAGTTTTATAATACAAGAAAATCCCCACAGATGCCAAACTGCCTTAGACAGAAGCTTGGGATTCTCCATCCATTCACAAACAGAGAAAGAAACAGAAATGAGCACATCTGATTATTAAAAAAATTATATATATATATAAAAAAACAAAGTATTAAAATATGTGGTGTTACACAACACATCACACCCAATGACTTTTGGCAAAGTGACCACTCAGTCAATGACGCAGTTTGTGCACTGCTTTTTCAAACTTTAATAAGGGGAAGGGGTAGCCTTGTCAGGGTTAGTGCATTAAGTTCTCAATCTGACAATGCTGGTTTCAGCCACCACCGAGACACCTGTTCAAGGAGACTTTTCCCCTGGAGCTAACATCAGTATTGACTCCATTCCCTAAAAAAAATCTTTTGAATCAGACTATAAACCGAAGTCCTGTATACAAACGCACACCAGACCATTATCTTGATATAAAAAAAACCTGTTCTGCCTTTCAGAAGGGTAGACCATTGCATACACATAGGAATGAATGGCATTTTTTTTCCATTCAAGAACAGGCACACTGCTGTCGTGTGTAGACATCACCCCTGAAGTCAGAATGTGGCTACCTCCAATGGCGGGCAAAGGGTCACATACATGTACACAAAAATCAACCTTTGCCAAACCTTGGTGCTGTAAGCCGTAGAACAAAAACAAAACAAAAAAATCATTTTTCAAAAAAAAAAACAAGGTACAGCTTATATCAAGAAGCAGCTTCTAGCCTGTCCACAGCAGAAAAGATTAGATATTGATAATGTAATGTGACTTCAGAAGTGAACTGACCCATTTGTCGTTCCAAGTCTGCAGCCTCATCAGGCGATGCTCTAGGAATGACCCCGGGGTCACTGAAGCTGGTTCTGAACAGCGTTGCCATGACAAAGATAAACAATGCACCCCCAATGGCAGGAATGGCAGGGGTCACGTGCTGTGCCAGGTATACGCAGCTGTGGACAGAGCAGAGCCACCATGTGTCAATGAGTTACAACACTACAGCCATTCTGTAGGAAATAACCTGCAACAAACACTACAGCAAACAAGCTTTCACTGTAGGAATACAGTCAATGCATATTTTGCATTAATAACCTGGTGTCAGAAAGACAGCCTTTTCTCTTGAATTTTTTTTTGGGAATGGGGAAAATGTTACATGTTCACTAAATTAACTCTCTGCTGTTTTCTTGTTTGTTGTTGATTGCTTCTTTTGTTGGGGATTTTTTTTTTGTTTCTTTGGAGGGGGGAGGGGGTTGTTAGTCCTTTGGACACCTTATTACAACTAAGTAAATTAGTATGTATGCAGCAATACTAACATGTCCAAAGGTTTGTGAACCAAAATTCACATTTTCACATCAAATACCTTTTTAGTTTTCTTTTTATCATTTGACAAAAACTGAAAAAGTGTTTGAGGAACTGTTTATAATTAATTACATATTAGTGATGTTATAATTATGACCTATAGATAGATCATGTGTGGGGGGGGGGGGGGGGGGGGAGGACAGAGTTCAGCCTTCTTTTTCTTCTGTTGAAACTAAAACTGCACAGAATGTAACTCACAGGCATGAACGTCTGAAAAATGTCAAGAAAGAAAGATAATCCATATCCTAATGGACATGAACAAACAAAAGTGACAGGAAAGAGAGAAATAAATATCAGATACAGGTTTTCCTGAGTGACGGTACAGAAACTATCAGTACTATCACTATCACTGTCACTGTCTGTAAGTGACTGTCAGTGCTCCCAGCAACAGCCACCAGTCTAACATTCTCACACAAGGGCCTTGCATACATCCATATGTCAAGGGGGGAGGGGGGGATGTATAAATTACCCAGATGCCTTACAAAAAGTTTCCTGAAAACTTAACAGACGCTCCAAACAATAGTTAAGATTATCAATCTAGATAAATCACATTGATCTCAAAAACATCCATGATGCTAGCCTTACTTGTTACTAGATCATAGACTCAAACTCAAAGTCACAGGAACTAAGTGCACATTGAAATGTTAAATTATTATTATTATTATTATTATTATTATTATTATTATTATATATTATTATCATTATCATTATATTATTATTGTTATTATTATTATTATCTGAGTCTCTGACAATGTCTTGAAAGATGGACTAATAATATAAAACAAGCTGTAGTTTAAGTCATTCAGGACACTAACATCCCATGTGCAACAAACACAAAAACAACATCAAAATTAAAAAAGTGTGAAATTATACAAACCCTATGTCTAAATCTATTAGTAAATACTAGCTGCTATTAATAATATTATTACAACCCCCAAAGCAGACAAAAGTAGTCCTAGTTCAAGTTCAAGTTCAAGACAATGGTTGCATTGTTTGATCAGTAATCATGTAATGACTAATGTGGTGCACAGTACTCAGTAACAATAAGATGTTAAACAATATAAATGACCATGTTGTCATGTGAGGATAGATCTGCATGCACTGACTATACGGTATACCATCTGTACAAGTACTGAAGTAGGATTGTGAGATCAAGACACCAAAGTAAAGACCTAGGGCCAGAATTATGCATGTGTGCGTGTGTGTTTGTAACATCTGTAAGTGTGTATACATGTATCACGGTGTGTGTGTGTGTGTGTGTGTGTGTGTGTGTGTGTGTGTGTGTGTGTGTGTGTGTGTGTGTGTGTGTGTGTGTGTGTGTGTGTGTAAGTAAGTCTTCAATTTTAACGTCTTTCCACTTTAAGTGATACCAGACGACCCTACAATAGGAGACTGGATAGTTGAGAGAGAGAGAGAGAGAGAGAGAGAGAGAGAGAGAGGAGAGAGAGAGAGAGAGAGAGAGAGAGAGAGAGGAGAGAGAGAGAGAGATCTAATGTGTGTGCGCGCGCGCGGCGTGCGTGCGTGCGTGCGTGCGTGGTGTGGTGTGTGTGTGTGTGTGTGTGTGTGTGTGTGTATGTGTGTGTGTGTGTGTGTGTGTGTGTGTGATAAATAGTAACAACAAATGTAATAAGTTATTCTTAACATTAACAGATCAAGAAAATATCGAAAATGGACAACAACAACAACAACAACAACAACAACAACAACAAAAAACTCCCAAAGAACTACATGAACTATAACAAATGCCCTATAGGACTTAACAACAAACCTTTAGCTATGTCAAACGTTAGATTTACATTTTTCAAAACTTCATCAATGGAATTCTCAGAAAAGGCAGGGAGATAGGGTTTTAAATTCTTACATTCAAGTATGATATGGGTATTTGAAATATATCCACCACATAAGCATTTAACATCCTTACTGAACTTTGTCATAAAAGCATTTAATCTTATCCTAAAGAATAATGCCTTGAGTTGTCTTTCTTTGAATTCATTTGTATGAATCTTTAAGTGATCAATGTATTCAACTACACTCTTCCTACTCGGAGTTGAATGTTGAAGCTTCTTGTTTTGCCAATGCTTTTCTATAAATCTATTTAAGGATGCTTCTTCTAACAACCGATAGCCTTCTGCAATGGATAGAGGGACATGCAGTACTATGGACCCATTTTCATTGCGTGCACCTTTTTTCGCAGCCCTGTCAGCCCACTCATTGGAAGATAATCCTATATGTGAAGGAATCCAGCAAAAGGAAACAAGAATTCCTCTTAAACGTAGAAGATTTATGATGTATTTGATGTCTAGTATAAGTTTAGTAGATTGTTTATAAGCTGTAGACTTTAAGGCATACAAGACTGATTTTGAATCCACACAAAGTAATGTATGAAAGAAACAGTAAGGATGATCCAAAATGAAAGTCAAAGCCATGAGAATAGCGATTAGTTCAGCTGTAAAAACAGATCGATTTTTGCCAACATAATATGACTTTTCTATTTTTAGTGCTGGTATGACAAATGCTGAACCTGCTTGATGATTGTCTAAAAGTGAACCATCTGTATAAATTTTAAGACAATGAGAGTAATGATGCTGTATATGTGAATGAACATTGACTGCCATAATATTTGGATTTTCATTCTTTTTCATGTTGATATAATCTATATCAAAGTGCGCTCGTTTCATTTCCCAAACAGGACAAACTGAAACTGATCTATGTGGGTCTACATCGGATTTGGAATGTTCAGAACGCTCATAAAGATCTGATGTGTAGGTACTAATTGTCATCAAAGAGTTTATGTGTTGGGCTCTTTTGGGAAAATCTGTTTCAGACCTCATTTTTATTTCTTCTGAAGCAAAGTTTTCAGGTGTTGAGCTTCTTAGAATATATTTGGCACATACAAGTTGTCGATACTCTTCAAGTGGTAACATTCCAATTTCATTATATGTTTCAAGTGCAGAGGCATGAAATGGTACACCTAGAGCCAGTCTGTACGCCTTACAGTCTACACTTTGAAGCCTCTTTAGTAAATACTTAGGTGCGCTAAAAAAGACCTCTTGTCCATAGGATAACTTAGATCTAATAAGGGAGGTAGACAGATGTTTCAGAATTGTCATTTCTTGTCCCCAATACTGCTTTCGTACAATTTTTAGTAGATTTAAGCATTTTCTTCCTTTAGTTAGAATATGTTCAATGTGGGCATTCCACGTTAACTTTGAAGTAAGAAAAACACCTAAAAACTTTACTAAGTGTTTGTATACAACTATCTCATTTTCAACTTTGAATACAGGTAAATTGTCTGGGTTGGTACCGTTGTCAAAAAGCATCATATGCATTTTTTCTGTGGATAATTTTAGGCCATTCTCGATAATATACTTATTTAAATTATCAAGGTCTTTTTGGTATAATTTTTGAATATAATTTAAAGACCTTTTCGAGGTTTTTTGTTTCATGGATACATTCATCCACATGCATATGTCGTCTGCATATTGTACTAATGTAACATTCTGTGTTAAGCATTTAGGAAGATCATGTAATAGAATATTGAATAGAACTGGTGCTATAACGGAGCCTTGTGGTAATCCCATATCCAGATGCCTAGGATCTGAATAGTTATTTCCTACCTTTACCTGAATGGATCTATTGCTAAGAAAGCTCTTGATGTAATGATAAATGTTACCGGAGAGACCAATTGTCTTTAACTTGCTTAATAATTTTGCATGCCAAACTTGATCATATGCTTTATTTATGTCAAAAAATGTTGCAAGAACATTTTTTCTACGTGCAAATTGTTGTTTTATGCGTGTTGTAAGTTTAACTAAATTATCAATAGCAGATCTACCTCGCTGAAAGCCAGCTTGATTGCTTGCAATAATGTTATTTTTCTGGCAATAATATGATAATCTTCCAAGAACAACTCTCTCCATGAGTTTACCAGTATGTGAGGTCAATGCTATTGGCCTGTAACTGGCTTTATCTGTCTTGGGCTTTCCTTGTTTGTGGATCGGAACAACAATTGACTGTTTCCACTGAACTGGAATTACACCTTCAACCCAACATTTATAAAAAAGCTTATGAAGTAGAGTAATGAAATTTTCTGGTAAGTGTTTAATCATGTCATTGGAAATCGCATCAGCTCCAACAGATGTTTTCTTACTGGGAAGTGACATAATTGCATCCCTAACTTCCTGGAGTGTAATTGGAGCATTGATGTAAAGAGTGTTGTCAGGCACTGGGTCTTCATATTCCTTTTTCACCTCTTCTTCACTTCTGTATGTTCTGTGTTTGCCTAACAGACCCTCCTTACGTGTGTGTGTGTGTGTGTGTGTGTGTGTTGTGTGTGTGTGTGTGTGTGTGTGTGTGTGTGTGTGTGTGTGTGTGTGTGTGTGTGTCTGTGTGTGTGTCTGTGTGTGTGTCTGTGTGTCTGTGTGTACATGTGTCACTCTGTGTGTGTGTGTGTTGTGTGTGTGTGTGGTGTGTGTGTGTGTGTGTGTGTGTGTGTGTGTGTGTGTGTGTGTGTGTGTGTGTCACTGTGTGTGTGTGTGTGTGTGTGTGTGTGTGTGTGTGTGTGTGTGTGTGTGTGTGTGTGTGTGTGTGTGTGTGTGTGTGTGTTTGTGTGTGTGTGTGCGTGTGCGTGTACGTGTGTACGTGCGCATGCACGCATGTGCATGCATGCATGTGTAAGGGTGCATGCATACATAGTGACAGGTGTATGCATATTAAACATAAATAATAATCCCATAATATACATACATGTACACATATATATGGGTCATTCTCAGAAACATGTGAGGCATGATAGTGACCTACTTTACACATCTGCCATTTGGCTGAATTAAGTTTAAAATTGTGGTGAATGCTGTTTACTGGTTATGTTTAATTAAAAAAAATAAAATTTAAATGTTTTTATGACCATTTGTGTTTGTGCTTTTAAATATTGTGAATTTATTTCACCAAATTGCTCATTCCAACATGGCGGATTTGTGACATTTTGGTGCATACTTTATTCAGATTGTTCTTCTAACTTGAAAGACTGCTAATTTGAAACACAACTTGTATTAAAGTAATGCCCAGATGTTGTTTCAAGTTCCCTAGAAGAAAAATTGTACTTTCTTTGTCATGGACATTAAATAGAGGGCAGATTAAAAGCTTGTTGCGGTTGTGACGTTGGTTTCCCAAAGTAGGCCCAATTTTAACAATTTACTCACAAAGAACTATATGTTATCATCAACACATTATAGCCACAAGGGATGAATTAAACTGTTAACAGAATAAAGAAAACATTGTTTTTGATCAGCTGGAGCTCCTATCCTTGTAAATTGCTTGAAACCCCAGATGACCAACATGGTTTCCCTTTTTTCATGTCACAACCGAACGATGTAAATCTGTTGCAAAATCCGGCACATTCTTTCACTGACCGAGATTTTCAGGTAGGTACTTCATCTTGACCTTAAATATCTCTGACACATACTTTTTCCTGCCAAAGGAGTATCGCGATGCTATAATTAGAGTTCCAGTCTT
>CM060333.1:6664355-6669355 GCA_030674155.1 Stramonita haemastoma
AATGTGAAGACAGCTTTCTGTCACACACCTCCACACAGAATTGAAAAAAATCCACCCCAAAACAACCAAACCAAAATGAGTAGCCTAAGAAACACAACACTTAGAGACGGGGATTGCAGATACAGATTAATGGCGGACAGGAAGGCCGTGTAGCTTTGCCCAGGAAAGACCAAGGGATTCTCACTAATGGTCTCTGCTCTCTAAGAAGATCAGCAAGAAAGTGCACGTACTAAGCTGTTATTGATGGGGTGGGTGGGGATGGGGGGCTACCATCGCTATAAGCCGCACTGTTGTGAAGTAGGTTATGGCAGTGGAATAGGTTGAAGCATTGAAATATTCCTTTTAGTGAATGATTAGCAGCCTTCGTGCATTGTTCCAGACAGCTTGAGGTATTCCTGTCAGAGTTCTGTTAAAGGGGGGCAGGATAGCTAAGTGGTCAGAGTGCTCGCTTTCCCCAAGTCAAGTAGCGACAAGCGTGGTTACCAGTTGGATGGGTGACCGTTTGTGCGCCTTGGCTTCAGTACAGTCCCTCAGTTCACCCAGCTGTAAATGGGTACCTGCCCTCTTTAGGGTCAGGGGAGGTAAAACAGCGAGGGAGAGGAGATGGGCGCTGCCCTCAATATGCTGGCCCCTAGAGAAGCTGAGGTCTCTGATGCCTCGCTTCCCTACGACCACCTAGGTTATGGGTCACCTTTACCTTTTTTGTTTTACTCTGTTAAAAGATTAGGTCATGTGCAAGAATAAATAATGATAAGCGCAATGTTCTGATTTTAAACTTGATCAAGAAAAAAAAGGATTAGAAAGTGTAGCACAGCATTAAAATATACCACGGCATTGTCAGGAATCTGTTTCGTGATCTAAACATTACTAAGTTTTTCACTGTCGAGTAAACGGAGCCGACTTAGCTAGGCTACTAGGTAAGGCTGCAGCTTGCTGTGGCCTCACTGTTTTGTCATGTGAAGAAAGAAAGAGATGCTTTTATGCACAGCATTTAACAAAGCGTACCTGTTTGATTGAACATAGTATGGTGATGGTCGGTTGAAGGCACAGTCTTTAAACTGGATATCCCCGCTGGGACTCTAATACAACCAAACCAACCAAGCTTGACTGAAGACTAGATCTGGCAGACTGAAATTCAAAAAGTAGAGCGTTCATTTTTTTGTACCCGAAAGATGGAAAGCTATACTACATCCAACGGAAGCTAGGCTATAGTGCGAGTTTTTATCAAAAATGAGACATTTCAGCACAGCACATAGGGAACCTTATAGAATTCCCGTCATAATGTAAGCAGTGGTGGGTGTAAGTGCACAGGTTTGTGTTTGACGAAGGCTTCGTGGATTCCAAGTTGTACTGGACAAGGCTGGGGGAGTTTTTACACTGCCTCTGCCGAAACCTGGGCTGCTCCAGAGCTGAGCTTTGGAAAGAGTGTGGTCCCCAGGGCTGTGATGAAGGAAGGACACAGGGGCAGCTTGTCGTGTTCCTTCAGTGCTCTGTCTGCTCTGCTCCTGGAGGAGGCGAAGACTGGCACTACAGGTCTGGCAGTACTGGAACACACATGATATACATACATACATACAGCATACACAATTGTACAGCAGGTTCAAAATAGCTTGGGTAAGTGCGAGATAAAAGAATAACTGTATTCATCTATACTAACCGGTTATCTCTTTGTCTTTCTGTGTGTATGTCTGTCTGTCGGTCTGTCTGTCTTTTTTTGTCCCTCTTTCTCGCCTTCTCTCTCTCTCCTCTCTCTCTCTCTCTCTCTCTCTCTCTCTCTCTCTCTCTCTCTCTCTCTCTCTCTCCTCTCTCTCTCTCTCTCTCTCTCTCTCTCCGGGGTGGGGATGGGTGGGAGGGGTAGGTTTTAACAATTTGTTTTGTCTTTCATGACATTTCTTTGCCAGAAGACGCGCTTGTTTCGAGCAACATTCTCTCCCAAGAGCAAAACATCAACAACAGGAAGGAAAAAGACAGCTAATAAACCACCAAGCTTCTTTTCCGCTGTGCTTTAGCAAGCAGCTTAGCTTACCGCTACTGGTGATCAACTCTCTTCCTGTATCAGCTAGGCCAGCACTGCACAGCAGTGGCTGGTCAGGCCTCGTGACGCAGGGAACATTCGTGTCACATGTAGCTGGCGTGTGTCACCTGGCTAACCAGGCACTTAAGCCGTGCTTGATGGAGTGTGTGCACGCAGGCTCAGGATCTTTGCGTCATCAGATGAGTTGCACATGCTCTGGCACGGCACATAAACATATCAGCAGTAGTGGTAGTAGGCACCCATCAGTCTCGGAAGACTATGGAGTTGCGCTCTATAGTCTTTAGAGCGCAAAGCCTGGGTAAGTAAGTATGGAGGGCAAACTGTTACCCATGCAGCAGACCCCCCCCCCCCTCTCCACGCCACCGGAATGATCCATTGGAAAGGCCATGACCGATACGAGTGGTTCCAGTACAGTCGCAGGAGCCACCAGATTATATTACACAGAGAGTATTAAATTTTACACATGATTGATGGTTAGAGAGAGTTTAAATATTTACACCTTCACCTTCACCTAGGCCTATCCTGTAGTTCGCGGAGCGTGGGGGCACCACTGAAGATTTCGCAACCAGCTTCCTGCATCCTCTGCTTTTCGTAGCAAATCGCTCCACCCAAGGCCAGTCCACTCTCTGATGTTGTCTTCCCATTATTTTCTCTGTCTGTTTCTTCGTCTTCAACTATTATAAAGAAACACAACACTTTATAAAGTGCTCCTCATCTTCTAATGCATTACACAACTTACACATGTAATCAGTATTCTTCTTTAAAGTTTAGTATCCCCTGAAAAATTGTCCATTAACTGGCACGAATCCAAGATGAAAATTTATCAAACAGTCCCTAAATCATTTTACATCCAGTTCGCATTTAAAGCTGGCTTTCAACAGTAGGCTATATGTTTGATATGGTTATGTCTTTGACCATGACAGACCCATCGCACTCTTGTATAGATCTATATAATTTACAGATTAAAAATAAAAAAGACATAAAAGTCTGTTCACAATCAACCCCTTGTTGCACCCTGGCATATCCCAAACCAAGACTAAATGGAGGGTTATATTGATCATCATGTAACAAAAACAAAAAATGCCTCTGATTCATGGCCCCAGTTGCTCTAGTCACATGGTGACCTCAGATTTGGCTTCCCCATAAGTTTCTGTGTGTGTGGTGACTGTATCAAACTGAAAGCCTGGGTTGGAGGTTCGCGGGGGTGGTCGTTGGAGGGACGTTGTGGTGGTGACCACATGGGGTGGTAGACTCCCTCAGTCTGGCTCCGCCACTGAGCTAAGACTGTCGTTAGTAGGGGGCTTAGTAGGTGGTGTCCGGCGTATGTCAGCTCAGAACAGGCGCCACTGCACACCACCAAAGTGACCCAGCAGCAGTGCAGGGCCCTTCTGGCTGGTAGCCTAACGAGGACCTGGTATTGATGGGCTCCCTGTGGACTTTCGACCCTGGGGATGGGACATAACGAACCTGGGCATGACTGTGGTGGGGAGATTGAAATGAGCGGCGTGGGAACAGCAGGACCTGTAAGCATATAAACAGCAAATGTTCCACAAGGGGTGACCGCGGAGGACCTTAAATCTTAGATATATAAGCAGCAGTACAGGATCTAGGATCGTCACGAAGATGAGGCAGGAAAATAAAGCACCCCCCCCCCCCCCAAAAAAAAAAAAAAAAAAAAAAAGCAAACAAACAAACAAAAAAATACAACCCCCCCCCCCACTCCCCCAGACTAAAGGGAAGGGGGTCAAGGTTGATCGTTGACAACATGGCGACGTGGTTTTGTTTCCTGAGGCAAGTTGTGAGCCAGCTCTACAGCCATTAAAGAAACCTTGGAGGCACAGCCTCATGCCAGTGAGTGCTCATCATCATCATCATCATCATCATAATAATAATAATAATAATAATAATAATAATAATAATATAATAATAATAATAATAATAATTAATAATATAATAATAATAAAATGGAGGCTTATATAGCGCGAATTCCAAAAAAACATGGGCTCACCGCGCTCAACTGTGCTCAACCTCACAGACAGCTGAAAGGCAAGCTTATTGGCGCCTTGATAGACATTTGGAAGGGTAAATCTACTTTCTTCGGGCCTGTGGCCATTTTCTTGCTTCCTGGAGAACGGGGTACACTTTGTGTGCATGATGAGAGAGAGAGAGAGAGAGAGAGAGAGAGAGAGAGAGAGAGAGAGAGAGAGAGAGAGAGAGAGAGAGAGAGAGAGAGAGAGAGAGAGAGAGAGAGAGAGAGAGAGAGAGAGAGAGAGAGAGAGAGAGAGAGAGAGAGAATTGATTTGATATAATTTGATTTTCAGAAGATGAGAGAATAAGCATGACAATTATTTAATCCAGCCTTCTACAATACTAATGATGATGATGATAACAACAACAACAACAACAACAATGATAATAATAATAATAATAATAATAATAATAATAATATAATAATAATAATAATAATAATAACAACAATAATAATAACAATAATAACAACAACAACAACAACAACAACAACAACAACAACAACAACAACAACAACAACAACAACAACATGGAAATTCTAATAACGACAATGATAGTAATAATATCAATTAAAAAACAAACCCAAGAAAAGCAAATTCATAACAAATAAAAGGAGAAAGCCCCATACACAAGCTTCTGTTGTTAATAATTATACATGAAACATTTGTCTTCACAGAGAGAGAGAGAGAGAGAGAGAGAGAGAGAGAGAGAGAGAGAGAGAGAGAGAGAGAGAGGAGAGAGAGAGAGAGAGAGAGAGAGAGAGAGAGAGAGAGAGAGAGAACAAATATGAAGGCTTTAATGTATCAGGTTTATAAACCAATGAATAATTATGACATTGGAGAGAGGGAGGGAGAGGAGTTTCTCAAAATAAACTACCATTCCACACTGACCAAGCCAGAAGCTGAACAGTGATTATTGCATGTTTTCTATATTCATT
>CM060333.1:6679355-6681855 GCA_030674155.1 Stramonita haemastoma
CCCCACATCTCAGACCCATACAAGAGAATTGGCAGTACCTGCGCATCAAAAATTCGAAAAAAACAATCCTTTGAAATGTCATTTAGTTTTGATATATGCTTCACGCATTCAACACATGCATTGCCTTCCTTTCATGGCAAGAGCATCTACACCTCTGTTCAGGCTCATTCTCGTGGTAAAAACAAATCCTAGATAACTGTATTTATTAACCACTTCTAGTACACTGCCACCTAGCTTCCATTTTTCCTTCTTACCCAAAAAGAGAGAGAGAGAGAGAGAGAGAGAGAGAGAGAGAGAGAGAGAGAGAGAGAGAGAGAGAGAGAGGAGAGAGAGAGAGAGAGAGAGAGAGAGAGAGAGAGAGAGAGAGAGAGAGAGAGAGAGAGAGAGAGAGAGAGAGAGAGAAGAGAGAGAGAAGAGAGAGAGAGAGAGAGAGAGAGAGAGAGACAGAGACAGGACAGAGAGAGACAGAGACAGAGACAGAGACAGAGACACAGAGAGACACAGAGAGACACAGAGAGACACAGAGACAGAGACAGACACAGAGAGAGAGAGACAGAGAGAGAGACAGAGAGACAGAGAGAGACACAGAGAGAGACACAGAGAGGGTCAAATGATTCAACGATTCAAATGGTTTATTGCGTAAGCTTTCGCCCATTGCAACGGAATGGGGGGGGGGGGGGGGGGGGTTCCAATATGAACATATTCACTAGATCATACACTGACATAAATTGGTAGATGTTCATTTACTTATTTATTCTTTTATTTTGAGGATAATGGAATAAGCACTAATGTGTTTTTTAGACGAATTTTTTTTTTACATCAGTCCCCGTGTGTAGTGTATGCAGTTTTGTGAATTTTGTTATCCGTTTCCACCAGCACACAATAGCCTACTCTTCCTAAAAGCGGAACGGTTTTTAACGTGTGCGCAGGATGTTCTGCGTGCGTTTGCACACGGGGCCTCGGTTTATAGTGTCATCTAAAGGGCTTTTGCGCTGATGTTAACTCCGGAGGAAAATTCCACTTCAACGAGATTTGAACCCGGGGCAGCAGATCACGAGCGCATCACTCTGACCACTAGGTTATCCGCCCCCAAGAGAGAGAGAGAGAGAGAGAGAGAGAGAGAGGAGAGAGAGAGAGAGAGAGAGAGAGAGAGAGAGAGAGACAGACGAAGACAGACAGAGCAGACAGACAGACAGACAGACAGACAGACAGACAGACAGACAGACGACAGACAGACAGACAGACACAAAGACAAAGACAAAGACAGACAGAAACAGACAGACAGACAGACAGACAGACAGACAGACAGACAGACAGACAACAGACACACACACACACACACACACACAACACACACACACACACACACACACACACACACACACACACACACACACACACACACACACACACACACACACACACAGGGAATGGGAGCGTTTATGATAGGAAATGTTGTGAAGGTATTATCTTAAAACGCTTTCTTCTGTGCACTTCCTCCAACCTAGTTCCTTTCCATTATTTGCATACAAAGCAAACAGGAGCACAAATGATGCTACCCTCACCTTGTTGCACAATACCTACTCTCATCAGGAAAATCCTGGCTCATTTGTACAAGTATACTCTTTATTGATTTCTCCTCTGCCTTCAATACCACTTGGCCCCATCTCTTAGCACTCAAATTACTTTCACTTAATGTCTGTTCTGGTCTCATATTTTAGGTTATGAACTTTCTGGTGAATCGAACACAGTGTACCCTATTTAGAGAAGCCATATCAGCTGAAAAGTCAACATCCACTGGCTCTCCTCAAGGCATCATTCTGTCTCCTATCCTTTTCCCTCTATATACTAACACACTTTGGCAAGGGTGATGGGATTTCGGCTGTTGAAGGCAGGGTTATGTGGGTCATTATAGGAGAGAAAAATATAATGCCACATTTTATTTTAGTTGTCTATGGGTAACAGATCAACCTTGGGGTGTTGTGGCTAGGCGTTCCCATGCTTAACTGATACTGGGCGGGAGGTGTGGGCGGGGGGAGGGGGGGGGGTCACTCAGAAAGCGCACTCTGTCCCCTCATCTCACCTGGCAATCACTGCCAGTCATTGACACCCCCTGGATGAGAAGTGGGCTTGTATACCTTTTCTAACTTCTTCTCCAAACAGGCAGATATACTCCGGCTTCAGAGTGGGTTTTCTCTGTTGATGGCGAGTACAGGCTGTCATGCCAGAACATTGTCATTGCTGAGGACGATTCAGTATAATCAATATTTGAAAGCATGACACCATTTTATGATGGTGATAAGCCTTGGTACTTTATTGACATCAGTAAAGGACAAGGCTACAGGTGACCCTCACCTGTATTACAGAGATATAGATGTACAGCCTGCTAGATGTAGTACCTGTTAAACCTGGTACCTGCTAGATGTAGTGCCTGTTAGACCTGTTACCCGCTAGATGTAGTACCTGTTAGACCTGGTACCTGATAGATGCAGTGTATCGA
>CM060333.1:6686855-6690772 GCA_030674155.1 Stramonita haemastoma
GTATAAATAAATAAAGAAAGAAATAAACTGCCAAAGGGCAGAAACCAAAGCTACATTTACAGTTCAGAGTGCAGTCATCATCATCAGAAATCTTCGTCATCACAGTAGCGCCACATCCTGTTTGTTTACATGGGGTTTGTTTACAGAATTGTCCAATCAAATTAGAGGAAAATGAAGTTCTTTCTGATTCAGAAAAAGCTGAAATTTTCGTGAATATGTTTTCTGATTCTATGAGTACTGAAAACCTTTCAGCTAAATCTAAAGCTTTTAGAGAAAGTGAGGTACAGAAAGATGACTATTTAGATCCAGAATGCGATAATGCACACTTTGTGAATGCCCCTATTACGTTGCAAGAAGTAAGAGATGTAATCTTTTCTCTGCCCACTAAAAAGACATCAGTGGGTAAAGATTCCATATCGAATGAACTACTAAGGCATCTGCCTAATAACTGGTTAATCTTGTTGTCAGACCTTTTTCAGCACTGCTGGATAACTGGAATTATACCTCAATCATGGAAACATTCTATTTTGATACCAGTATTAAAGCAAGGAAAAAACAAGAGTGATAAAAATAACTATAGACCAATTGCACTAACTTCTCATACAGGAAAGTTAATGGAAAAAATAATCTTAAACAGACTGACACATTTTTGTGACAAAAATAAAATTATACCTATAAATCAGGCAGGTTTCCGTAAGGGTAGATCTACAGTTGATCATTTGGTAAAACTAACGACTCATGTAAAACATCAGTTTGCTCGCAGGAAGAATGTACTAGCCACTTTTTTTGACGTACATAAAGCATTATGATCATGTGTGGCATGAGAGATTGCTATATAAACTGAAATCTATTGGCCTTTCTGGCAGTATTTACTTCTATATTAAAAGTTTTTTGTCAGAAAGAATCATTCAAGCTAAAGTTGGAAATTGTTATTCTACTCCAAGATCACCACACATGGGTATCCCACAAGGTTCAGTAATATCACCCTATCTATTCAATATTTTATTGTATGATCTTCCTAGACTTTTATCAAGCAGTGCTGTTCTTGTACAATATGCTGACGACATATGCATGTGGATGGATGTTACAATGAAAAAGAAAACACCCAAAAGACAGTTGAAGTTCTATCAAAATGTATATCAAAAAGAAATTGACAAACTCAGTAGTTATCTTTTTGAAAATGGTCTCTCACTTTCACCTGAAAAAACCAACCTTGTCCTTTTCAACAACGGTGTTGACCCACAAGATTTACCTAATTTTCGAATTAATGGAGAAGATCTAGAATACAAACAAGCAGTGAAATTTTTAGGAGTATACCTTACTTCTAAGTTAATGTGGGAATCAACATATTGAATACTTGGCAACTAAAGCTAAAAAAGTTCTTAACTTCTTAAAAGTTACCAGTAAACAACCATGGGGGCAAGATACTTCTGTATTAAAGCATCTATCCTTGTCCTTGTGCGCTCAAGACTGTCCTATGGACAAGAAGTCTTTTTCAGTGCTCCAAATTACTTGCTTAAGAAATCCAGAGTCTTGATTGTAAAGCTTTTCGACTTGCTTTAGGTGTACCACCTCATGCCTCATCTATAGGCACATATAAAGAAGTAGGGGTTCTGCCTTTGAATGAATATCGACAACTTGCTGTGGCAAAATATGTTCTAAGAAGTACAGCAAATGATAGCAATGTTGGAAAAGAAGTCCAGATAAAGTCTGACTTTCACTTTCCGAAAAGAGCAAGAACTATTAGCTCACTTACCACAATTAGCACGTATACCTCTACACTTTTTAAACATTCAGAACTTAACCCAAATGAAGTAGCTAAATCAGAGGTAAAGTCAGCTCCCTGTCCACCTTGGGAACTGCTTAAAGCTCATTTTGACATTAATTATTCTTCTATAGAAAAGTTGACAATGTTAACATTCTTACATCATTAGTAAAGGAACATATTCAAACCACTTACCCTGATCATCTCAAAATCTATACCGATGGGTCTGTTCTAAATACTAATGAGACAGGTGCAGCTTTCATTATCCCATCATTGAAAGTAGAACGATCTTTCAGCCTGGGAAAAAATAAATCTATATTTACAGCTGAGCTAACTGCCATTCTGTTGGCATTATACCATGTACTTGACTTCCCTAAAAACATATTCAACATCCTTATGTGTGTCGATTCTAAATCGGTTTTGCATGCTTTAAACAATTCTACTTCTAAAGTAAGAAAAGACCTCATCACTGAAATCAGGCATCTGGTACACTTTTTGATTTTAAGAGGTAGCACTATTACTTTCTGTTGGGTTCCCTCACATACTGGTATCTATTTTAATGAAAAAGTTGACTGCCTTGCAAAGTTTGGAGCCAGGTGTAAAAATAATTCTTGTGAAATAAATGTTGCCTTATCTCTGCATGAGGGATATAACTTGCTACAAAACGCTTGCTGGAAGCATTTCAGAAAGAAGATAAATGAGTCTGGCTATTGTCCGTATAATAGCCGCACAAGCAATGTGATAGATTTTCAGAATGCTTTAGTATGTAACAAAGTTTTGGTTGGTATAATCGGAGAAATGTGTCATCCCTCATTTATAGAGTTAAACTTAACGCATTCAGGACAAAATACGTGAAAGATGTAAACTGTATTTGTGGTGAGAAGATTACAAATAGTCATGCCCATTTCAATTGTGAACATTTAAAAACATTTTTCCCTGCTGTACCTATTTTTGTCACTGGATCAGATTTTGTCTGAACCTTCTTTGCTGTTGGACATGTGTTAGCGTTGAAAAGAAGTCCAATAATCCAGTTTTTGTAGTGTAGGATTAGTTTTCTTATTTCAGCATTGTTAAATGACATTTTTTCAGTTTTTGTGTTAACTCTTTCAGGTTTTTGTTTTGTTTTGTTTTGTTTTTTGTTTGTTTGTTTGCTTGTTTTTGTTTTTGTCTAAAATCACAAAATGTGAAATGAGTTAAATGAAGATAAATTCATCCTGTTTTTGGATGACGTCATTTCCCCCGTCACATTTAACCCATGTTCCCCTTTTTGGGTGCTGTTTGGTCGCGCAGAATTTTCGTCAATATCTCTTTTCGCCTTTTCCTAAAAATTTTGAATCTGGCTTTGGGCCTCAAATGCTTTTTTTTTTTTTTTTCCCAAAAGAAAGAAATTAGAAGCAGAAAGAGAGGGGAGAGAGTGGGGGGGAGGGGAGGAAAGAGGGGGGCGAGAGAGGGAGAGAGAGAGAGAGAGGGGAGAGAGAGAGAGAGAGAGGGGAGAAGAGAGAGAGGGGAGTTATATCAAAAAAAGTGTTTGTTTGTTTTTTTGTTTGTTTGTTTTTCGTGGTGTGGTGTGGTGTGTGTGTGTGTGTTGTGTGTGTGTTGTGGTGTTGTGTGTGGTGTGTGGTGTGTGTGTTACTCTGCGACCCTTTATTGGTAATCGAAAGGAAACAAATGTTATTTTTGTTGCTGTTGTTTTAGTGTTGTTGCTATTGTTTGTTGCTGTTGTTGTTGTTCGTTTTTGTTCTAGCTGTTCTTGTTGCTGTTGTTGTTGCTGTTGTTGTTGGTTTTGCTAGTGCTGTTATTGTTTTTGTTGTTGCAGTTGTTGTTGGTTGTGCTATTTGTTGTGTTGTAAATTTTTTCTGCTGTTGTTACTAAGCTGTATTGTTGTTTGCTGTTTTAGTTGTTGCTATTTTTCGTATCTCAGTGAAAAATTTAGGTCCTGAGATACACTCTGTTCAGACATCCTCCCCCAGGGGGGGCCCTGCTCAGCAGCAGTGCAAACAGACGACAGACGACAGACAGAAACCACAACCCCCACACACACACACACACAACACAAAACACACACCACACAAACACACACACACACACACCACACAAAACACAAACCACACACACAACACAAACATACACAAACACAACACACCCCACACAC
>CM060333.1:6690872-6695872 GCA_030674155.1 Stramonita haemastoma
TTTAAAATTATAAATCTATTTCCTGGGATCTAGTACCTGATTAGATTTTGCCCTTTTGATCCCGTCTTTATCCTGATAGATCTATTCCTATAATCTGAACCGGTAGATGTTGCCTCTAGATGCGACGTGTGATCTGGGACAATAGTTACTTGAAGATGTAGTATCTGAGAGATGTAGTATGTAAAGGATGTACCTGGCAGATGTGTATCTGAGAGATGTAGTATGTGATAGATGTACCTGGCAGTTTTTAGTATGTGAGGAAAGATGTAGTATGTGAAAATTGATGTACCTGGCAGATGTAGTATCTGAGAGATGTAGTGATCTAGTACCTGGTAGATGTAGTTAGCACCTGACTGTTTTTCAGGTTTTCCCCAAGAGTATACAAACATTAGTATAATTTCGGCCATTCGACTTTTGTGTAAGTAGACATTGTAATAATGACTACTACTGCGTAAAGTGGCAGCTCTAGGTTATCCACAATGTGGAGAATTTTTAGGAAAACATTGTCTCTTCCCAGAGAGAGAGAGAGAGAGAGGAGAGGGAGAGAAAGAGGAGAGAAGGGGAGGAGAGAGAGGAGAGAGGAGAGAGAGATGAGAGGGGAGAGAGGGAGAGAGAGTGAGAGAGAGGGAGATGAGAGAGAGAGGGTGAGAGAGAGGAGAGAGAGATGGGAGAGAGGGAGAGGAGGAGAGAGAGAGGAGAGAGGAGAGAGAGTGAGAGTGGTGAGAGGAGAGGAGAGAGGAAAAGGAGGGGGAGTGAGGGGAGAGAGAGAGAGAGAGAGGAGATGAGGGAGAGAGAGAGAGGTAGAGGAGAGAGAGAGGGGAGGGGAGAGGACGGGGAAGGAGAGAGAGGAAGAGAGAGGAGAGGAGAGAGAGAGGAGAGAGGGGGAGAGAGAGAGAGGATGAGGAGAGAGAGAGAGAGAGACGAGAGAGATGAGTTGGAGAGAGAGAGAGAGGGAGAGAGTGAGAGAGAGAGAGAGAGAGAGGAGAGTTTGTGGGGAGAGAGGAGAGAGAGAGGATGAGAGAGAGAGAGGAGAGAGAGAGAGAGAGAGATTGAGAGAGGAGAGGGAGGAGAGAGAAGAGGGGAGATTTGATTTGATTTGATTTGATTTATTCTTTTATATCGAGGATAATGGGATAAGCACTCTTGTGCTTTTTTACATCCAGTCCCCGTGTGTATGCAGTTTTGTAAATGTCATCTGTTCCCACCGGCACACGATGGGCCTACTCTTACGAAAAGCGGAACAGGATTTAACGTGTGCGCAAGATGTTCTGCGTGCGTTCGCACACGGGGGCCTCGGTTTAAAGTCTCATCCGAAGGACTTGTGGGGAGAGTGGAGTCAGCATCTGATGTTAACTCCAGGAGAAAAATCTCCTCGACCAGATTCGAACCGGGTCTTCAAATTGCCAGCGCAATGTTCTGACCACTAGGCTATCCGTCCCCTTGAGAGAGAGAGAGAGAGAGAGAGGAGAGAGAGTGAGAGGAGAGAGAGAGAGAGAGAGAGAGGAGAGATAGAGAGAGAGACGAGAGAGAGAGAGAGAGAGACAGACGACAGACAGACAGACCAGACAGACAGACAGACAGAGGAGCAGTAGCACAGTGCCCGTTTCCTTTCCGATCAATGAAAACGTGACTTAACTACCGATGGTGCCCTGCCTGTCAAACCCCTTTGGTTTTACCACTCAGACGGACGTGGCAAGTTTTTTTTTGTTTCGTTTTTTTTTAACCCAAAGATGCAAACGATCGTGGAGAACTACATTATTTACTTATTTAAAATCAGTCATCCCTTGAACAAGGTGGTCATTTAAGGGGGGGGGGGGGGGGGATGAAGTTGGCAATTTTTTCGGGTGGTTTGTCTTCAGCCTTTCACAGCAACATGGCCATTTCAAAGTCGATCCAATCTGTTCATCAGGTTCTTCCTCTGTCTCCCCCTGCATCTCCTTCCCTAATGTAGGATAGTCTTTGGTCAGTGTGGAGCTACCCAAAAGATATTGAAGGCGTTGAGGAATGATGACGATTCAAGCTGTGACTCTCTGGTGCTGTTTACCCTGACCTTCTCTTCTCTGCACTCATTCTTCATACCATAAAGCGCCTGCTCAGTGTTTTTTTTTGTTTTTTTTAGCTTGCTTTTAAGTTCCTGGGGCAAGTTTTACTGCATCCATGGAGAAATCAATGTCATCAGCAAACAGCAGATTGTAAATGAATCTGCCACTTAGAGATACAGAAAAAAAACTCAATAACATTGTCAGCTTTAGTACTTTATGGGCTGAAAGAAAAAGCCAGTCATGCTGACTAAACTGTCATCTTGGGGGGACGGATAGCCTAGTGGTCAGAACCATTTGCGCTGGCAAATTTGACGACCGGGTTCGACTCCCGGTCGAGGAGATTTTTCTCCTGGAGTTAACATCAGTGCTGACTCCACTCTCCCCAAAATTCTTCGGATGAGACTTTAAATCGAGGCTCCGTGTGCGAACGCACGCAGAACATCTTGTGTACACGTTTAAATCCTGTTCCGCTTTTCGTAAGAGTAGGCCATGTGTGCCGGTGGGAAACACATGGCATTTACAAAACTGCAATACACACGGGGGATGGATGTAAAAAAAGCACACGAGTGCTTATTCATTATCCTCGATATAAAAGAATAAATCAATCAAATCAATCAATCAATCAATCAATCAATCAATCAATCAATCAATCAATCAATCTCTCTTCTCTCTCTCTCTTTCTCTCTAGCTCTCTTTATATATATGTTATATATATATATATATATATATATATATATATTATATATTATATATATATATATATATATTTATTATAAACCTTTTCCCCCCATCCTTTATACCACACTTTCTTCCTCAGTTTGTTCCTTGCTGCAAGAGACGGTGGAAGCAGGGGGGTTGACAGGTATACAGCTGCATACGCATCATTGGCGCTGGCAGCACACTTCACGCTGCCACCATCAGCGGCAGGGCTTCCTGCTGCAGTTGCTCCGCTATGAAGTTGCTCACTGGGGAGTCATAAGCGGGGGGTGTGCCGGACCTCGTATCATCGTCAGTGTCGATGCGATTAATCATGATTGGCCATCTTCCTACGTTATCATCCCATGTAATGAGGAGTGAAGATGTTATTTTGATGGGATAAACAGTGATGGGCTTTATTCTCTCTCTCTCTGTGTCTCTGTCTCTGTCTGTCTCTGTCTGTCTCTCTGTCTGTCTCTCTTTTTTTTTTCTGTTCTCACAGTTAGAAGTATTATGTTACATAATTGATTGTTACAAACAGAATTATGCTATGGTGTGTTTTTTCTCTCCCATTTTCTTGTTATTAGTTTGCTTTTACTAGTTTGTATCATTATAGAAGGCTGGGTGTAAAAAAACAGTTGTCTTGCTTACTCCTTCGCCTTCTGAAAAGAATCTATCAATCAATCAATAATTTATATGAGAGAGAGAGAGAGAGAGAACACTGAACACACAGAGAGGAGGGAGAGAGAGAGGGAGAGAGAGAGAGAGAGATGAGAGAGAGAGGATGAGAGAGGAGAGATGAGAGAGAGAGGAGAGAGAGAGATGAGGAGAGAGGTAGGGAGAGAGGAGAGAGAGGAGGAGAGAGAGAGAGAGAGAGAGAGAGAGAAGCAGTAAAATAAACAAATACATAACAATCAACGGATAGTAAAATTGTTTCTCTTGCTCGAGTTTGGATTGGTTTCCTGTTAGTGATTTATCTATTTATTTTTGTGTGATTTCTGTTCATTATTTTGTTGTCATATTCACCACGTGGACACTTTCCTTCTTTGCCTCTTGGAATGTGCATTGGGATGATGCCTTCTTGTTCTCAGTGGAGACACACTGTGTTTTTAGGATAGAAATGGCACGTCTGTTTTTAAACGTTTCTGCCGATAATGTTGCTGATTCACGACGACCAAGGCATCAGTGTCAATGCAATGATACCAATGCCGATGCTGATTTTATTCGCCCCATTTTCTGCTCACCCTGTCATTGGGGACGGGATATGCCTAATGGTCAGAACATTGCGCTCGCAATTTGAAGACCCGGGTTCGATTCCCGTTCGAGGAGATTTTTCTCCTGGAGTTAACATCAGTGCTGACACCACTCTACCCCAAAGTCCTTCGGATGAGACTGTAAACTGAGGCCCCGTGTGCGAACGCACGCAGAAACATCTTGCACACCGTTAATCCTGTTCCACTTTTCGTAAGAGTAGGCCATCGTGTACGGTGGGAACAGATGACAAGATTTACAAAACTGCATACACACGGGTACTGGATGAAAAAAAACACACATGAGTGCTGATTCCATTATCCTCGATATAAATGAATAAAATAAATAAATGAAGATACATTATGTTCTTCTGATAGAAACGGAACGTCTGTAAAACGTTTCTGCCGATAACGTTGCCGATATCCACGACCCAATGACCAAGGCACCAATGTCAATACAATGGTACGACTGTCCTGCCGATGCTGATTTTATTCGCCCCATTTTCTGCTCACCCTATTTTAAACAGTCATTGAATGTTTTCCTAATTATTCAACACATGAACTACATAATGTATTAGGAACATCAGATATGAGTAAAAGGAATTCCAACATGGAGCATTCTTGAGAACTTTTCCCCCAGAAACAACTGTTTGATAGTTATAAAACAGGCTAAAGAACAAAAAAACAGATGTTACACTTGCAATGCTTGTGTGATGGGGCGGTAGTTGGGATTACTTTCCATGCAATCGGAACTGCCAATCGCAGCGACGTGGATCTAAATTTAGATCCACACCTGCGGATTATACAACGTTGGGGGTGGTTGGAAACCCTCCGTTGCATACACTTTGCCCGTAGCGGTAAAATGTAGTATTTATGCAGCCTCTTTTTAGAGGCCACATTCCCACATTCGTTGCCGAGAAGTTGCACAGAGTCGCGGCAGATCTAAATATATGCACTGTTACACTTGCTATATTTATCATTCGAAACCCTCCTCAGAACTGTGCAAATCTGA
>CM060333.1:6700872-6703372 GCA_030674155.1 Stramonita haemastoma
ATTTCGAAAATAACGACTAGAAATCTATGATTCATTATTTGTTTAAACAAAACAAAATAACCTCAAATAAAAAAAATCACGCACACACACGCACACATGCACATACACAAAACACACACACACACACACACACGCGCACGCGCACACACACACAACACAGACACACAGACACACAGACACACACACACACACACACACACACACACACACACACACACACACACCACACACACACACACACACACACACACACAACCACACACACACACACACACACACACACACACACACACACACACACACACACACACACACACACACACAACACACACACACACACACACACACACACACACACACACACCACACACACACACACACACATATGCAGAGCTTGTGCAGAACATCTTGCACACACGTTAAAACCAGCTCCGCTTTTCTAAAGAGTAGGCGATTGTATGTCGATGGGAACGGATGACAAAATTCCCAAAACGGCATACACGCGGAATATTCATTCATTCATTCATTCATTCATTCATTCATTCATCCATTCATTCATTCATTCATTAATTCATTCTTTCATTCATTCATTCATATATTAATTTGAAGAAGTGAAGGAGGATGTTGTGCATGTTGTATTGAATCAGAGAACAGGCACCACTGAAGAACACTCCTCAAGGAGTCCAGCTGCAGTGCGGGGCCCCTTGGTTGGGGGACTGGAGGCAGCCTGCCTTGTGTAAGCTCCTTGTAGACTTCCAGACATCCCTGACTGTGCGATGAGAGAGACGAGCCTAGGTGTGTCTTAGGTGGTGCACCAGAATGAGCGATGTGGAAACATCACAACACGGCAACAAGGGGGTTGACCCTGGGAAAATTTATAGAAAAAAGCCACTCTGATAGAGAAACAAATACAGTTGTATGCAGGAAAAAGAAAAAGAAAATGGGTAGGCGTTGCACTTGTGGCAACTCGCTCTTCCCGGGGAGAACAGCCCGAATTTTACGCAGAGAAATCTGCTGTGACATAAAGTCGTACAAAATACAAAATATGGTAGAAGATGACCCCCCCAAAAAAAACAACAACTACAAAATAACAAAAAAAACCCCAACAAAAACCAACAACCAAACAACCCCCCCCCAAAAAAAAAAAAATCCACATAATACCCCAAAACACAACCAAACCAAAAAGAAAAAAACAACAAACAACCCCCCAAACCACCTAAGCAGAGAAATAAAAGAATAAAACCACCACCGTTACAACCACTAGCAAAGCAGGCAAACCTACTAACGAACAATCACAGATAAATTCAAGATCGTAAACTATGACAAGACAAACAACACGACACATGTCCCAAAACCAACTCCCTGAATGTCATACCTCTTTGACACTGGAAAGAAATGAATCTATAATTCATCAGTGCACTCAAAACCTCCACACTCGAAATGCATGATGGCAGCACTGGAGGGTTTTTTTGTGGTTGATTTGTTTTGTATTCAGCAGCAACATCTGCAGCAGTAAAAGAAAGAAGAACGACTGTCTGCCTGTTTTTGTTTGTCTGTCTGTCTCTGTTTCTGTCTCTGTTTGTCTGTCTCTGTGTGTCTGTGTGTCTGTCTGTCTCTGTGTGTCTGTGTTGTGTCTGTCTCTGTCTCTGTCTGTCTGTCTCTGTGTGTCTGTCTGTCTGTCTCTGTGTGTCTGTCTCTGTCTGTCTCTGTCTGTCTTTTTGACTCTGTCTGTCTGTCTGTCTTGTCTGTCTTCTGTCTCTCTCTCTCTCTCTCTCTCTCTCTCTCTCTCTCTCTCTCTCTCTCTCTCTCTCTCTCTCTCTCTCTCTCTCTCCCCTCTCTCTCTCTCTCTCTCTCTCTCTCCTCTTTCTCCATGTCTGTTTTTTTATAATGAAAACTATGCGTGTTGTAATTGAGTATTGTGCCTGTTTTTAAAGGCAAGGCTTGGCCATAAAGCTGTTAACCTGTGCCCAACAGATCCGTTCTTAACTCGTTCATTCTCTCCGCGCCTCTGTCTTTCTCTTCTGGAAAAAATTGTGTCTACAGTTTCTCTCTTATAATCTTATCTACGATTGAAAAGGACTGCATAGGCCTACAGCAAATGGGCATTATCAAATCACGGAGGAGAGAGTTGAAATAGCCTAGTGATTAGAGCCTTACTCTCGTGGTGGCCTTTAGTTCAATACAGAATACTGTATCTTCTAAAAAAAATTCAAAATACTTTATCATCTCAAAAACAGAGAAATTCTGTTGCTAGATTGAGCCATCCCCGTAGCGCCAGTTCGAGGGGATTTTTTTTTCTCTGGAGTTAACATCAGCACAGACTCCATTCCCCGAAAGTCCTTTGGATGAGACTATAAATCTAGGTCCTGTGCGCGAACACACGCACATCTTGCTCACACGTTAGAAACCCATTTCGTCTTTCGGAAAAGTAGGGCATTTTGTGCCGATACGAACGTAATGACAAGAGTCAAATACATGCACATAGGTGTCATGTTTAGAC
>CM060333.1:6710872-6715872 GCA_030674155.1 Stramonita haemastoma
CTGTGCATGGATGAAAGGCTGTTTAATTAACGTGCGTATTTGATCCTCTGCATGCGTGTCTACAGGGAGCGAGTGAAGGCACTGGACGGTCAGTGCTGTACGTTGACCTGGAGGACTGAATGCATCCCCACTTTTTAATCACCACTCTCCGCGGCCGAGATTCGAACCCCTGACTTCAGAGACCCATGGGAGTGAAGTCAAGGTCCTCATCCGCATGGTTGCAGTGTCTGTGAAGCCATAACTATCGGGTGAAAAACAAAGGTAAAGATGTCCCATAACCTATGTGGTCCTAGGGAAGCGAGGCATCAGAGACCTCAATTTCTCTAGGGGCCAGCATATTGAGGGCGGCGCCCATCTCCTCTCCCTCGCTGCTTTACCTTCCCTGACCCTAAAGAAAACAGGTACCCATTTATAGCTATGTGAACTGGGGAACTGTAATGAAGCAAAAGCGCACAAACGGTCACCCATCCAACTGGTAACCACGCTTGATGCTGCTTAACCTTAGCTTGGGGAAAGCGAGTGCTGTGACCACTGAGCTATCCCGTCCCCTTGTAACTATCAGGACAACATTAGCAGCAAACACACAGAGCTGGCGTCTGTCTCTGTTCAGTGTCTGCAGCAGTCACTGGATCGGGCAGACAGGGCCTCAGTCCTGATGTCCATCCATCACCACTGCCAAGATCCGAACCCTTCAGCCATGACTTCCGGACCACTAGGGCTACAAGACAGCCATTTCAGTCAGCGGATTGTGCGCTCATTTTATTAAATAAGCCCCCCCCCCCCCCGCACACCTTTTCCCTCTGTTCTCGTTTGTATTCTCTTTTTTTTTCAATCCTAAGAAAATAATTGGTGCAGTGTCTACTTTCAGTCTGGCTCCCCTACTACTGTCGTCAGTTGGGGGGGGGGGGAAGTAGTAGGTGGTGTCCCGTGTACAAAAGCTCCAACATGCACAACTGAACACGGCCAAAGTGACCTATCGACGGTACAGGGCCGGCCCCTCTGGCTGGTGGCCCTAGGGCGGCCTGACTTTGATAGCCCTAACAGGTCATAACTTATTGGCCTTTTTTGGTTATGTCCCTTGCAATAATATCCGGGTCTTCTGAAAACAGATGTCTGGCATGATTCATGGCTGTGGAGGAATTGGAACACCTGGTGTAGTGTTATGAGGTTTTTCTGTCACTGTTTATGGTATTTCGCATTGATGACAATGTGATTATATACAGAGAGCATACTATGCACACAACGACACAATAACAATTATCATGAAGACTGTGATAACAACAAAGTGTAGTATGTACAGATGACCGGAGTATATGGTACTTTATTAATGTAGACACAAAGACTATAATCCAGCTGTTGATAACAGATAATGAATATTAGAAAAGTGTGTGCACACGTAACAGAGAATACAAGACACAACAAAGCCTTATCAATGCAGCTACAGAAAGATTCAGAAAATCATAATCATACTATGTAGCATAACTATGTACACATGTCATATAACAAGTGTTCAGTGACCAGACATGACGACAGAAAAACATGTGTTATGTCATGATGATGGCAGTTCACAGGGAATATGCGAAAGCAAAGCAAGTGATCATAACACGTGTGGTAACCTCAACAGATAATGAATATTCATAATGACTGTTCAGAGAGAAAACAACACAACAACACAAACAGGCACCTACTGTGATTTCTAGCTGGTTGTAAAGTTGCCGTGTGTAAAAACGGCAATGCACTTGTTTGGAAATGGGAGATGAGGCAGTAAACCATGGTCATTATGTACAAGCCTGTGCAAAACTATTTGAAACATGGAGACGAATTAGTCTATAACATCATGTAAGATCAATGGGATTTCATATGTTGTACTGTGTGTGTGTGTGTGTGTGTGTGTGTGTTGTGTGTGTGTGTGTGTGTGTGTGTGTGTGTGTGTGTGTGTGTGTGTGTGTGTGTGTGTGTGTGTATGTTCCAAAATGTGGTCAGGGTCAAGGAGTCAGATAACATATAGAGGACATCAACACTGGGAATATAAGAGAGAGAGAGAGAGAGAGAGAAGAGAGAGAGAGAGAGAGAGAGAGAGAGAGAGAGAGAGAGAGAGAGAGAGAGAGAGAGAGAGAGAGAGAGAGAGAGAGAGAGAGAGAGAGAGAGAGATTCTTTCTTTGTTTATCAGAATGAAGGCTTGTGAACGAAACCACAAAGTTTAAGAAGCTCAGCACATTGCAGTGAGGGCTCTTTCAAAAGACAAGTTTGAACAGCAGAACACAAAATCGCCTGTGTGTTCAGCATGATGACGGCTAGTTCTTCGATTGTGAGGATCATGAGGAAAATGGCAACGTACTTCAAAAACTTAAAAGTTTCTTGCTTTGACAATTAAAAAAAAAGAAATCTTACTTGAAACAGTCTTCTATAATGTGCAAGGCGCAAACAGCACTGAGTTAGACATTATGGATCTAAACACTGGCTGATCTGAACCGAAATCTGCCCTATGATACTCAATGAGGGATGGCTACAATGTATGAAATGGAGTCATTCACAGCAATCATTCACATCAGCCACGTGCTGCCAACATAGGACAGCAAAATAATGACGATAAACATGAACACAGTAAACCACTACAACGTCTGTCTTCATAGCAAACTGGTCAGAAGGTGTGTCAGATTTTCTCCAATGCCCAAATTTAATTTTTTTTTTTTTTTTACTGTCAGCTGTGAACAGGAGGCTGTTAACGTAAATTACAACAGCCAGATGTGGTCCACAGAAGTAAGTCTTCACATCCAGCTCCAACTCCAAGGCAGAAGGACTGCACTGCAGACCTGAACAGTTTCCAATCATCAGTCAACACTTTGTGTCCTTGAGAAGTGAGTTCTTAGTCTCTTCTTGCCGGAGGGTTAGAGTCCAGATGCAGAATAGGGAAGGAAGTGGAGACAAGCTGACTTTCTGACTAGCTGACTTTCTGACAAGCTGACTTTCTGACTAGCTGACTTTCTGACAAGCTGACTTTCTGACAAGCTGACTTTCTGACAAGCTGACTAGAGAATCCACAGTCTGAAACAGCGTCGAAAGGCCCAGCCATTGGCATCAGTGTGTATACAAAAGAAACACCTACTGCGCATGTTCACCCTTTTCTTACAAGTGTGAAATGAAAGAGGAAACGATGAGGATGTAGAGGACAATGAGTGAGGGTGTTTCTAAACACACAGGAGGTGAACTGACCACTGCGTCAGGGACGTGACTTGACGTGACGTGACGTCACGCCTCCCTAGTTTTCACCCCGGCATCCTACACACGTGATGTGGATGACTAGTGTAGGAGGTGACGCAACAGTCTCGCTACTTTCTGTCCGTTGGGCTGACTGCTGAGGACAGAGGCGTCCTCCTGACTGATTCAGGCAAACAGTGCACTGGTCCCTGTCTCCCCACAGGTCATTCCACTCTGACCTTCACGTCAAACTGGGCTGACCCCATCACCTGTCTTTTCTGCAGCCGTTGAGGATTGAGAGCAAGGTGTTGGTCTGTTCTTTTTTCAGTACGTATCTAGTTACAGCATGGTTTGTTTTGTTTGTAAAATAGAATTGTCAATGTAAACAGTGTTGTTGATGTTTATGTCTATAATATGCTCAAGTTAACACGTGCAAACATTTCAATGAAATCCGGTAGATTTTTTTTTGCTGTTTTTTTATACTTTTTTTTTAACTTTTAGAACTTATTCCTGCTTTGTTTTTGTCCCTAAGGACTTATTTCAAATTAGAAATGAAACAAACGGATTAAAATACGTTTGCTAAAGGTGTCGAGAGAAAAAAAAATCCAGCACATACCTAAACCTCCAAAAGTTCATTGATTCAAATCTGAATGTACAGTTTACAAAATAAACCCCAGAGGTATTTCTGTTTTAAAAAACAACAACAACTCTTCACTAACAAACGAAGTGACATCGTCCAAACAAGACAGAAACCCTCCTCCTCCCCCACACTCTCTGTGTGTGCCTAGCCCAGAACGATGACCGCGCACAGGAGATAGATGACGAAGAAGACGAAGAAGAGAACCCGGTCCAGCACTAACGCCACCACCCGCCATTCATTGACGTTCTCGCTGCGGGAATCCTGCAGGTGGGCGCGCGCTCCCAGCACGTGCAGCTGTCGGCTGACCTCCTCCACCTCCCTCTCCAGCCTGGCGTTGACGGCGCGGGGGTCGCCCATGGGAGGCTGGTCACGGCGGTCGGCAGAGTTGATGGACATGGAGGTCTTGGGGTTGTCCAGGCCTCGCATGCTGATGGTCTCCATGTCGTTGATGGGGTAGTAGGTGTCCGAGCCCAGGCACACCAGACGCTTCAGGCTGCGCAGGCAGATCTGTCAGCAAGAAGAAGGAGGTGACGTTGAAATTGGAGAAGCCTCTTGAAAATCCATCGGTTTGTGGGTTAGGATCAATGAAAATACCCAGTCTGTACCTATACCCATGGCTTAACCAGCGTAATTGGCCATGCACTGGTCTCAAAGTCTGCAAAATGGAATTGTGGACAGCATGACAGCCACCTGTCTACAGCTAGCAGGCTTCTGACTCAGCCTACACGCACCAATAAGCAGTCAGTGTCTTTTAAAAATTCTTTTATTTCGAGGATAATGGAATAAGCACCCATGTGCTTTTTTTTACATCCAGTCCCCGTGTGTATACAGTTTTTTGTATATCGTGTTATCTGTTCCCACCGACACACGATGGCCTACTCTTATGATAAGCGTACAGGATTTAACGTGTGCGCAAGATGTTCTGCGTGCGTTCGTACACTGGGCCTCGGTTTACAGTCTCATCCGAAGGCCTTTTGGGGAGAGTGAGTCAGCACTGATGTTAACTCCAGGGAAAAATCCCTCGACCAGGAATCGAACTCGGGTCGTCAAATTGCGAGCGCAATGTTCTGACCACTAGGCTATCCCGCCCCCCCCCCCCCCCCCCTTCAGCACTGGAGCAATACAGAGGGTGTCCTGTACATGCTGCACCCCGACAGACCTC
>CM060333.1:6728372-6730872 GCA_030674155.1 Stramonita haemastoma
GTATGTATGTATGTATGTATGTATGTATGTATGTATGTGTGTGTGTGTTTGTGTGTCCGTGTCTGTGTGTTTGGTCGTTCTAGTGTTTTTTGGCCTGTGTGTTTCTTTGTGCGCATGTTTGTCTTTGCGCATGTTGTTTTCTGTTTCTTTGTTTATGTGCTTGCTTTTATGTGTGTTTGTCTGTCTGTGTGCATGTTTTTCTGTATGCACAATTGTTTGGTGCACACAGACAGACATACAAACACACACATACGCACACATATACACACAAAACACGCACAAACACAACACACACACACACACACACACACACACACACACACACACACACACACACACACACACACACACAAACACACACACAAAACACAAACACACACACATCCCCTCCACGCCCCCCCCCCCCCCCCCCACACACACACACAATACACTAACTTGTCGTAAGAGAAGACATCAGGAGTCCACACACGAGCAGAGGGCAGCCTGAGCTCTGTCAGCCCCATGTACTGACTGCTGTTCCACTGCAGGCGCGCATCATGCCACGACTGCCGAAGGATCATAAACGTGTCCAACGTGTCTGATACTTGGTTCTGCGGGAAAGGAAAGAAAAAAACAAGTGGCATCAGAAACCTTAGGTTTCTCTAGGGGCCAGCATGTTGAGGGCGGCGCCCATCTCCTTTCCCTCGCTGCTTTACCTTCCCTGACCCTAAAGAGTGCAGGTATCCATTTACAGCCAGGTAGGCTGGGGGGGGGGGGGGGGCTGTACTGAAGCCAAGGTGCTCAAAACGGTCATCCATCAACTTGGTGACCTCACTGGATGCTGCTTAACTTTAGCTTGGGGAACGCGAGTGCTCTGACCACTGAGCTATCTATCCCGTCCCCTACAAGCGACACTGGCATAGGCTAGCTATTTATGCACCATTTCCTTTCGTACCCTGCTGACTCCCACACATACACAAACAACTGTAAATTCAACTGCAGTATTCGCCATTCCTACAAACCTACACACCTCTCTGACCATTATAATCTCTTCATCTTCACCTTCACCTATCCTGTAGTCCCGTGGACCCTATGGGCACAACTGAAGATTTTGCAACCAGCTTCCTCCACTCCCCACGGTCCTCCGCCCTCCGTAGTAGATTGTTCCACTCAAGGCCTGTCCACTCTCTGATGTTGTCTTCCCATCGTTTCCTCTGCCTGCCTCTTCGTCTCCCCCTTACTGTTCCCTGTAAGACTGTCTTGGCCAATCCAGATGATCGTGTGACGTGCCCGTACCACTTTAGCTTTCGTTTTTTCACTGTAGTTAGGAGCTCTTCATATGGACCGATGGCATTCTTTATTCTAGTTTTCACTTCCTCATTAGTGATGTGATCTCTGTATGAAATGCCAAGGAGTTTGCGAAAGCATCTCATCTCCATTGCCTGTGTCCTTCTTTCAATGTCTGCTGTTATGGTCCATGTTTCACATGCGTAGAAAAATATGGACATGATTAGGGAACGCATCAGTCTGATCTTGAAGCTGATGGCTATTATTCCAGAGGTCTGTTCATCTACCTGACTTTTATACTCTCTTGTCTACTCTTCCCATCCACCCATGCATCTGACATATTTACAAATCCAAATATTCTCTTTACCAGTCCAATCTACTTTCCTGTAAATTAAAACTTCATACTCACCAGTTTAAACTCCCTACCTGACCACTGATAAAGCCATTCCAGTTACCAATGCAACACACATACCCCCTATCTAGTCTGCAATGCAATCTAACACGTTCACAGTCAAACTTACTCGACAGTTTAATCATCCAAAAATGATCACCAACTAACTGTAGACCACCACTTGTCTTTTCACCAGTCTAAATTCTCCACCACTCACTCCACTCTTTCCCCCGAAATACAGCGCCGTTCCTCACGATATCCTTAATCCCAGTCTCCCTGCTCCATCCCAAAATCTACCTTTTACTCCATCCTGAAATTCGCTTTTAACTCCACCCCCAAACCCAGCCTCCTTAGTTCAGCCTCAAACCCCAACTCTCTCTCAATTCCTGTCTTTTCACCCACTAATCCAAACTCCCTGACCAACCAACCAACCAACCTACCCACCCACCCACACACCCACCCACCCAACCACCCACTCACCCACACACACCACTCCACCCCACCCACCCACCCAACCAACCCACCACTCACCCACATACCCACCCACCCACGCAACCCCCCACCCACCCACTCCTCTCCCTCACTGACCAGTTGCAGAATGTTGACGAGGGTCAGGCCGAAGACGGTGTGGAGCGGCTCAGAGAGGTTGAGGTAGGGGCGCACACTGGGCTGGTACTTCTCCAGCAGGCGGTCCAGCAGCTTCTGCTCAGCGTACATGGGCGACTGGCTCAGGTTCCAGGCCTGGCTGCTGCCTGCAGAACAGCACAGCACAGCAGGTCAGGGATGATGTGATGTGTTGGTTGGTGTGGTGGCTTCGTGGTGTGTTGTGGTGTTGTGTTGTGT
>CM060333.1:6738372-6740872 GCA_030674155.1 Stramonita haemastoma
TTCCAAATGCCCCAGCCCACTCTGAACAAAGGATGAAGGAGAGTGAATGCTGATCTCACGGCTGCTGCAGTGAACCCGTGGATAGAAAAACAACAAACTCCTACAGCTTTCACAGAGCCGTTGTCTGTGCCTCTGCATCCAACAAAGCAACAACATGAAGGATTTTTTGGTTGTTGGCTATTTCAGGTGACTCCTGCCTCTTGGCCTGTCTTCTCTTTACTTTGTTTAGTAGTCGTTTTGCTTGGAACTCTTTTGTATATATTCCTCTCTTTCGTGCTTTTTTTGTAGACCTTGTATATCTTTACAAAATGAATTATGTATATTGAGTCTTTTTTTTTGTTAAGACTTATTAACAAACAGTGTTGTTTTCAAATTTGTTTTTTGTGGTTTTAAAAAAAATTGTTCTTCAATATTTTGGATTTTGCTTTGTCTGTGTCAATTTCTCCATATGCCTTTTTCTCCTTACATTAAAAAAAAAAGTTATTTTGATGTCAATTGAGAGGGATAGAACGACAAAAGCTTTTTATCTGTATTTGTAAAGACAAGGTTTTGGGTTGATGCAAACTACTTCATATCTACATCACTGTTTAGTTGTTGCCTCATTTTCAGTGATGTTCCTGTCCTGCTGGGTCCACGCTGCCCATTTCAACTTCTCTGCCCCAGCCATACCCAGATTTCTGATGTGGCATCCTCAGCGTCAGAAGTCCACAAGGACCCTACCAACATCAAGCCACAGCAGGGCCACCAGCCAGAGGGGCCCTGCACTGCTACTGGGTCACTTTGGTGGAGTTCAGTGGTGCCTGTTATGAGCTGACACAAGCAGGATACTTGATTTTTTTAAAATGTTATTTATTTTTTATTTTATTCATTTATATCGAGGATAATGGGATAAGCACTCTTGTGCTTTTTTACATCCAGTCCCCGTTTGTAAATGTCATCTGTTCCCACCGGCACACGATGGCCAACTCTTACGGAAAGCGGAACAGGATTTAGCGTGTGCGCAAGATGTTCTGCGTGCGTTCGCACACCTACTAAGCCCCCTACTGACGATATCAATGGCTTAGTGACAGAGTCAGACTGAGCAAGACGCCAGAGTGACGTCGTTACCACCAACACCCATCCCTCCTTGTAACGACCCTCTTCCGGAAACATCCAGCCCTGGAGGATTCAATACAGACTCTCCACGGGCACAGAAGTGTATGGGGGAACCAAAATCGAGGTCAGAATAAGACCAGAGCAAATGAGGGCACCAAATCAGAGACAATTTTTCTGTCATTGCATGATGAGCAATGGCGCCGAGGATGATGTAATGCTGCTGCTTTAGGAGTGCATTTGCTTTGAGACTGCGTGACAGGGCCGAACTCTACGCTTCCTATCATAACAAATCCTGCATCAACTGAACCCGATAGTTACTGACACCTGCAGTGTTGGTCAGGTGATTTGAGCAACGCTTTCCAAATTACATCTATAAAGTAGCTGAAGTTCGATGATGTGGTCCCATTCTTCCCAATGAGCTCATAGCAAACTCACTCTGTGTAGGAGCTGGCTGGAGTCTGAAAAATCCATATGACTGATATATGATTCGAATCTACAACTGTCAACTGCATAACCCAAGGTGCTAACCACTGCATATTAGCATCTATTTTAAATTATGCATTTTAAATGCATCTCTCTCTATGTCTGTTTCTGTCTGTTTGTCTGTCTCTTTGTCTCTCTCTCTCTCTCTCCATACGTTTGTTTTCCTCTCTCTTCCTTCTCTCTCTCTCCCTTTCTCGTTTCTCTATAATCATATTTGAATATCTCTGCCCTTCCCCCCTCTCCAACCCTCTTCTCTCTTTTCCCCCCTCTCCAACTCACTCACCTCTCACTTGTAGTGGAGCTCTAGCCCCCTCCCCCCCCCGACCCCCACCCCCCCCTTCCAGGCACAAAAAAGCTGTTTTAGCTGGAGATGTCAGAAGGAAACAAGACCCCCGTTTTGCTGTGTGTGGAGACGTGACGTGTCTGCCTTCCCTGCCTGTGCTGATAGTGGAAAGGTTGGCTTTCTGTTTGGTGTAACCATGCTGACTGACTGGAGGTCACACTTCTGTGTCAGAAAACATGTACACTTCAGCCATTAATTTTAGGCTTGAGAGTAGGCAAGCACTGGATGGGATGAAATGAGAAACAGACTCTCTCTCCTCTCTCTCTCTCTCTCTCCTCTCTCTCTCTCTCTCTCTCTCCTCTCTCTCTCTCTCTCCTCCTTCTCTCTCCTCTCTCTCTCTCTCTCTCTCCCCTCCCTCTCTCTCTCTCTCTCTCTCCCCCTCTCCCTCTCTCTCTCTCTCCCTCTCTCCCTACCTTCTCTCTCTTTCTCCATCCCTCCCCCCCCCCTCTCTCTCTCCCCCCCCCCTCTCTCTCTCTGACTCCGAGAGCTGATCTCAATAAATTGGAGATAGAAGTAATATTTTTCAGCGTGTCTTTAATTAACCTTTAAATCACCAGCTAAATCAGCATTTTGCAAGTT
>CM060333.1:6753372-6760872 GCA_030674155.1 Stramonita haemastoma
TCTGTATGTCTGTATGTATGTATGTATGTATGTATGTATGTATGTGTATGTCTGTCTGTCTGTCTGTCTGTCTGTATGTCTGTGTGTCTGTGTGTATGTGTGTGTGTGTGTGTATGTGTGTATGTGTGTATGTGTGTATGTATGTATGTATGTATGTATGTATGTATGTATGTATGTATGTATGTATGTATGTATGTATGTATGTATGTATGTATGTATGTATGTGTGTGTGTGTGTATGCGCGCAAAAATGTGTGTGTGTGTGTAAACTTGATATCTGTCAATCCTATTTGTGGACGGATGCATGCGTGTATATGGTGTGAATTCAAGCGCTTTGGTCCGTTTGCTTTGCAAGATTCAGTTCCTCATAAATTCCCTGCGTTCTACTACTACTACTACTACTACTACTACTACTACTACTACTACTACTACTACTACTACTACTACTACTACTACTACTACCACCACCACCACCACCACCACCACTACCACCACTACTACCACCACCACCACCACACCACCACCACCACCACCACACTACTACTACTACTACTACTACTACTACTACTACTTACTACTACTACTACTACTACTACTACTACTACTACTACTACTACTACTACTACTAGCGAGGAATTATGAGTGATGGGGAGAGAGAGTGTGTGGGGGGGAGAGGGGGGAGAGGGAGGGAGAGAGAACTCTGAAAGAGAGGAGAGAGAGAGAGAGAGAGAGAGAGAGAGAGAGAGAGAGAGAGAGGGGGGAGAGAGAGAGAGGAGGAGGAGGAGAGAGAGAGAGAGAGAGAGAAAAACAGACAGAAAAGACAGACAGCCAAAAGGGAAGACAGACAGGGGGGACAAAAAGGGGGAAAACGACGGGACGGGGAAAAGACAGACAGACGGGAACAGACAGAAAGCCCGGACAGAAAAAACAACAGAAAAAACAGACAAAGACAGTCTCGGGTTTTGGGCTGTCTGCCCTGTCATTTTCCCAGGTTAACTCTCTCTTTTCTCCTTCCCCCCCCCCTCCCCCCCTCACTCTTCTCTTCCCCTCTCTCCCATCCCTCATTCCTCTTTTCCCCCCTTTCTCTCCCATCCCTCACTCTTCTCTCCCCCCCATCCCAAATTTAATTTCTCGCTTTTTTTTTCCCCCCCTTTTTTCCTCCTTTACCAGTAAACCTTTCCCACCCTTTTGCTGTAAAAATAGAAAAAAAAAGGAAGGTATTGTGTTTAATTTTGGGAAATTTTTTTGGGGTTTGGGTCTTGGTTGGAAGGGGGAAATTTTTGTGGGGGGTTTTTATTTTTGTTTTTTGTATTTTTTAAAAATTTTTGTAATTTTATGTCCCCGGGGGAATTTTTTTGCTAAAATTTTTGGGCCCCCGCTTCCCCCCAAGGGGCCGTCCCCCACAAATCCCAAAAAACCTACCCATTTTTTTTTTTTTTCCCTTTAAAATCAACAAAAATTTTTTCCCAATCAAAAAACTTTTTTCGACAAAATTTTTTCCATAAAACCCCCCTTTTTGCCGGGGTTTTTTTAGGCCCGGAAAATTTTTTTTTAAACACAAGGACCCTGGGTTTAAAATGGGTTCACCGAAAAAAAAAAAGCCCCCCCAAAAAAAATCCTTTCCTGACCCTTAAAAAACAGCAACAAATTTGGAAAACAAAAAAACAAAGGGCCCCCTATGCAAAAAAGCAAAAATTTTTAAAATTCCCCCCTTTTTTTTCCCCCCCCCCCCCCCAAAAAAATTTTTTTTTTTTTTTTTTTTTTTTTTTTTTTTTTTTTTTTTTTTTTTTTTTTTTTTTTTTTTTTTTTTTTTTTTTTTTTTTTTTTTTTTTTTTTTTTTTTTTTTTTTTTTTTTTTTTTTTTTTTTTTTTTTTTTTTTTTTTTTTTTTTTTTTTTTTTTTTTTTTTTTTTTTTTTTTTTTTTTTTTTTTTTTTTTTTTTTTTTTTTTTTTTTTTTTTTTTTTTTTTTTTTTTTTTTTTTTTTTTTTTTTTTTTTTTTTTTTTTTTTTTTTTTTTTTTTTTTTTTTTTTTTTTTTTTTTTTTTTTTTTTTTTTTTTTTTTTTTTTTTTTTTTTTTTTTTTTTTTTTTTTTTTTTTTTTTTTTTTTTTTTTTTTTTTTTTTTTTTTTTTTTTTTTTTTTTTTTTTTTTTTTAAAAAAAAAAAAAAAAAAAAAAAAAAAAAAAAAAAAAAAAAAAAAAAAAAAAAAAAAAAAAAAAAAAAAAAAAAAAAAAAAAAAAAAAAAAAAAAAAAAAAAAAAAAAAAAAAAAAAAAAAAAAAAAAAAAAAAAAAAAAAAAAAAAAAAAAAAAAAAAAAAAAAAAAAAAAAAAAAAAAAAAAAAAAAAAAAAAAAAAAAAAAAAAAAAAAAAAAAAAAAAAAAAAAAAAAAAAAAAAAAAAAAAAAAAAAAAAAAAAAAAAAAAAAAAAAAAAAAAAAAAAAAAAAAAAAAAAAAAAAAAAAAAAAAAAAAAAAAAAAAAAAAAAAAAAAAAAAAAAAAAAAAAAAAAAAAAAAAAAAAAAAAAAAAAAAAAAAAAAAAAAAAAAAAAAAAAAAAAAAAAAAAAAAAGAGTACTGCCCTTTAAATAGCTCAGTAGAACCCTATGGAAAAACCGGAAACCCTTTTGCTGTAAAACATCAGAAAAAAAAAACGGACCCCCACCGGTATTGCGTCTAAGTTTAAATCTATTTTCGTTTGATTCCTGTGACTACTCAGTTGAACAGAGGGCAAATTTCTCTTTTCAGTGTTTCTTATTTTTGTATTTTTAATTTTTTTAAAAAATTTGTACCACTTTAAAATGTCAAAAGAGTTTTTTTCTGCGTGAAATTTCGGCTGCTCTCCCCGTGGAGAGCGCGTCCCACAATGCAGCACCAAACCCCATTTTTTTTTTTTTTTTTTCCTGTATGAAAACTGTTTTTTTTTTTCCCCTATCAGAGTAAGTTTTTTTTTTCCAAACAAAAATTTTTTTGCCAGGTCCCCCCCCCCCTTTTTTCCCGGGTGGGTTTTTTTAAAACGTGCGGAAAAATTGTGAGGGTGAAAACACACAGGACCCCCCCGGGTTTTTTTTCGATCATCCGAAAAACTGGGCGCCAGAAAAAGCTGTTGGCCTAAAGCCCTGGTAGAGGTATACAGAAAAACAAAATGGATGAGACAAAGAAACGAGAACCCCCTATGCAAACGCAGCAGAACATCTTTGCACAAGGTTTAAAAAACCCCCCCCCTCCCGGGTTTTTTTTTTTTTTTTTTTTTTTTTTTTTTTTTTCCCTTTATTATTTCAGGTAATGGAAAAAAGGAAAATCTTTGTGGTTTTTTTTTTTTTACTACTTTTAAAAGGGAAAAGATAGGCAATTGTTTTCGGGTTTGGAAAACGAATGGAAAAAAAAATCAGAAAACGGCATTTAAAATGGGAACTGACTAAAAAGCACAAAGTGCTTATTCCATTTTTCCTTTTGAAACAAAGAATGAAAAAACTGAGATGAAATGACAACAAAATACAGGTTTTTTAAAATTTGTGTACACTCAGTGAAAATTTTTTTTTTAAATCCCCTTCCCCCCCCCCCGGTCCCCCCTCCCCCCCCCCCTCCCCCTTTCCCCCCCCTTCTAAAATTTTGCTGTATCTGTTTCTTTTTTCCCCCATCAACCCCTCCCTCCCCCCCTCCCCCCCCCTTTAAAACCCCTCTCCTCACTATCTCACCCTCCTCTCCTCCCCCCTCCTTGCACTATCAAGAAAATGTTTAAATATTATTCATTCATCAAAGCAAAAAGGCCCACAGATGAAGTGTGGGAGTGGATTCGCCATTGTATTTCTTAGGTACACTGGTTCATGGTTCCCCCTCTGACCCGGGGTTGCCCGTCTGCTATTTTATCATTTATTTATTTAATTTATTTGTTTATTTATTCTTTTATATCAAGGATAATGGGATAAGAACTCTTGTGTTTTTTTTTTAACGCCCAAAGGGTCCCCGTGTGTATGCAGTTTTGTAAATGTCATCGTTCCCACCGGCACAAAAAAGGGCCTACCCCTTAAAACGAAAACCTGGACAGATTTTAACGTTGTCGCAATATGTTCTGCGTGCGATTGCATACGGGGCCTCGGTTTAAAAAAAAATTCATCCGAAGACTTTTGGGGGGGAGTGGAGTCAGCAGTGATGTTAACTCCTGCAGAAAATGTCCCCCGGTCCGGGGCCCCCCGAACCCCCTCGTTAAAAAAAGCGAGCGCAATGTTTTTGACCACCCAGGAAAATCCGTCCCCCCTACAGACCCGACAGAAAAAGACAACAGACCCGACGAAAAGACAGCCCGAAAAGAAGACAGGCAGACAACAGAGAGAGAGAGAGAGAAGAGAAGGAGAGAAAGAGAGAGAGAGAGAGAGAGAAGAAAAAAGAGAGAGAGGAGAGAGGAAGAGAGGGGAGAGAGAGAAAGAGGGGGGGACGGAAAAAATTTCAACAGAAATAAAAAAACAGAAACCCAAAAAAAACAAACGCCTACACAAAGAAAAAATATGGAAAAAAAAGACAAATGCTGAGAAAACGAGGGAAGGGGGGGGGGGGGGTTTGAGGATAGGGGGGTTTTATGTTTTTTTAACATAAAATGTGGATGAATCCATAAAACCCTAAACTTTTTTTTAAACCCGGTGGTGTTTTGAGTTTTGGTTTTGTTTGTATTATGTTTGTGTGTTGTTTTTCGTTTTGTGTGCGCCCCGTGTACACAAAGGCATTGCTTGTTTCACAATGTTATTCTTTTATAGGGAGATGACTCTGTGATAAGACAGACTATCGTTGAGAGACCCGCAGACAGCGTCAGCATAAAGAGATGCATTCATTTTTGCAACAACCAAAAAAAAAACACACCCCCACACAAAAAAACCACCACACCACACACCCCCAAAACACACACACACACACCCCCAAACACACGCAAAAACCCCACCCCACCCCCCACACGCCCCCAAAAAAAAACCCCCCACAAAAAAACAAAAAAACACTCCCCACACACACACACACCAAACCCCGCCAAAGAGGCATGCATGAACACACGCTAAACAAAGCAAGACGTACAGATGGGGCAGCGTACAGTCATACTTAAACCTGCGCATAAACAATTATTCACAAAGAACCAAAAAAACCAAAAAAAAAACACACACGATGGGAAAAACCGTAAACAAACCAAACCAAAACCCCCAAAAAAACAAACACATAAAACACACAAAAACCAAAAGCCCTACACACACACAAAAACACACACCACACACACGCCGCCGCGCGTACACACACACACCCCAATCCACACCCCACCCCGCGCGTACACACACACACACACACACAACACACACAAAACAACACACACAAAAAACAAACCCCAACCACCCACAAACACCCCACGAACACACACAACACTTTGTACAAGGCAGAAATGTACAAATACGAATGCACATACATGGACATACACATCCCTACATGTATGCCACATGAATTGGCACACACACATACATAAAACACAAAAAAAAACACAAACACACACCCCAAACCCAAAAAACCACTAAAAACCCACCCCCCCCCAAACCCCACACAAAACCCCCCACAAAACATCACAAAACACCCCGGCCCCCCGTACAGAATGCGCACCCCTTCCACCACATACGTGCAAATACGCACAAAAATTACACACACTATGTACACACACGGTACACATATGTGTACACCAGATACACACACATGCACACATAACATACGTGTATCATACACACATATACATGAACACACACACATACACACGCACGTACGCATGCGCAACCGCCCACTCACACACGCGCACATACGCACACAAACACACATACAAACATAAACACATATGTACACCACACGTGCAAAACACACATACCACACACAAACATACAACACACCATACAAACACAAAAACGTGTATACACACACCACACCCACACACCCCAATCCACCCTCCCCCTACACACACACACACACACACACACACACACCACACAACACACACACACACACACACATATACATACACACGCACGTACGCAGCGCACAACCGCCCCACTCACGTCACGCGCACATACACACACACACACACACACACACACACACACACACACACACACACACACACACACACCGTGTACACACACGCACACACACACACGTGTACACGTGTACACACACACAACACACACACACACACACACACACATAACACATACACACTAACCACACTAACACACACAACACAAGCATACTCAGACTGGCATGTACATTATTTCCTTGATACTCAGACAAGGGTTACTAAGAAGAGTCCCTGATCTCAGGGCTATAACAGTGAGTGAGTTAACGAACAAAACCCCCTCAATTCTACTGCTTTTTAGTAGGCCGTTGTCTGTTTGCCTGTGCCCTAATAAGGCAAACAGGATCTCTTGTCTCTAGGACATCTTGTTTTTCTGTTAATACTGTTTTGCTCTGGCTGGCTGCTTTCGTGATAGTATTGCATTGTAATATTGTTATTTGATTGTGTTGTATTGCATTGTGTTGTATCGTGTTGTACTGTATTATATTGTACAGTAGTGTATTATATTGCATTTTTTATCTATTGTACTGTATCGTCTTGTATTGTATCGTACTGTAATTGTGTTCTTTTTTTTTTTCATCTCTTGTCCGCCCCCGCCTTCGACATCTACCTGCCAAAGTGCGTTTGGGTGTGTGTGTGTGTGTGTGGTGTGTGTGTGTGTGTGTGTGTGTGGTGTGTGTGTGTGTGTGGTGTGTGTTGTGTGTGTGTGTGTGTGAGGGGTGTTGAGTTGTGTGTGTGTGTGAGTGTGCGTGTGCGTGTGTGTGCGCGTGGTGTTTGCGCTTGCGTGTGTGAGTGACGTTCGGATTTGCTAGGACCATAGATTGCTATTGATTGCTTGTGTGATGTATAGGTCGAATGCAAGCGCTTTGATTTGTTTTACAAGATATAGAGCTATATAAGTTCCATGTTTATTATTATTATTATTATTATTATATATTTATTATTATTATTATTATTATTGTATTTATTCTATTGTATTTTGTATCGTATCGTACTGTATTGTACTGAATGGTGTTTTATTGTATCGTATTGTACTGTATTTGTATTGTATCGTACTGAATTTTGATGTATCGTACCGTATTGCAGTGCATTTGTATCTTATTACATTGTTTTGAATTGTCTTTTACTGTGTTTGTAGTTTGCACCCCTTTCAGTCACAGGAATTTCGTGTGTGTGGAATTCAGAGAGGGAAAGAGTGACACCATTGTAGCTGTGTCACTCAGTGTTGTTCGCTTTTCCTGTCTGCAGTAGGTTGTTTGGGGGAGTAGATTTTCCTGCCTGCAGCTGTTTTTGGGGAGTAGATTTTCCTGCCTGCAGCTGTTTTGGGGAGTAGATTTTCCTGTCTGCAGTGAGGTGTTTTTGGGAGTAGATTTTTCTGTCTGCAGCTGTTTTGGGGAGTAGATTTTCCTGTCTGCAGTGAGGTGTT
>CM060333.1:6778372-6780872 GCA_030674155.1 Stramonita haemastoma
TTTAGTGTGTTTTATGAAAGACTTACTTAAGGACGCAGAGAATGATGCATACTGTGCACAGCTATGAAAGTTAAATTCTTAAAACACTATGATGATGAAACTGCCTTTGCTCATTCCAATAACAAAATTGATATCATTTCACTCAGAACAATAGCAGACTGTATTTTTGAGAAGTTTTAACAAGAGAAAAGCGAATCTAGTGCTGAAGACGAACAGATGCGTCTTACCAAAGCAGCAGTAACTATCATTCACAATGACATCAAGTCACCGGTTTCTGCAAGACAGCTATCCTGATGTAGACAGCATTGAAAACCACGCAGACATCCTGCCAGCTACAGTTTCTGAAGTTTCTGAAATCTTGATGCAAGTCACCAACAAATCTGAAGAGAATTAAAAAGTATCAGCAATTAGGCAAACAATTAGATACACTTCATCAACAACCAAATAACAACAAACAAGAGGGGGGAAGAGAGGGGGCTGCCTTTTGTTCTTGCATTTTAAAGAAATTATTATTACCCTCCCCCCTCCCCTTCTTTCCCATTCCTTCCTTCCTTCCTCCCTCCCCCCTCCCCCCACCCCTCCCTCACTCATCAAATTCATCTCCTAAAACAGATATATTGTATTTTGAACACATTCTTTATTCCTGTGGTATGTTATGGAAATGTCCATCCTCAATTGTGACAACTACAAAAAAAATTTGTATAAAAACGTAAACATATATATCTGGTATACAAATTATATATTTTCCTTACCAAAATCGATCTTAAAATTTCTATGATAAAGGCGTCTTCTATTATTCCACAGCTCACTTCTCCATTCATTAACAAAATTTTCTATTAAGAAGGCTTTGATATGTGAAATTTTAACTTTGATAAGTGAACTTTTAAATACTTGAAGAAAATTAATACTTGAATATAACTGTCTCTCTCACAAAGTCAAATCTGCTTTGCACTAAGATATTCTTTAATCATATTTAGCTATACTGATTGAATCAAGTATTTGTCAAGGAAATCTATCATCATCTGGTAAACACTTGATGGCAGCTTTTCATACTGGAAGTGGAGCAGCTGAATCCAGAAACCACCATTCCAACAGAGACCAAACTGACAAGGGATATATGACAGTTTCTCCATATACTAACCCTTTTAGTCTGAACCCAGATTTGCCGGGATTGAATAATTGCCCCCTCTGAATCTGGATTGGTTGGGATTTACACACAGTAAATTTCCATCAGGCTGTGATCATCACTAATTGCTACCACATGTCAAAGTTCTATCAGGCTAGAAGTAGAAGCCCTGCTGAGAATCTGGAAGTAATTGTAGCTGCTGGTATGTACTTAGAAGGAGGAAAAGGCTAGCAAGCATGTGTGCCTGACCTGATTTTGTGATGGAATGCAAAATCTAGGGGCAGTTTGTGTTCAGAGAATCTGAATGGAAGAGGGTTAAAGGAAAACTATATTTTAAAACCTTTAACTGAAACTTATGAAATTATTGCTGTATTTTCATCTCCCCAAATTTCACATCCATACAACAAAACAGGTACAACAAATTTATGGAATAAATCAAGTGCCCCATGTGTCTGTAGTTCAAGGGCTTTGATTTGTTTTTACAAGATATAGCGCTATATAAGTTCCATGTATTATTATTATTATTATTATTATTATTATTATTATTATTATCTGTAATTCTATTTGCTGTGCAGTCCTTAGTAAGCTAAACATGACTTTAACAGCTTTATCATAAGCATTTTTCATTCACTACATTTTCATATGCCCATAATTTCACATCAATACAATAAAACACACACAACGATTTTATGTGTACATAGTTCTTTTTGCCATGCAGTCCTTATCAATTAAACACGGCATAATTCTCCATATACTAACCATCTTAGTCTGGAACCCAGGATTTGCTGGATTGAACAATTGCCCCTCTGAATCCAGATTTGCTACCACTGCTACTGAAGTTGATTCCTAAATATTTAAAACTGTTAAGAACTTCAAGCGTTTTTTTGCTATTTTACATAATTTTTAGAGATACATTGTTGCAGAATATCATGATTTTGGTTTTTACTAGATTGGCAACAAGTTTCTAATGAAAACAGTAAGTATCCAAATTGTCTAAAGCATTTTGTAACCCTGCTTTGTAGTGGAGAATAAAATTGTACAATCCCCATAAAGTAAAAGTTTAACATAACTGGTTAACATTTTGCCATGAGATGAAAGTTGAATATGCAGTGTTAAGCAATTTCTGCTAAATATTGTTCCAAATCATTCAGAAAGTGTGTATGTGTGTGCTACTTGATATCAATATTACTTCCCCTTCAAAAGCTACATATCCTTTTAAAGAGTTGCATCCCTTTTAATTGTTTGCAGTTGCAATGTAGTCCAGATCAAAGGTTTCATCTGATGGAAATGAAGCAGTAGTTTTGATATGAAATTGTAGACTTGCTGTTGACTTGAGTGAAAGAAGTACAAGGCGAAAGTAAATGATTGTAGACA
>CM060333.1:6785872-6793372 GCA_030674155.1 Stramonita haemastoma
CGAGGGGATAGTGCTGTTTATGTAATGCAATACATTCTAAGATCATAATCAAATCAATGATGGAGATTTCAGCTCAATAGCGCAATCTCATTATTGATTCGTTGGTATTACGATACACATTTTTGCCGTGTAAATTTGCCTTATTCACAGAGTTGTGACAGGGTGTCTGCTCTTTCAGATGTGATGCACTTACTGATGTTTTGTGCTCTCTGTCTCTGTATCTCTCTCTGTCTCTGTCTTCCATCTCTTTGTCTCTCTGTGTCTCTGTTGTCTGTCTGTCTGTCTGTCTGTCTGTCTGTCTGTCTGTCTGTCTGTCTGTCTTGTCTCTGTCTCTGTCTCTGTATCTGCCTTATTGCCTCTCCTCTTTGTCTCTGTCTCTCTCCGCCTCCTTTCTCTCTCTTTTTTCTGTATATTGTCTCTTTTCTCTCTCTCTTTCCCTTTGTCTCTCTGTCGCTCTATGTGTCTGTCTGTCTGTCTCTTTCTCTCTCTTTCTCTCTATCTTCTTATCTTCTCTATCTCTCTCTCTCTCTCTTCTATCTTCTATCTATCTATCTATCTATCTATCTATCTATCTATCTATCTATCTCCCTACCTACCTCCCTACCTCCCTACCTATCTACTCCCTACCTACCTACCTATCTATCTATCTATCTATCTATCTACTATCTATCTATCTATCTATCTATCTATCTACTCTATTATCTATCTGAACATGATTCTTCATACAATCAACATCACACTGATGACAAGCGACACAGATACACCTTCACAGTAAGCTAGCGGACGGTGGTAACATCATAAAACTGGGACGTACGTACGTACGTAAAGAGGGGAACGAGGTGGAGGAGGGTTTAGGAGAAAGAGGGGGGGGGGGGGGGCGAAGGGGAGGGTGGATGGAGGGTTGAGGGGAAGGGAAGGGAGGGGAGGGGAGGGGGGATGATGAAGAAGATGGCACCAGTTCCAAGCGTGGCCTATGAGCCGTTGTGCCGAGCTTCAAAGGTGTGAGGGAAAAGGCCAGACAGGGTAATCATGTTTTCCATACTCCTCCTCTCTGTCTCTGCCTCTCAGCTTACGTAGGAATGAAAGGCAAGACGCTTGTCTTTGATGTTTCGGACACAGCCCTGTTTTTTGTTGTTGTTTTGGTTGTTGTTGTTTTTACTTTCTTTTTTTTTGTGTTGTTGTTTTTTTTTGGGTGGGGGGTGGTTGTTGTGTGGAGTGGTGTGTGTGTTGTGTGGTGGTGGTGTGTTGTGTGTGTGTGTGTGGTGTGTGTGGTGTGTGTGTGTGGTGTGTGTGTGTGTGTGTGTGTGTGTGTGTGTGTGTGGTGTGTGTGTGTTGTTCTGTCGGTGTGTGTGGTGCGGTGCGTGGTTGCTGTGGTGCGTGTTGTTGGGTGTGGGTTGTTGTGGGTTTTTGTGGGGGTGTGTGTGTGGTGGTGGGGGTGGTGGTGTTGTGTGTGTTGTGTGGTTTGTGTGTGTGTGAGTTGTGTGTGTATGAACTCGAACGTGGGCCGTCAAATCGCGAGCTCAACACTCTAACCACTAGGCTAACTCGCCTCTCCCCCCCCCCCTCCCTCTCTTCTGTCTAGGCTTTATGAGCGCATCTCCTTCCTCTTTTATATCGTTGTTTTTCTACAGGATGCTTTTAGGTAGGGTGATTTATGCATGTGTCTTCGATATAGGGTTTGAGACAAGGATGTACTTTTGTGTTTGTTTTACTGAGGTTTTTTTGGTCATTCGATTAGTTTTAATATTTTTGCAGTGTTTCGCGGTATGGTTTTGTGTCTTTCCTTTCTTTGTTAGCATTGCAGTCTGGAAAGTTGTGTTTCTTTTCTTTTATGTTCCATATATCAGGTTTCACTTAAATGTTGTGTCTTTCCTGTTCTCTGCGAATACTTAAAAAAAAAAAAAAGTTTTGTGTCAACGCTATTGTTTTTGTGAAGGCTTTTGCAAAAGGTTAGTGAATGTTTTCTTCTTCTGTGTAACTCTAAAATGTGTGCACGTACGTGCGTGCGTGCGTGCATACGCACGTGTGTGTGTGTGTGTGTGTGTGTGTGTGTGTGTGTGTGTGTGTGTGTGTGTGTGTGTTGTGTGTGTGTGTGTGTTGTGTGTGTGTGTGTGTGTTGTGTGTCTTTTGAATGCATTTTCTGCTTGCTTTTTGTCTTATTGGTATTTTTTATTTTAAAGTTGCCATAATCATGTTAGTTAAATAATATTGATGGAATGATTTTTTCTAAGATAGATGGCTCGATGAAAAAAACAACAACAAATCAATGTTTACCATTTGGAAACAAAAATTTGACTTTGACTTTGAATTTGACTTAAGGACTACAAATTAGTTTTTGTGTTATTTTGCATCGTCTGTAAAAGTTTTACCACAGGATTTGCGTCCCTTCTTTCCATACAGATAAGGCTTTACTCTACGATGGTGTGCATTTTCCTGCTTGTTTAACTTCTTCATCCTTCTCAAGCTATGTGAACGAAGTTGGAAATGCTACCAAGAAAAGAAAAAAAATAGATAAACAGGAAAATAAAGATGGCATTATGTAAGGTCAAACAAGTGTCGACGTTAATTGTACAATGTTACGTCCCTTGCGCCGCTTTTTTCTTTTTTGTTGCTGTCTGAAACCTTGTGACCTCGTTAGCTCAAGTTAGTGGACACGGCACTTGACACTTCTCTGGAAAAGCAAATTACCATGCGTTTTTGGGGATGTCGCTACACAGCTTTTTTCCCTTCGGTCTCAACAGAGATGAGGTTGTGTTCGTGAAGCACAGGGTTCAATTCTGTGTGGAGTGTGGTGGAGTGTAATTTGACCTTACACTGCTGTCAGCAGTTTTATCTTCTTCTTTTTTCCCGCAACGGTAAGAATTAATTGGTTTAAGACGAATCTAAAATAATGTCAAAGTGTTTTTTATTTTTAAGATTTATGTTAGTGTTAATGAGGATTTTATTCCCTCCATTTGTTGTATTTTTTTTCTCTTTTCTCTTCTGTAGCGTTTTCTTTTTTTTTTGTTTCACCCGCATTGCGTTTCACTGTTTCAGTGTATCAAGGAGTTAGTTTAACTGAAAGTGGTCGAGTAACAAGTATTATTTGGAAAAAAAGATGGCAACAGTATTGTTTCATTGTCTCAAAGAAGTAGCACAGTGCAGTTCAATGACACACAAAACAATACAACACAACACGACACGATACAATATTATATGATACAACACAACACAATCTTATTGCTTCAATGGTTTATCGTTAGTACCAGTCTTAAGTTGATAGACTCCCCCCTTATTTCCAACACACTGGGTTATAAGAAGTTTTCCCAAGAAAAGACACGGGCAGTGGAGGGTGATTTGTGACGCTCCACCACATAATGAGACGGAGTGCACCTGAGGTCAATTTTAAGTTATTGACATGTTATTAATGTGCAATAAAGTGGCTATCAAATACAAAAAACAGATTGAAAATCGGACAATTCTGTGCAACATTATTACAAATTGAAATGATAGACTGCAGGATGGGACAAAATGAGAAACAGGCAAGTTTATTTTAGTAACAGGTTGTCAGAATGAGCGCTTTGGTATTTTCAAAACACATTTAAAAGCAAAAGGAATAAAAATTATGCCTTGATATTTCATTATAAGGTAAATAAACAGATTTAGTTTAATAATCAATCAAAATCTCAAAATTGACAACTTGACCCCCACCTGCCTTTAATGGCTCCTAGCGCAAATGGTAATGTGCTAAGCGACATTTCGGGGGTGGAGCGCCACATTTATGTGGCTCTCATTATTTTCTTTCTCTCGTAACTTTCCCTCAGAAACTAAGAAAAAGCAGCAGCGACCTGTGTAAGAAAGTTATAGTATTGAACGTAACAGGAGACATTAGAAACGTAGGAACTGGGAGAGAGAGAGAAAGAGAAGGAAAAAGGCAAATATATTACTAGAAAAAAAGGATGCGGAATAAAGAAGAGAAGAGAAGAAGAGAGAGAGAGAGAGAGAGAGAGAGAGAGAGAGAGAGAGAGAGAGGAGAGAGAGAGAGAGAGAGAGGGGGGGGGGGGGGGAGGGGCTATTTTAGACAAACATTTATTGTGACAGCTCTGTCTGGTCCAATATATTGAGCGCTGGCAGTCCAAAAACAGTCTATTGTGTGGTGGTGGTGGTGGTGGTGGTGGTGGCACAGGGTGTGTGTGTGTGTGTGTGTGTGTGTGTGTGTGTGTGTGTGTGTGTGTGTGTGTGTGTGTTCGTGTGTTGTCGTGTGTGTGTGTATGTATATGTTGTGTGTGTGTGTGTGTGTGTGTGTGTGTGTGTGTGTGTGTGTGTGTGTGGTGTGTGTGTGTATATGTGTGTGAGACAATAGTTTGTTTTTTTGTGATCAGCGTGAATGGAGGAAGGAGGGGGTAGGGGTGGGACTGGGCACTAAGCATATATTGAGCACAAACATAATCAGTGATATCTCCAAGAGAACACCGTGACATGGGTTCTGTGCTATTACTTGCAGTGATGTCAGAACACAGATAACGAGGTATAACATTACGATTTTCTGTTCAATTACATAAGTGAACAAGTTTACACAGATCTTTTTACACCACACTCGAAACATGATGGAAATCAGTTATAATAACACATACACAAAGATTTCTTTTATTTACTTATCGATTTATTTATTCCTTTGTATTGAGGATAATGGAATAAGCAATCATGTGCTTTTTAACATACAGTCACCGCGTGTATGCAGTTGAGTAAATTTTGTCATCTGTTCCCGCCGGCACACAGTGGCCTACTCTTTCAAAACGCGAAACAGGATTGAACGTGTGCGCACACGGGGCCTCGGTTTATAGTCTCATCCGAAGGACTTTTGGGGGGAGTGGAGTCAGCACTGATGTTAACTACAGAGGAAAAATCCTCTCGACCGGGAATAGAATCGAATCAGTTATAATGCATGTGTACAAATGTCACTATCTGTCTGGCTATTTTGTTTGAAGTCAATTTGTTGATTGTTTCGAAAACTGTCTGAAGATGGATGGTAGTTGTCCTGTCACATACAGGCATGTCAGCAACACCACACTACGATCAATGTGATCAGATGTATAGAACACTCTTGGAGAAGTATATAAAAGCATAACCTGAAGGAGATTGAATCTGACCACCAGCTTTCTCTACCTTTGTCCTTCAGCTTTCCTTTTATCTCTGTTCATTTGAGATGGACATTTTCGCCTAAAAGCTGCATTTTGAAGTGAGGCGAAGTGACATGGTTATTGCTCGTAGCTTAATTTGTACTGCTGTTAGTCTAAGTATTACAACAGCTTGACTATATCTACCATCTACAGTCAGTGAAGATAGCATCATTTTTTGGAGAGTGGTGTTTAACATGCATTCTAGCGAAATTGGAAATGCCTCAATAGGCCTTTTGAAATTTAGGAACGATTAGGACACGTGAAATTAAAAAAAGACCTATGCACACAGTTAGAGAAAAAAACCATAATTCTGGCAGAGCTAGAGGAGTAGGGGAGGCCATCAGGGGCCAGAGAGAGAGAGAGAGAGAGAGAGGAGGAGAGGAGAGAGAGAGAGAGAGAGAGAGAGAGAGAGAGAGAGAGAGAGAGAGAGAGAGAGAGAGAGAGAGGAGAGAGAGAAGACGAGAGAGAGAGGGAGAGACAGAAGACAGACAGACAGAAGACAGACAGACAGACAGACAGACAGACAGACAGACAGACAGACAGACAGACAGACAGACAGACAGACAGACAGACAGACAGACAGACAGAGAGACAGACAGACAGAGAGACAGACAGACAGAGACAGAGAGAGAGAGAGAAACAGACAGACAGACAGAGACTGAGACAGGTACACAGAGAGAGACAGAGACATAGAAAGAAACAGAGAGAAACAGATAGAGAGACAGAGAGAGAGACAAAGAGACAGAGACAGAGAGAGAGAGAGAGAGAGAGAGGAGAGAGTGTGTGTGTGTGTGTGTGTGTGTGTGTGTGTTTGCGCGCGCGCACGCGCAGCCTGTGACAAAAGCATGCACTTAAGTAGATGTAAACACACACACAAACACATGAAACAACTTTACTTAACCCCTTCCTCCCTTACAAAAAAACAACACACACAGCTATCCCAACTAACAAACGAATCAACCAACCATCCAACCACCCACCCACACACCAAACCATCCAACCAACCAACTAACCAACCATCCAACCAACTAACCAACCAACCAACCACCCACCCACCCACGCACCAAACCATCCAACCAACCAACTAACCAACCATCCAACCAACCAAACAACCAACCAACCACCCAACCACCCAACCAACTAACCAACCAAGCAACCAAGCAACCAAGCAACCAAGCAACCAACCCACCAACCCACCCAGCTCTTTTACACTACAGCTCAGCACTTGGCACAGTGAATGAAAACTTACTTGCCACCACGATAAGAATCACCAGGAAAGTGAGGAAAAGGGATGCTTGACACAGTTCCGCCCCTTGGCGCCATAACGACGGTTAACAGTGGAAGTCAGCGGGACGAGAAGAGAAGAGGAGAGGAGAGGAGAGGAGCCGATGCTGCTTTGCCGACAGAAAAATAGTTCTAGGCTGTATGGTTGGAGTCAGGCTGTAGAGTAGTTTAAACGGCGCTCTGAGTGTGGCTGGAAGGTTTTGTTGTTGGGTCAAGGCGTGGCAGGGACGTCTGCAGATGGCGTTGTCGTCTCTGTCCCCTCAGCTGTCATGGCTGCTGTTCACGCGCTGAAACAGACATGGACGACATCACATTGATTTCTTTCTGACCAGTGTTGTATCGTTTTTTTTTTCATTTTCATTTTCTAACCACTTTAAGTCATGCCACGGCAGATTTCTCTGCGTGAAATTCGGCTGTTCTCCCAGTGGGTGGGGTTGGGGGGGGAGGGCGAGGGAAGCGTGTCGCCACAAGAGCAGCGCCACCCATTTTTTTCTTTCCCTGTCTGCAACTGGATTTGTTTCCCTACCAGAGTGGCTTTTTTCTATATAAAATTTTGCTAGGGACAACTTCCTTGTTGCCGTGGAGTTTAAATTTTTTTTTTTTACATGCGCTAAATAGTGATGTGTAACACACGGGACCTCGCTTTATCGTCTCATCCGAAAGACTAGCACCCAGACCACCACTCAGGGTCTAATGGATGGCGGGAAAATTTCGGGCCCAAACGAGGATCAAACCTCAGCACACGTCTGACCCGGACTTTTTGCTTTCTATGCAGGCACGTTACCTCTAGAATGCCGATCAGCAAGAATTGGTATCAATTTTGGTTGTTGCAGGAGAAAGCAGGTCCCATCTTTCGCCTCACCTGAAGTGTCGGCGTCAATAGGTGTGATGACACTGAACACGATCCATCCTCCGAGCAATCGTGCTCATATGTACATATAAAACCCCGACGTATGCACACGAGTGTGTGTGTGTGTGTGTGTGTGTGTGTGTGTGTGTGTGTGTGTGTGTGTGTGTGTGTGTGTGTGTGTGTGTGTGTGTGTGTGTGTGTGTGTGT
>CM060333.1:6795872-6815872 GCA_030674155.1 Stramonita haemastoma
TGTATTGTAATATACGGTACTGTATTGCATTATAATGTATTGCATTGTATTATAATGCATAGCATGGTATTGTAAACAGATTTCTCAACGCGAAATTCGGGCTGCACCCATTGGGGAATAATGCATTGCCGCAAGAGCGGCATCACTTTTTTTGTGTGTTCTTGGCCAAAGATATATACCAAACTTGTGCAGTGTTGGTTTCTTTCTTTGTTTTGTTGTTGTTGCTGTTTCGTTTTTGTCTGTTCCTACCTTTAAGGGGATGGGTTAATTTCTATCTTTGAACTACGTGCTTCCTTTGTTTTAGTGTTTGTGATGACGGTTTACGACGGTCGTCTTTCCATTTTATCTGTCGTGTCTCCTCAGTTTTTGTCTGGTCTCTTGTTTACCCAGACAGGTTGGTTTGCCTTCAACTTCTTTCCACTGTGCTGCAGTGTGACTTCATTTTTATTTATTCATTTATTTTATTTTTTTCATATCGAGGATATTGGAATGATAAGCACTCATGTGCTTGCTTGTTTGTTTTTTTTACATCCAGTCCCCGTGTGTATGCCGTCTCGTCAATTTCGTTATCTGTTCCCACTAGCACACAATGCAATATGACCTACTCTCTCGAAAAGCGGAACAGGATTTTTCATGTGCGCAAGGAGTTCTGCATGCGTTCGCACATGGGGCCTTGGTTTATAGTCAGGGGGAAAATCCCCTCGAACGGGAATCGAACCCAGGTCGTCAGATTGCTGAGTGTAGAACAGTTTGGTGATGGAGGCCGAGGTCTCATCATACGCGGTGTCAGCAAAATCATACGCAGTTTCAGCAAAGTGCCAAATAAGGCATACAATCACACGGCGGTGTGGTGTGAAATATTTCCTTATTCCATGACAAGCTCTTAGCATAATAACTTACACTTTTCCTTTAATTTGGAAGAAAAAATCGCCTGAAGTCAAAGTAGGGCTGCCTACAGGACACGGTACTTGAAAACAAGTCTGAGTTGCAAGCTTCTCATCCAGTGTGTGCTTGGTGGGTCTCATTGTGATTCCAAGATGTCATGTGCTACGTTCTAGTTTTGTGTTTTGCATTTTGTACCACTTTATGTCACAGCAGATTTCTCTGCGTGAAATTCGGGCTGCTGTCCCCGGGGAGAGCGCGTCGCCACAAGTGCAGCGCCTACCCTTTTTTTTTTCTTTTTCCTGCATGCAACTGTATTTGTTGTCCTATCAGTGGCTTTTTTCTACAGAATTTTGCCATTTGCCATAGTTGATCCTGCCAGTGTTAATCTCTCTCTCTCTCTCTCTCTCTCTCTCTCTCTCTCTCTCTCTCTCTCTCTCTCTCTCTCTCTCTCTCTCTCTCTCTCCTCTCCCTCTCTCTCTCTCTCTCCAGAAAAAGAAAGAAAGAAAGAAAGGAAACTACCCCCCCCATCCCACCAAAAAAAAGAAGGAAACAGTAAAAAAGAGAAAAAAACCCATAATAACTGCAAAAAAAGTAATACACATATACAAGTCACGCACACGCAAGCACACACACACACACATATAGGGTGGCAATGCTGAGTACTAGCCTTTGTTGTTTGTGGTGTGTGTGTGTGTGTGTGTGTGTGTGTGTGTGTGTGTTGTGTGTGTGTGTCTGTGTGTGTGTGTGTGTGTGTGTGTGTGCATTTATGCGTATGGTGTGTGTGTATGTGTGTGTATGTCTGTCTGTCTATCTGTGTGTGTGTGTATTTATGTGTATGGTGTGTGTATGTGTGTGTATGTCTGTCTGTCTATCTGTCTATCTGTGTGTTGTGTGTGTGTGTGTGTGTGTTGTGTGTGTGTAATTATGTGTATGGTGTGTGTATGTGTGTGTGTATGTCTGTCTGTCTATCTCTGTGTGTGTGTGTGTGTGTGTGTGTGTGTGTGTGTGTGTGTGTGTATTTATGTGTATGGTGTGTGTGTATGTGTGTGTGTATGTCTGTCTGTCTATCTGTGTGTGTGTATTTACGTGTATTGTATGTGTGTGTATGTGTGTGTGTGTGTGTGTGTGTGTGTGTGTGTGTGTGTGTGTGTGTGTTTGTGAGTATTTATGTGTATGGTGTGTGTGTGTATGTGTCTGTGTGTGTCTGTCTGTGTCTGTGTGTATTTATGTGTATGGTCTGTGTCTGTGTGTATTTATGTGTATGGTCTGTGTCTGTGTATGTGTGTGTTGATGTTGTTGTTTTTTTTTTCTTTGGCAGTTGTCTGCTTTTTTCCTCAATGACGTCAGCAGGCTACGTCTGGCCAAGGTCGATTTTCTTTCTAGTGGATGACGTGTTGTGGCCATCCTCCCCCACCCCATCCTTATAAATACACAGGTGTGGACACACATAGCACACACACATATGCGCATGCACTCACAGACACGCCTATGTCACAAGCACGCAAGTGCACGCACGGGCGCGCGCACGCATACATACACACACATACACACACACAGTATGTAAAAAGTCACATGAATGCTTATTCCATTATCCTCGATATGAAATAATTGAATAGATAGATAAACAAAATAAACACACACAAACACACACACGTACACACGCGCGCAACCACACACACATACACACAAACATCCTGTGGTCTCTGTGAATAGTGGAATGGAAAATGCATTTTATTTTTCGTTCCCCAAGGAGTGCTCCTAGGTATATTAACTGTATATTTATTCTATTTATTCTTTTATATCGAGGATAATGGATGCTTTTTTTTTTACATCCAATCCCCGTGTGTATGCAGTTTTGTAAATGTCATCTGTTCCCACCGGCACACGATGGCCTACTCTTCCGAAAAGCCGAACAGGATTTAACGTGTGCGCAAGATGTTCTGCGTGCGTTCGCACACGGGGCCTCGGTTTATAGTCTCATCCGAAAGACTTTTCCGGGGAAGTGGAGTCAGCACTGATGCTAACTCCAGAGGAAAAATTGGGTTTTGCTTATGAGAACCTCCCCCCCCCCACACACCCCTACACCCCCACCAGAGGTACCCGCATTCAAGCTTCGGGGAAGTACAGGATTCAATCAACAAATCTGCCCTCCTCCAAGAGAAGAGAGTTTATCCATGAGGCCACAACCCGATCGAACATTGAATTGAAATGCGGACAAGTCACAGTTACTGACCTAGCTGTGTTTTCTTCTTCAGTCCAGCTCTAGGGTAAGAACTAAACAGGATGCTCAGCTCAGCTCCGGCTATTCTGGTCTGTATTGATCTGATCTGCGGCACTACATACAGGCTGATGATTCCACCTCCATTATATCCATACACACACATACACACATACATACTATACAGCCTCGGCAACATACTCTGCGCTGCAAGAAATTCGGACAGTTGCTCTCTTTAAAAGGAGAGCGCGCCAGATATACGGTGCCACCTGTTTTTTTGTTTTTTTTATATATATAAATAATCATTGTTTACAGCTATATGTCTATGTTTGTGTGTGTTTATTTTATTCATTTATCCATGCTATACTTTTCTTTCATCCTGCATTTTTTTCTTTTTTTTTCTAATTTTTCTCTCAATCATTTTGCGAGGGAGAGCCCTTATTAAAAAAAATTTTTTTTAGTGTTTTTATTTGAAACCATTTTATGTCACAGTAGATTTTTCTCTCTCCTTGGGGAGAGCGCGTCGCCATAAATGCAGTGCCACCCATTATGTTGTTTTTTTTCGTTTTGCCTGTCTGCAACTGTGTTCGTTTCCCTACCAGAGTGGCTTTTTTCTATATAATTTTCCTAGGGACAACCCTTTTGTTGCCGTGGGTTCTTTTACGTGCGTTAAATAATGATGTATAACACACAGGACCTCGGTTTATCGTCTCATCCAAAGACTAGCACTCGGACCACCACTCATGGTCTGATTGATGGGGGAAAAGTTTTCCGCCCAAACAGGTAACAAATCACCGCACACTCCGACCCGGACTTTTCGCTTTCTAGGCAAGCGCGTTACCTCTAGACCACCGATCCAACTGTTGTTGCTATGAATCCTTGTGTGAGGGCAATATTTGTTTGTCCTGTGCCTGGTAGCAACGTTTCCCTTCTCCACAGCTGAAGGGCGTTTTCTTTCCTGAAAATAGCCTTCCATACCTACTGCAGCTCCTGCATAAACCAGTCACTGGTTTGGGAGACACCTGACATTTGTAGTAATCCACAGTTTTAGCTGTTTAATTATTTATTTATTTATTCCTTTATATCGAGGATAATGGAATAAGCATTCTTGTGCTTTTTCACATCCAGTGCCCGTGTGTATGCAGTTTTGTAAATGTCATCTGTTCCCACCGGCACACGATGGCCTACTCTTACGAAAAGCGGAACAGGATTTAACGTGTGCGCAAGATGTTCTGTGTGCGTTCGCACACGGGGCCTCGGTTTATAGTCTCATCCGAAGAACTTTTGGGGAGAGTAGAGTCCGCACATAATATAATATGTTAACTCCAGGAGAAAAATCCCCTCGAACGGGAATCGAACCTGGGTCTTCAAATTGCCAGCGCAATGTTCTGACCACTGGGCTATCCCGTGCCCCCTGTTGAAGCCTGCAAAACATCACCAGTGATTTTGTGTTCTAATAACGCACATACTGCTTGAAATAAACCACTGAATGTTGGATTTCAATGTACATACTTACTCTTCTGCATGTGTTTAAATAAGGGCAAGCTTAAGGCACTGGCAGTTCTGCAGGCCTGCAAAATGGTATACATGTACCAGCATTCACGGCAACAGACAGGATAGGACGGGATAGCCTGGTGGTCAAAACATTGCGCTCGCAATTTGACGACTTGGGTCGATTCCCGTTCGAGGGGATTTTTCCCCTGGAGTTAACAGCAGTGCTGACTCCACTCTCCCCAAAAAGTCCTTCCGATGAGACTATAAACTCGTGTACGAACACACGCAGATCATCTTGCGCACACGTTAAATCCTGTTCCACTTTTCGTAAGAGTAGGCCATCGTGTGCCGGTGGGAACAGATGACAAGGCTTGCAAAACTGCATACACACGGGGATTGGATGTAAAAAAGCACACGAGTGCTTATTCCAAAATCCTCGAAAATCCTCGACATAAAAAATCAAATGTCTATTCATCGTCATAAAAATAGGAGGAGGGGGGGGGGGGGTAACAAAACTTCCAATTGTTTTTGGTTCGGGGGAAAAGCACAGGGGGGGGGGGGGGGGGGGAGAGGGAAGAGGGGAAAGAAAACATTTTAAAAAAAAGATACTCAAAAGACCTGTCCTTTTTAATGAATGATTCTAACTACACAGCCACTAAACTGGCACTGACCTGAAGTGATGGCCCTCACATTACTGACCTCTGCTTCAAAGTCAAGCCACAATCGAAGCCACCATTCCTGTCCTTCTTTTTCTCAGTGGTGCTCCACAGCTTTTACATTTACTGCGCCTCTCTGCTGAAAAGTCGGGCAACTTTCCCCTGGGGAGATGTGAGAGAGTACTACACCCCCCTTCATCTTCTGTAGTGTGTTTCTGTCTGTATAGAATACTGCACTACCTTTTATCTTCATTGTGTTTCTGTCTATATATAGTACTGCACTACCTTTTATCTTCGTTGTGTTTCTGTCTATATATAGTACTGCACTACCTTTTATCTTCATTGTGTTTCTGTCTGTATAGAATACTGCACTACCTTTTATCTTCATTGTGTTTCTGTCTATATACAGTACTGCACTACCTTTTATCTTTATTGTGTTTCTGTCTATATAATAATAATACTTAGTACAGCCGCCAAGGATTAACATTCTCACATGGAGAGTGATATCAAGTCGGTTTGTATACACATACTTATGATCGTAGCAAGCACTATTAGCGTGGAAAAACCCTTAATGCATCTGTGCCCCATGGAAGACATGGTAAAACAAGAAAGTTGCGCAACACTCCTGGAACTAGGCAATTTTTAAAATGTATTTATTTTATTTTAAACCACTTTATGTCACAGCAGATTTCTCTGCGTGAAATTCGGGCTGCTCTCCCCAGGGAGAGCGCGTCGCCACAAGTGCAACGCCTTCCCATTATATTTTTATTTTTATATACAGCCCTGAGTCGCCCTGGGGACTCCAACTCCCCGATATTTCCTCAGGGACGGTGTCTAAACACGAAACCTGTGTGCATGCTGTTTTTTTATATTGTCATCTGCTCCTACTGGCACACAATGGCCTGCTCTTCCGAAAGGCGGAACGGGGTTTTAACGTGTGGCGCAAGATGTTCTGCGTGCGTTCACACACGGGGCCTCGGTTTATAGTCTCGTCCTAATGACTTTGACATTCAGTTCGATTTTTTTTTATTCGTCAAACTGGGAAGAAAGGGTAAGGCTGGGAATCTAACCTAGAACCTCACGGTTTACTTTGTTGGCAGGCGAACGTCTTAACCATTCTTCTTCTTCTTCTCATTGGTTTAATGTCCGTTCACTACAAGGTGATTTAGACAATGGCACATTCACGTTAGCCTAAGGATGCACTGAAAAGGGGATGTGGGGAAAAGGTGAAAGGATAAAGAATGTAATGAAAGATGATAAGTTTATACAATTTCATTTATAGTAACTGACCTACTGGTGACTGGCAAATACTTTCTGCAACTGATACTAGGACATGCGACTCGGAATCGTACAGGACACTTTGGATATTTCCATATTTTTTTTCTTAAATCTATCCCTTTGCTTTTATACGAGGCATTAAGCACAGGGCAATCAAACAATATATGATGGACTGATATAATAGCAGAACAAGTGCAGAAAACATTTTTTAAATATTTAGTTTTCCAAGCATTTAGACGTAATTTATGAATTATAATTTCTATATTTCGTGGGCAACATAAACGATTTAAGTGAAATCTAAAAAACTTTGAGTAAATAGAGTTTGCAAGAATTGAAATAATCTCAAATGAAGATAAACGTAGACCTATACTATTAATCATTATGTCACTTGTACATTCTGAAGCACCGCGTTTTGCCAGAGAATCTGCCAATTCGTTCCAGTAAAGACCGCAATGTGATGGTACCCAGCAAAATTTTATCCCAATACCTTTAGAAACAAGAGAATGCACAAGGAACATGATTTCAAAAATAACATCATTTCTCAGTTTAGAGTCCCAATGTTTTAAAGCCAGTAACACTGATTTTGAATCAACACAAAAAACGACATTGTAAATCGCAAGAGAAATATTTGAAAGATAATTTAGTGCCATAAAAATTGCGAACAATTCAGAAGTGAATATTGTAAAACCTTTTCCAATACAAAAAGATCTTTTTACTTTTAAGTCGGGTATAACGAATGCAGCCCCGCACATGCCCGATTCTAATACAGATCCGTCCGTGTATACTTTCAAGTGGTTTAAATACTGACAATTTATATGATTTTGAACCTCAATTTTGAGTAGGTTTTGATTAGTGTCCTTTTTTGCTTCTGTGTAGTCAATATCAAAATTTGCATATTTATGTTCCCATGGTGGAATCTGGGGAACTACTGGTAAAACTGGGACGTTTGATATATCGATATCATTTTCCTTCATAAGGTCTTCAGTATAATTTCTTATGGGCTGCAAAAAAGAGATGTTCCTAGCTCTTTTTGTATAATCCTTTTTATCAATAAATATTTCATCGTGAACAGAATTTGAAATAGCAAGACTTCGAATGACATATTTAGAGACAGATAACATTCTTTGCTCAGAAAGTGGAAGTAAATGAGCTTCTGTATAAGTTTTTAGTGTACTGGCATGAATCGGCACTCCTAAGGCTATTTTGATTGCTTTGCTATCCACACTTTGCAGCTTTTTTAAGAGATGATATGGAGCAGAAAAATACACTTCTTGACCAGAAATGAGTTTAGACCGAATTAAAGAAACAGCAAGGTGCATAAGTGTTTTTGTATCCTGACTCCACGGCTGAGCACTCACAATCTTTAAGAAGTTTAATCGTTTCCTGGCTTTCAAAATCAAGTTTTCAATATGCATTTTCCAGTTTAACTTGCTAGTTAAATGGACTCCCAAGAATTTGGCGTCTTGTTTGTATTGAAGTGTGGCCCCATCAAGTGTTAATGACGGTAGTGTTTGGGGGTTTTTCCCATTGTTAAAAAGAACTAGACAAGTTTTTTCTCCAGATAATTCCAATCCATTCTCTTTCATGTAATTACTAAGATTATTCAGTTCAACCTGGTAAATCTTTTGAACACATTTTATCACTCTACTTTTCGTATTCTTTTTAAGAGAAGTGTTGATCCACATGGCAATGTCATCTGCATATTGAACAATAGTCGTATTTTTTGACAACGCCTGTGGAAGATCATGAATTAAAATAGAGAATAATATTGGTGCCAGAATTGCTCCCTGTGGTATCCCCATATCAACAGATTTAAAATCTGAATATACACCATTCACTTTGGTACAGATTGATCTTTCAGATAGAAAATCATTTAAGTATTGAAACATCATGCCACTAACGCCGATACTTTTCAATTTGTATAATAACCTCGTATGCCAAACCCTGTCGTATGCTTTCCTTACATCAAAAAAAGTAGCTAGTGTACTCTTTCGTTTGGAAAACTGCTTTTTAATATCATGGGTTAACTTTACTAAGTGATCAGTTGTACATCTCCCTTTTCGAAAACCAGCCTGGTTTATAGGAATTATATTGTTTTTTTCACAATAATGCCATAAACGTTTTTGAACTATTTTTTCAAGTACTTTTCCAACATGAAAAGTGAGGGCAATTGGTCTGTAGCTGCTTAATGCTGATTGAGATTTGCCGCTTTTAAGAACTGGGACTACAATCGACTGCTTCCAGACATTAGGAAGAGTGCCATTTATCCAACATTTTTGGAGAAATGAAAATAGTACTTTTTTCCAACTCTCGGGCAAATTAATTAACATTTGATAAGACAAGCAATCAATACCAACTGCCGACCTGTTATTTCTAAAGGATTCAAGGACTTCAATAAATTCATTGTATTGAATTTCAGAATTCAGATAATGCAGATTATCTACTGGAGGTTCTGCCATGTTCAATAGTTCAGCTTCCTCTTGTCTTTTACGTCTGATATCAGGAGACAGTTCTGAAGTTAAACTATTTTCAGAAAACATTGTATTAAAGGCTTCTGCTTTTTCTGCTGTGCTTGGGAAACTATTGTTTTCTAACTTTATTGGATAAGCTGGTAAGTGAAATCCATTTTTCATTTTATTGATTTTCTTCCAAACCTTTTGCATATCTTTTGATTCTGATACTTCCCTTAGGCAAAATTCTGTCCAATATGTCTTTTTTGCTTTTGCAATTGTTTTCTTGCATAGCTGCTTAGCTCTTTTACTATTGATAAGATTTTCTTCAGTTCTGTCTTTAAACCATATTTTGTATTTCTCTTTTTTATAATGGACTGCCTCTTCACATTCTTTTGTCCACCATATATTGCCTTTATGCTTCCCACTGCATTGATTTTTACGCTTTGGAATAGAGAGCTCAGCAGCTGACGTAACAGCTTTCGTAAAAAGGCTGTAGAAAGGCTGTCTTAACCATCCTGCCACCTTCCTTCGGACACTTTGGGTTTATCAGAGATGTTCAACACCTGTTGTGCTGCCCCCATCCACCCAGATTCATCACCTCCTTCCTTCCCTCTCCCCTAAACCTTCATTCTCTTTCATTCTGTGCTAGGAATTCCCTCTTTTCTATCCATTCAGAAACGTCCAGGCCATTTTATAACTAGGCGTGTATTTTTAAATGTGTTGTGTTCTGAAATGTTATGATCAAATCATCTTCAACAAGGACAAGCTTTCTAGCATAGCAACATGTCCTCTGAGTGATTTTCATGCTGTTAAGCTATGTACACTAAAAAAAAGATATCAAAAACCTTGTTTACTTGTGTTTAGATTTGCAAACATGCTATGTACGCGTGATAAAGCTTTGATTCCCCTTTATTTCATTTCATATGTGTTTATATTCGGGAGAAGAAGGGGATAGAATGGGGGAGGTAGGTGAGAGGGGAGGTAGGAGTAATTCAGGGAAGAAGAAGGGGTAGAATAGGGAGGGGAGGTAGGTTAGGTGGAGGGGGAGAAGTTAGGGGGGAGGTGAAGATATGTGAGGGGGGGGGGTAGATCAGGGAAGAGTGAGAGGATAGGCTGGGGGTGGGAGGTAGGTTAGAGGGAGGAAGGGGGTTGGTTAGGGGAAAGGAGGACGGGATAGAGTAAGGGAGGGAGGGGGGTAGGTTAGGGGGGTGGTTACATTCGTCAAGGTCTGTAATAAGTGGGTCATATATCTTTAAGCATCAAATGGAATAGGAAACAGATGACCAGTATGCTGTTTCCCATGCCAGGATTGTAGAGGATGGTCCAAGGCATGTATATGCAAAAAACAAAAAACAAAATGGATGGGGGTAGGTATAGGGAAGTGGGAGGAAGTTTAGGGGGAAGGAGTATGGGGGGTGGGTGGGCATGGTATCTGTTACCCCTACTGGCATGACATTAACCGCTAGACTAACTGTCATCTTCTTCATTGTGTTTCTGTCTATATTAGTACTGCATTACCTTTTATCTTCATTGTGTTTCTGTCTATATATAGTTCTGCATTACCTTTTATCTTCATTATGTTTCTCTCTCTATATATATTGTACTGCATTACCTTTTGTCTTCATTGTGTTTCTGTCTATATATAGTATTGCACTACCTTTTATCTTCATTGTGTTTCTGTCTATATAAAATACTGCACTACCTTTTATCTTCATTGTGTTTCTGTCTATATAAAATACTACACTACCTTTTATCTTCATTGTGTTTCTGTCTATATATAGTACTGCACTACCTTTTATATTCATTGTTGTTTTTCTGTCTATACTATACCTCTACACTCCAAAAATAAATCGCAGGGTTTACGACACAATCCCAGAAAGTGCAAGCTAAAGCTAGAGTTTCACAGCCTTTGTGCTGCAGTTCTCTTTTGCTTGCCTTGGAAAGACTGGGTCTACAAAGATCGTCATTCCTTCCTGGCTTTAGCCAGACACATCAGTCATAGCACAATAGAACGAAACAGTCGATGAATGCGCGCAGGCTCGCATGTACGCACGCACGCACCAACGCCCGCACGCCCGCATTGCAACACACGCATGCACGCACGCACGCACGCACGCACGCATGCACGCACACACACACACACACACACACACACACACACACACACACACACACACACACACACACACACACACACACACACCACGACTAAAACTACCACTATCATAAAAAATAGTTTCTTTTTCTGGGGATCAGAAAATCCATCATCATCAACAGTGCCACCACCACCACCACCACCACCACCACCACCACCACCACCACCACCACCACCACCACCACCACCACTACCACCACCACCACCACCACCATAACCTAATGCTGAGGGAGCATTACTTTCCATTGGAAAGAAAACAATCATCAACATCAATAGCCTGACCCAGAGTAGAGAAGGACGACTACCACCATCTCAAAAGAGAAGAAGCAGGTCAACATTCTTTCTTTCTTTTTTTTAAAATTTTTATTTATTTATTTTTTAAAATTCTTTTATATCGAGGATAATAGAATAAGCACTCACGTGCATTTTTTCATCAAGTCCTCGTGTGTATGTAGTTGTGTAATAATGCCACCTGTTCCCACCGGTACACAATGGCCTACTCTTACGAAAAGAGGAACAGATTTAACGTGTGCGCAAGATGTTCTGCGTGCGTTCGCACACGGGGCCTCGATTTACAGTCTTATCCAAAAGACTTTTGGGGAGAGTGGAGTCAGCACTGATGTTAACTCCAGGAGAAAAATCCCCTCGACCGGGAATCCAACTCGGGTCGTCAAATTGCCAGCGCAATGTTCTGACCGTTAGGCTAACTAAGACTCTGCACTGGTCACAGCAGGTGAACTCACCACCACAGGACTGGTGAAGCTCATTCCTTCACCCTTGATTGTGTGCCTGTGGTACAGAAAACCAGACTGGCCAGCACACATAAATTTGTATATTGTATTTTGTACCACTTAATGTCACAGCAGATTTCTTCTGCGTGAAATTCGGGCTACTCTCCTCGGGGAGAGCGCGTCGCCACAAGTGCAGCGCCTACACATTTTTTTCCTGCATGCAACTGTTTCCCTATCAGAGTGGCTTTTTTTCTACAGAATTTTGCCAGATTCAACCCCTTGTTGCCGTAGGTTCTTTTGCGTGCGGTAAATAGTGATGTGATGTGATGTGATTTTTTATCCCAGCTGAACTCATAAAAAATGGAGGGAATGAAACAGCAAGGCGATTCACAGAACTTTGTCAGAAGATCCACGACACCAAAGAATGGCCAAAAGAATGGACACAGTCTCTTGTAATACCCCTGCCAAAGAAAGGAAACCTCAAGCAATGCCAGAACTACAGAACCATCAGTCGCATAAGTCATCCTAGCAAGATCATGCTGCAGGTAGTCCTCAACAGACTGAAAAAACAAGCGGAAAAACTCCTGGCAGAAGAACAAGCGGGCTTTAGACCAAAACGCAGCACAATGGAACAAATTTTCAATCTGAGAATTCTGATAGAGAAGCATCTCCAACACCAAAAAGACTTGTACCACAATTTCATAGATTTCAAAAAAGGCCTTTGACAGGGTATGGCATGACGGCCTCTGGCAAGTACTCAGGCACTTCAACATTGACAGCTGCCTAATTGAAGTCATCAAGGCTCTGTACGAGAACGCAAGAAGTGCAGTTTTCATGAACAATCACGTGGGCGAGTTCTTCAAGACCACGGTTGGGGTTCGCCAGGGCTGCCTTCTCTCACCTGTACTCTTCAACCTCTTCCTCAAAAACATCATGACAGAGACACTGCAAAACCACCACACTTCCATCTCCCTTGGTGGAAGACCCCTTTGCAACCTCAGATTTGCAGATGACATTGACCTCATGGGCAGCAGCAAACAAGAACTGCAAATCCTCACAGACAATTTAACAGATCGAGCGAGCGCATACGGCATGGAGGTTAGTACAGAGAAATCAAAGATCATGGTCAATAGCGCAAGTAATGACATCACGGAAATAAAGATGAATGGAGAAATACTAGAAGAGGTGAGCCAATTCAAATACTTAGGCTCCATCCTAACAAAAGATGGCACATCAAACAATGAAGTGAAAGCTCGCATTGCAACAGCAACATCTGCTCTAGTCAGGCTCGAGAGGATCATCAGAAGCAACAACATCAGCTTCTGCACCAAACACCACCTTTACAAATCCCTCGTGATATCTATCCTCCTATATGGCTGTGAATCATGGACTCTGACAGCAGAATTAGAGAGGAGAATCCAAGCATTCGAGAACAAGTGCCACAGAAGACTTCTCAGAATATCATACAAAGAACACAAGACCAATAACTATGTGAAAGAAGAAATCAAAAAGCGTGTGGGCCCCCAAGAGCCTTTGCTGTCCACCATAAAGAGGAGAAAGCTGATGTGGTTTGGTCACACCACAAGACACAACACCCTAGCAAAAACCATCCTGCAAGGAACAGTCGAGGGCAAGAGAAGAAGAGGCCGCCAAAAGAAATCATGGGTTGACAACATCAAAGACTGGACCGCCCAACCCCTGCAACACCCCTACTAGCCACACAGGATCGTGAAGCATGGAAAAAGATCGCTGTTGCGTCTTCTCTCATGTCCCCCCTACGTCCTTTGGGACATGAGACTGAGTGAGTGAGTGAGTGAAATAGTGATGTGTAACACAAATAGCGACCTGGGAAGGATTGTGTGGCCAAAGGCGATAGCTCTGCATATCAAGCTGTAGGGGCTAGGAGAGAAATTGGAAAGGACATGCCCTTATTTTTCTCCACACACAGTTAGCAAACGAGAGAAGAAAATCATCGTTGTCGTCGTCATCATCCTTATCATCATTAGCATCAACAAAAGCAGCCGCAGCTACAATAGTATATAAACAGCACCCTCAGTATCAGAAGAAGAAAAAAACCAGCAACAGTGGCAGCAACTGGGAAAGACAGCCGCAACATTAACTAACTGCAGCAACATTGACAGCAACAGTATCTACCTCAACGTGAGTTCTCCTCTTCTGTGATCATGAGGGGGACGGGATAGCCTGGTGGTCAGAGTGATGCGCTCGTGATCTGCTGACCCGGGTTCGAATCTCGTTCAAGACGATTTTTCCTCTGGAGTTAACATCAGTGCCGACTCCACTTCCCAAAAGTCCTTCGGATAAGACTGTAAACCGAGGTCCCGTGCAAACGCGCACAGAACATCTTGCGCACACGTTAAAAACCCTTTCCGCTTTTCGGAAGAATAAATTCAAATGTCCATTCACCGTCATAAAAATAGGAAGGGGAGTGGGGGGGGGGGGGGGGGGGTAATAAAACTTCCAATTTTCTTTTGGTTCGGGGAAAAGCAAAGGGATGGGGGGGGGGGGGGGGGTGTAGGGGAGAGGGGAAGAAGAAACAGTATCAGAAGAAAAAACAGCAATAGTGGCAGCAACTGGGGAAGACAGCCGCAACATTAACTGCAGCAACATTGACAGCAACAGTATCTACTTCAACGTGAGCTCTCCTCTTCTGTGACCTTATTAATTAGTCCGGATGAGATCAGGAAAGAGAATCAATATCAGAGACAGGCTCATTTCATTCACGGTTTTCTTCTTATTTTTGTACCACTTTATGTCACAGCAGATTTCTCTGGGTGAAATTCGGGCTGCTCTCCCCCGGGGAGAGCGCGTCGCCACAAGCGCAGCGCCTACCCATTTTTTTTCTTTTTCCTGAATGCAACTGTATTTGTTTCCCTATCAGAGTGGCTTTTTTTTTAAACAGAATTTTGCCAGGGTCAACCCTCTTGTTGCCGTGGATTCTTTTACGTGCGCTAAATAGTGATGTGTAACACACAGGACCTCGGTTTATCGTCTCATCCGAAAGACTCAGACCTCAGCCTTACTGTGTAACCATCTCCAGACTGTGATAAAACAGCCACCAGGGAGAAAACAAAGCGTGACACACATTCTGTCATTCCCCCATCCCTCGTCCATCAAGCCTTCTCTGATCTGGCAATGTCTGTTCCTTTTTCTTTCTTGCCTCTCTGTCTGTCAGTCTGTCTGTCTCTGTCTAGCTCTCTCTGTGTCTCTCTGTCTAGCTCTCTGTCTGTCTGTCTGTCTGTCTGTCTTTTCTCTCTCTCTCTGTCTCTCTGTCTAGTTCTCTGTCTGTCTGTCTCTTTATCTCTCTCTCTCTGTCTAGCTCTCTCTCTTGTGTTGTGTGTGTGAGTGTCTGTTTTTAATGTATTCATTTATTTATTTTTTATATGTGTTCATTCTTTTATATCGAGGATAATGGAATAAGCATTCATATGCTTTTTTTTTTACATCCAGTTTTTACATCTCGTCTGTCTCTCTGCTGTCGTCTGCCTGTCTGTCTGTCTGTATGCCTGTCTGTCTCGGGGCAACATGATATGATGAGGACCGGTGCCGAGTCTAGCCTAGTCCTGCAGGAGCCAGCCTCGTGAGAGGCAGAAATAGCTCCTGACCTTTCCATTGTAACTTGGAGGAGAAAGAGGCAGAGAGAGAGATATGGGGCAGTAGACTAGACGTTTGTCATGACGAATAGATAGCTATTCCTGCCATTGATACAGACAGCCCTCTCTCATGCTCTCTCTTGACTGTCTTGCGTGTCTATGTAGTTTTTTGGCTTGTTTGCTCGTCTTTCTGTCTTGTTCTCTTTTGGGGATGATTGCTTTTTTATTTTGTATCTTCTCTCTCTCTCTCTCTCTCTCTCTCTCTCTCTCTCTCCTCTCTCTCTCTCTCCTCTCTCTCTCTCTCTCTCTCTCTCTCTCTCTCTCTCTCTTCTCTCTCTCTCTCTCTACTCTCTCTCTTTCTTTCTTTCTTTCTTTTCTTTCTTTCTTTTTATATCCAGTCCCCGTGTGTATGCAGTGTTGTAAATTTTGTCTCAGTCCTTCGGATGAGACTGTAAACCGAGGCCCCGTGTGCGAACGCACGCAGAACATATTGCGCACACGTTAAATCCTGTTCCGCTTTTCGTAAGAGTATGCCATCGTGTGCCGGTGGAACAGATGACATTTACAAAACTGCATACACACGGGGATTGGATGTAAAAAAAGCACAAGGTACTTATTCTATTATCCTCGATTATAAAAAAGAAACTCTCTCTCTCTCTCTCTCTCTCTCTCTCTCTCTCTCCTCCTCTCTCCTCTCTCTCTCTCTCTCTCTCTCTCTCTCTCTCTCTCTCTCTCTCTTCTCTCTCTCTCTCTCTCTCTCTCTCTCTCTCTCTCTCTCTCTCTCTCTCTCTCTCTCTCTTCTCTCTCTCTCTCTCTCTCTCTCTCTCTCTCTCTCTCTCTTTCTCTCTCTCTCTCTCTTCTCTCTCCTCTCTCTCTCTCTTCTCTCTCTGTCTCCTCTCTCTCTCTCTCTCTCTCTCTCTCTCTCTCTCTCTCTCTCTTCTTCTCAAAGTTGTTTGATCTATCTTTCAAAGAAACCAAACCCAGTTTGACTTGCTTCTTTTCTCCAAGTGCGATTGCTATTGATGGGAGTTGTAAAGAGCGTGTGTTGTCTGTACAGTGTGCAGCTTTTGTAGCCAGACGAAGAATGGACAGCCGCAGTTCAGACGTTAAAGGGGGGGGGGGGGGGGGGGGAAGACAGCCTTAGTGGTTAGAGTGATGTGCATTGTGCTCGTGATCTGCTGACCCGGTTTCGAATCTCGTTCAAGAGGATTTTTCTTCTGGAGTTAACATCAGTACCGACTCCCTTTCTCTTGGAGTCAACATCAGTGCTGACTCCACTCTCCCCAAAAGTCCTTCGGATGAGACTATAAACCGAGGCCCCGTGTGCGACCGCACGCACAACATCTTGCGCACAGGTTAAATCCTGTTCCGCTTTTCGTAAGAGTAGGCCATTGTGCGCCAGTGGGAACAGATGACAAGATTTACAATTCTGCATACACACGGGGACTGGATGTAAAAAAAACCGAGTGCTTCTTCCATAATCCTCGAAATAAAAGAATAATAAATAAGAATGAAAGAAAAAGAAATAAGAATAAAATACGTAACCCTAACCGTCATTGGAAAACCGACAAAGGTCAATTCAGCGTCTTTTCAGAACTCTCTCTGTGTCTCTGTCTCTGTCTGTCTGTCTCTCAATCTGTGTGTGTGTATGTATGTGTGTCTGTCAGTCGGTCTGTCTGTCTGTATGTCTGTCACATGTCCTTACTCTGTCTGTAGGACTCTGTCATATGTCCTTACGCTGTCTTAGGACTCTGCTACATGTCCTTTGTAGGACTCTGTCACATGTCTTTACCTTGTCTGTAGGACTGTCACGTCCTTATACTGTAGGACTCTGTCACATTTACTTACTCTGTCTGTAGGATTCTGTCACATGTCCTTTGTCTGTCACATGTCCTTTGTCTGTAGGACTCTGTCACATGTCCTTTGTAGGACTCTGTCACATGTCCTTACTCTGTCTGTATGACTGTCACATGTCCTTACACTGTAGGACTCTGTCATATGCACTTTGTCTGTAGGACAGTCACATGTCCTTACTTTGTCTGTAGGACTCTGTCACATGTCCTTTATAGGACTGTCACATGTCCTTTGTCTGTAGGACTGTCACATGTCCTTATACTGTAGGACTCTGTCACATGTCCTTACTCTGCCTGTAGGACTGTCACATGTCCTTTGTCTATAGGACTGTCACATGTCCTCTGTCTATAGGACCGTCACATGTCCTTTGTAGGACTCTGTCACATGTCCTTACTCTGTCTTTATGACGGTCACATGTCCTTACACTGTAGGACTCTGTCGTAAGTCCTTTGTCTGTAGGACTCTGTCACATGTCCTTACACTGTAGGACTCTGTCACATGCTCTTACACTGTAGGACTGTCATATGTCCTTACTCTGTCTGTAGGACTCTGTCACATGTTCTTACACTGTAGGACTCTGTCACATGTTCTTACACTGTAGGACTCTGTCATATGTCCTTTGTCTGTAGGACTCTGTCACATGTCCTTACACTGTAGGACTGTCATATGTCCTTACTCTGTCTGTAGGACTCTGTCACATGTTCTTACACTGCAGGACTGTCATATGTCCTTTGTCTGTAGGACTCTGTCACATGTCCTTACACTGTAGGACTCTGTCATATGTCCTTACTCTGTCTGTAGGACTGTCACATGTTCTTACACTGTAGGACTCTGTCATATGTCCTTACTCTGTATAGGACTCTGTCACATGTCCTTTGTCTGTTGGAATCTGTCACATGTCCTTACTCTGTCTGTAGGACTTTTGTCAATTGCCAACAAGTATTAAAGTAGTGATTCTGTTTATCATTTACACCGCTTCTGGCACTGAACCAATCTATTCTTGACAATTTCTTGCTGTCTTCCACCTGCAGACTGGTCACTGTGTGCCCTGATCCCTGCACTGACTACACTATGGCGGCTGCAAGGTTCTGTCCTATTCATGGGCTGCAAAATCGTCTGTACACTTACGTTGAAGCAGACTTTGAAACAGAAGACGGAGTTGTTGTCCTTAAGTGGTTTTCCTGTCGCTAAATGGATCAAGACATCCAACTGCTCAAACCCGGACTACAAGTAACTGGAATCGTGTTGAAAGTGATTACTTTCTCGATATTATATTGCTTTGTATAAACTTAGATGAAAGCATGTCATGTCATGTCATGTCTGCCTGTGGTCCCTTCTGGGGCATAGGCCGCCAACCAGCTGTCTGTCTCCAGGCATCTCGGCTCTGGGCCAGGCGTTCCAGTTGTAGATGAAAGCAACCTCCCCCCAAAACAGCAATAACGATATCAATCAACTAAGTTTTATTTAGTCAATATCTCTTTATACCATAATTACCTTTCATATTCCTCTGTGAAATGCCGAGAACCTGTCAGTATAGAAAGCATCCCTACCTTCTGGAAATTTTGTGCTAGAAATTTTCTCTCTTTTTTTTCTCTCTCTCTCTTTGTTTCTGCACTACTCCTTTATTTGGTATCGCCTCCTTCTGTTTCTCTATTTTCTGCCTTCTTGGTTCGTTCTCCTGCCGTTTTTCCAGAAAGACTTAAAAGATAGCCATTCTCTCTCACGCCCAACTCGGATGATCTGGGTCTGACTTGTCAGGCGCTTAACGGCAGCGCAACACATTTTCGCTCATATGACAGACGACAATATTTGCTGCGTCAAAGATGATATCTTTTATTGCAGTGGGGTTGGTCAGAGCACTCGCTTTCCCCCAGCCAAGGTTAAGCAGCCAGCGTCGAGCGTGGTGCCAATAGGATGGGTGACCGTTTGCGCGCCTTGGCTTACAGTACAGTTCCCCAGTTCACCCAGCTGTCAATGGGTACCTGCCCTCTTTAGGGTCAGGGAGGGGAAAGCAACGAGGGAGAGGAGATGGGCGCTGCCCTCAACCTGCTGGCCCCTAGAGAAGCTGAGGTCTCTGACGCCTCGCTCTCCTACGACCACACAGGTTATGGGACACCTTTACCATTACCTTTTTATGTGGGGTTGTGTTTTCATCCAGTTTAAAAAAACAAAACAATCCCTAGATATTTTTAGATAGCAGGTGAACCCATCTGAACGTCTTGATCCAGTTAGCGACATGAAAACCCCTTAAGGACACCACCAGAGGGCCACGAAAGCTTGCTAGAGTTGTTGCAAAGATTCTGTTAGTGCCTGTTTTTCCAGAGAACTGACCTGCTTGCTTCCTATGCGCAATGCATAATATATATTTATTTTATTTATTCTTTTATATCGAGGATGATGGAATAAGCACTCATGTGCTTTTTTCATCCTGTCCCCGTGTGTATGCAGTTTTGCAAATACTGTCATCTGTTCCCACCGGCACACGATGGCCTACTCTTACGAAAAGCGGAACAGGATTTAACGTGTGCACAAGATGTTCTGCGCGCGTTCGCACACGGGGCCTCGGTTTACATTCTAATCCGAAAGATATAGATAAGCTGAACACATCTGAGATGATGGTTTTTGAGAGGTCTGAAAGTCTGTTAATTAGCTAGCTCCTCACACC
>CM060333.1:6825872-6833372 GCA_030674155.1 Stramonita haemastoma
TTTCAAAATGATTGAGAAGTTGTTACATGCACTTGTTTTTCCTCCACTACTCTTTCCTCAATAAAAGATTGCAAACTTTCATTAAAATCATCACATTCAAACCGGCAGTAAAATTCATTGGATTTGTTGATAAAATCAACATTCTTCGTCTGCTCATAAGTACATGAATGCAGAAAATCAATGCACGTAAAAGATTCCACAATCGATAGGGAAGTAAGAGACATGAAAATGAGTTGTCTGGTGCCCTTGTTCTTGCAGCTTTCAAATTAGGTGTGACACGTGATATGTGTTGCAGAGTCTGCTCGCCCTGTGCCCTCCTTGTAGGCTCTGGGTTTAATTAAATCTGTGTCGGTTATTGAGGTCAATATCTATGTCAGTTATTGAGGTCTATATCTATGTCAGTTATTGAGGTTTATATCTATGTCAGTTATTGAGGTCTATATCTATGTCAGTTATTGAGGTCAATAGCTATGTCAGTTATTGAGGTCTATATCTATGTCAGTTATTGAGGTCAATATCTATGTCAGCTATTAAGGTCTATATCTGTGTCAGCTATTAAGGTCTATATCTATGTCAGTTATTGAGGTCAATAGCTATGTCAGTTATTGAGGTCAATATCTATGTCAGTTAGTGAGGTCTATATCTATGTCAGTTAGTGAGGTCTATATCTATGTCAGTTATTGAGGTCAATATCTATGTCAGTTATTGAGGTCAATATCTATGTCAGTTAGTGAGGTCTATGTCTGTCAGTTAGTGAGGTCTATATCTATGTCAGTTATTGAAGTCTATATCTATATCAGTTATTGAGGTCTATATCTATGTCAGCTATTAAGGTCTATATCTGTGTCAGCTATTAAGGTCTATATCTATGTCAGCTATTAAGGTCTATATATGTGTCAGCTATTAAGGTCTATATCTGTGTCAGCTATTAAGGTCTATATCTGTGTCAGCTATTAAGGTCTATATCTATGTCAGCTATTAAGGTCTATATCTATGTCAGCTATTAAGGTCTAAATCTGTGTCAGCTATTAAGGTCTATATCTGTGTCAGCTATTAAGGTCTATATTTGTGTCAGCTATTAAGGTCTATATCTGTGTCAGCTATTAAGGTCTATATCTGTGTCAGCTATAAAGGTCTATATCGGAAGGACGGTGGCAGGATGGTTAAGACGTTCACCTGCCAATATGTAAACCGTGAGTTTCTGGGCTCGTACCCAGCCTCGCCTTTTCTTCCCAGTTTGACGAAAAAATCGAACTGAATGTTCAAGTCATTCGGATGAGACTAGAAACCAAGGCCCCGTGTGCGAACGCACGCAGAACATCTTGCGCACACGTTAAAACCCCGTTCCGCCTTTCGGAAAAGTAGGCCATCGTGTGCCGGTAGGAGCGGATGACAAAATTATATTTTAAAAAAACCAGCATGCACACAGGTGTCGTGTTTAGACACCATCCCTGATGAAAAAAAAAAGGGTAGGCGCTGCACTTGTGGCGACGCGCTCTCCCCGGGGAGAGCAGCCCGAATTTAACGCAGAGAAATCTGCTGTGACATAAAGTGGTATAAATAAATAAATAAATCTGTGTCAGCTACCGTATTAAAGTCTAAATCTGTGTCAGCTCACTCACTCACTCACTCAGTCCCATGTCCCAAAGGACGTAGGGGGGACATGAGAGAAGACGCAACAGAGATCTTTTTCCATGCTTCACGATCCTGTGTGGCTAGTAGGAGGTGTTGCAGGGGTTGGGCGGTCCAGTCTTTGATGTTGTCAACCCATGATTTCTTTTGGCGGCCTCTTCTTCTCTTGCCCTCGACTGTTCCTTGCAGGATGGTTTTTGCTAGGGTGTTGTGTCTTGTGGTGTGACCAAACCACATCAGCTTTCTCCTCTTTGTGGTGGAGAGCAAAGGCTCTTGGGGGCCCACACGCTTTTTGATTTCTTCTTTCACATAGTTATTGGTCTTGTGTTCTTTGTATGATATTTTGAGGAGTCTTCTGTGGCACTTGTTCTCGAATGCTTGGATTCTCCTCTCTAACTCTGCTGTCAGAGTCCATGATTCACAGCCATATAGGAGGATAGATATCACGAGGGATTTGTAAAGGTGGTATTTGGTGCAGAAGCTGATGTTGTTGCTTCTGATGATCTTTTCGAGTCTGACTAGAGCAGATCTGTGTCAGCTATTAAGGTCTAAATCTGTGTCAGCTATTAAGGTCTAAATCTGTGTCAGCTATTAAGGTCTATATCTGTGTCAGCTATTAAGGTCTAAATCTGTGTCAGCTATTAAAGTCTAAATCTGTGTCAGCTATTAAGGTCTATATCTGTGTCAGCTATTAAGGTCTATATCTGTGTCAGCTATTAAGGTCTAAATCTGTGTCTGCTATTAAGGTCTATATATGTGTCATCTATTAAGGTCTATATCTGTGTCAGCTATTAAGGTCTATATGTGTCAGCTATTAAGGTCTATATCTGTGTCAGCTATTAAGGTCTAGATCTGTGTCAGCTATTAAGGTCTAAATCTGTGTCAGCTCTTGAGGCCTAAATCTGTGCCAATAACTGTCTAAAACTGTGTCAGTTTTTGATGTTTAAATCTGTGCCGATAACAGTCTAAATCTGTGTAAGTTATTGATGTTTAAATCTGTTCCGATAACAGTCTAAATCTGTGTTAGTTATTGAGGTCTACATTTGTGTCAGTTATTGAGGTCTACATGTGTGTCAGTTATTGAGGTCTAAATCTGCGCCAATAACAATCTAAATCTGTGTCAGTTATAGAAGTCTAAATTTGTGTCAGTTATTGATGTCTAAATCTGCGCCAATAACAGTCTAAATCTGTGTCAGTTATTGAAGTCTACATCTACGTCTACACACACATACACGCACGCATGCACGCACGCACGCACGCACACACACACACACACACACACACACACACACACACGCGCGCGCGCGCGCGCGCGCGTGCCACCATCACCACCACACTACACCACACACCACACACCACAACAAAAACAACAACAACAACAACTTTCTTTATTCAAAACTTTCTTTATTCAAAGAGGGTAATAGAATAAGCAAAGATTGCTTTTTTACATCCAGCCCTCGGAAAAGACTCCCCCCCCCCACCCCCCCCCCCCCAACACAACACAAAACAAAAGATAAACAAGCAAACAAAACCCCAACAATATACATGAAAAGTTGCAAATGTACACAATATGAAAATAGATAATGAAAATACTTTCGAACGAACAAGCAAATACTAAATACAAAGGGTACAGAAAAATCAATTTCAAGATTCATGAGAGAGAGAGAGAGAGAGAGAGAGAGAGAGAGAGAGAGAGAGAGAGAGAGAGAGAGAGAGAGAGAGAGAGAGAGAGAGAGAGAGAGAGAGAGAGAGAGAGAGAGAGAGAGAGAGAGAGAGAGAGAGAGAAATGAACGAATGAACGAATGAATGAATAAGTATTTAAAGAGGGTAATGGCATAAGAAAACGTGCCTTTTTATAACCACCCTTCTGGGTGAAAAAGGAAGAAAATAAAAGAAAGGCATAGCAATAACAAACAAACTGCACATATACATTGTATGAGTGAAGAAAAAAGAAAAAAATCCATAACATCATCCAAATACAAGAAACATTTTCTACGCTTATGCTTTATCTTTTACAAAATGAGAGAACAAAATCACAAAATCAGATTAGAAAATAAGAAATATGATTGACTAGAGAGTAGAGTAGAGTAGAGTAGAGTAGAGTAGAGTAGAGTAGAGTAGAGTAGAGTAGAGTAGAGTAGAGTAGAGTAGAGTAGAGTAGAGTAGAGTAGAGTAGAGTAGAGTACTGTAGAGTAGAGCAGAGTAGAGTAGAGTAGAGACTGACAGAGAAGGGATAGACAGGCAGATGAGAGATAGAATACAGACAGACGGACAGACTAAAGACACTCAGTTTCACAGGCAGGCAGACAGACAGACAGACAGACAGACAGACAGACAGACAGACAGACAGAGAATGACAGACAGCTGATAAAAAGACATATGTAAAACATGATTAAATGAAGTCATGGCAAACCATGACTGACATTTTGTCCGATAACAAGAAAACAATATGCTTTTTTTTTTTTTTTTTTTTTTATAAGACAAGATCAACAGCCAGTCTCTGTCAGCCTTTCATTCATAAGAAAATGTTTCAATGATTTTTTAAAGTTTAGCATAGAAGTTACACTTTTTAAGGATGCTGGCAGGTTATTCCAGTAAGTGCCACCGCTATATACAAGACTACTTTTAAACAGATCTATTCTTGGTTTTGGCACAGTAAGTTTATGTGAATGACGATATGTATTTATTTGAAAATGTTTTGCCAGAGTGGGCGGTGCATTTCCATACACTATTCTGTGCATCATTAAAGCTTTGTTGTATTCCAACTGCAATTTAAATGGCAAAATACCAACTGATTTATAGTCCACGGAAGTTAATGAGCTTGATTTCAATAGAATAAGTTTAATGGCACGCTTGTATAATCTAATCAGAGGTTTTAATGTATTTGCACTTGCAGAATCCCACAAGGTTGATGCGTATTCTATAACAGAACTTATGTGTGCATGGAAAAACTGTTTTCTAGTGCTAAGATTAAGGAAATGTTTTATTTTGGATAACTGAAACACCTTTTGAGATACAACTTTACTTAGATTGGCGATGTGGTCTTGCCATGAAAGATTATGATCAATAATGATTCCTAGCACCTTGTGGAAATTTACTTCTTCAATTTTTTCACCTGAAACATTTATAGGGAACATAGAAGAGATCTGATTCTGTCGCTTTTGTCTGGTTGTTATACACGTACATTTAGTCTTTATTGGATTAAGGGACATGTGATTTAGTTCTGCCCATCTGGTAAGCTGATATATATTGTCTTGGAGATTAGATGACAAAATTTGTAAGGAATGATTTTCAGCATAAATTGAATTGTCATCTGCAAATAATTCACAACAAGCATTCATGTACAATGGTAAATCATTAATATATAAGAGAGAAAAGTATAGGACCCAGAACTGAACCTTGGGGAACACCATTTGTCACTGTGACAAAATCAGACTGAGACTTTCCAACAAAGACTGACTGTTGTCTATTTGATAAAAATGATTCAAAAAATTGAAAGGTATTCTTTGATATTCTATATAGGTGTAGTTTCTTTAACAGAAGTGTGTGGTTTATCACATCGAAAGCCTTTGCAAAATCGGCGAAGACAACTCCGGTAAACATATTGTTATTAATATTCAGAAGCCATTTGTCTACCATATTTATCAGAGCCGTGTGACATGAATGTTTTTTCTGAAACCTGATTGACTTGGATTGATTAGGTCATATTTTTCTAAATGTAAAAGTAAAGATTTTTTAACATGCTTTTCTAAAGGCTTTGATAAGATAGACAAAATTGATATCGGCCTGTAATTCGATGGGTCATCTGATGCGCCAGATTTAAAGAGAGGAATTACTTTAGCCTTTTTAAAATGAGAAGGAAAATAAGCTTTGTCAATACAAAGATTATAAATATAGGTAAGGGTGTCTGCTATTACAGGCGCAGCAATTTTAATTATTTTACCATCTAGTCCATCTACATCTTTTGTGGTTGACTGCTTTAATTGTAAGAGGGATGTCAGCACTTCAGGTAAGGAAATAAATGGAATGTCTAATTTAGAGTGTATATTTTTAGACTCACAATATGCTCTTAAATGTTTCAAATCATTACTTTTCCAGTCTTCACACTTTATTAGGTTGTTGGCTATCCCAACAAAATGTTTATTCAGGCTCAAGGATGAAATGTCTTTAACTGTAGTTTGTGCCTTTTTGTTAGTTTTATTTGTTAGTAGATTAATGGCTTTCCAAATGTGTCTGCAGTTTTTTCTGTCCGATACAAGATCTTGAAAGTACTTTTGTTTTGCTACACGCTTCATGTTTGTCACCTTGTTTCTTTGGTTTTTAAACTCTTTATCATGTTTAGACTTTAAACAGTCTCTTACTTTTATTTCGTTCTCTATTTCTGCTGATATCCATGGAGGTTTTGGCTTGAATTTCACTCGTTTTGTTTTTATTGGAGCATGTTTATTATATATTTTATAAAAGGTGCGTATCCAGAAGTCTATGGCTTCACCTGGATCAGTATACTGATAAACATGTGATAAAGTGGAGTTTGCCACATCATTAAGAAAAACATCTTCTTTGAACTGTTTAAAGCATCTGTATTTTATTGTTTTGTGTCCTGTCCTGGGAATTTTTATCCCTTTTCTCGACCAAGTTACACAAATAGGGAAATGGTCACTGCACGAAGAAACAGGTGAACAAACTTCAGCTATGTTCTGTTCGGAAGAAACGTAAACGTGGTCAATGAGAGTGCTAGTGGTGTCTGTAATACGAGTTGGACAGTCAATAAGCTGATTTAAATTAAAAGTTTTGAAAAGCTGAACAACGAACAAAACAAGGGAGGTGCATACTACTCTTGTGGCCACAAGCTCTCCCCGGGGAGAACAGCCCTTGATACAAAACAAGACAAGACAATACAATACAAGACAATGCCAAATAATACACAACAACTGAACTCAATGCAACATACTGTACAGCATAGTACGAAATGATGTAGCACAAAACATTAAATTACAGTGCGATAGAATACAATTCTGTGCAACACAATGCAATGCAATATAATACAATACAACGAAATGCAATGTAATGCAATACAATACAATACAATACAATACAATACAATACAATACAATACAATACAATACAATACAATACAATACAATACAATACAATACAATGCAATGCAATGCAACATAAAAGAATGCAATGCAACGCAATATCACACAATACAACACAACTCAATACAACGCAATACAATGCAATATAATACAACACAACACAATACAATGCAATATGATACAATATAAATCAATACAATGCAATGCAAAGTAACACAACACAAAACTATACAGCATTCTGCACACAGTGACGTGTCCGAATGAAAACTGCGCTGACCAAAAGTGAAAATATATACTCCCTCTATATCAAGAGCTTCTTACATAGATCTTGGAAGCTTGAATTTTGAAGAAAAAGCATCCCAGAAACACACAGAAAGACATATAGACAGACAAGCAGATAGACAGGAAAAAAAGCGAATAGACAAATAGACACAAAAACAACAAGCAGATTCCCCCTCCGCCATCCCCCCCTACCCCCACTGCAACAAACACCCCTTCCCCCCAAAAAATGGACTAAAAGCAACCTCACCAACAAAACTAATAACAATAACAACACAAAAAAACTTACAAAACAATACACTTTATATAAAAAAAACAAAAATGCACACAGCTATCGTGTTTAGACATCACCCCCGGCCCGACATCAGAATACGGCTACCCAATTGTTGGGTAAAAACAGTCGCATAAGCAAAAATCTGACCATTGGAGAACCTCGGATCTATAGCTGAAAAAACAACCCCCCCCCCCCCCCCCCGCTCCCACCTCCCCC
>CM060333.1:6843372-6853372 GCA_030674155.1 Stramonita haemastoma
ACGTGAGCAGCCTGATGCAGAGAGGCGCCCAGCTCCACTGGACCGACCCGGGGGCCTGAGTGCCCTGCACTACGCCAGTGTGGGAAACAACATGCCCGTGGCTGGAGGCCTCCTGGAGGACCATCCAGACAGACCCAGGATGGACGCTAACGTCAGGACCTCTTTAGGACAGACACCTCTCCACCTGGCGTGCGCCGGAGGCTGGTCAGACATAGTGGAGTTGTTGATTCAAAAGGGGGCGGACGTCATGGCGCTGGATTTTCAGTTGGAAACCCCTCTTCACATGTCCAGTTTTCTTGGACACGCGGCCGTTGTACTCAGGCTGGTCACACTCCCAGAGGTGGATGTGAATGCCCAGACCCTCGCTGGCTGCTCTCCCTTCCTGATGGCCTGCCATGATGGCGATGCGGACGTGGCCAGAATCCTCGTGCAGCATGGCGCCGACATCAACCTGGCCAACGCCTGTCAGATAACGCCGCTGCACATTGCCTCCCTCCTAAAACATGTGGACATCCTGCATCTGATCCTGGAAAGAAAGGGCGATGTGGAGGCTGTTGACGACCAAGGCAGGAGTCCTCTCCACTTCGCCTGCTACTGTCCCCGTGAAGAGATCACACGAGCTTTGATTGACTTTGGAGCTAGGGTCAACTGTGAAGACGACAGGGGTCAGACGGCACTTCACTATGCGGTCACTGCAAACAGTGTGGAGAGTGCAAGGCTCCTTGTGCAGGCAGGGGCCAGTGTTAACGCTGCTGACCTTGACGGGCAGTCCCCCCTGGCTTCAGCCATGGAGGCAGGTTCCCTAACACTGTTTCAGCTGCTGCTACAGCATGGAGACAAGCTTTCTTCGGCACTGCAGTGTTTCAGCGTGGAGTGCGAGGACAGGAACCGTGATTTCTTTCTAACAAGGGCCATAGACCTTTTGAATGACGCTTTGACAGCAAGAGGGTTGTGCAGCTTCATGATCTCTTACATCTTACGCCAAACCTGCGCTGCTATTTCACACATGCGTGAATAGGCCAGCTTAAACTGCGGTGGTACATGTCTCACTTTGATATCTCTTTTAAAAAGACATTTACTGAGGCAGTCTCTTTTATTGGTATCAATACATACGCACTTATATATTCCTGCTGTAGAAATAAAGTTTGTCGTTAAATGTTAACAAATAACCCGCTAAAACTGAAGATGGAAAACCCTTTGTATAACTCCGAATCTACCTAGCACAGGCTTTTATTTAGCGTGTTGGTGGATGTCATGTTATTTCCTCAACAGGTATTGAGCGAGGAAGCACAGTAGCAACTTAGACTGAAGATCTATCATATCTGCTTTACTATGCTTGACAAGCGTCACATACAGAAAGGGATGCTTCCATTTCTCCCAGGGCATAGAGAGGTGGTCATAGGACGCCCCTGAACACTGGGCTTCTCTGCTTACTGCCACTGCTATAGATTTGATCATATAAACCACTTAAGGTTGGATATAGTTCCCAAAGTGGCCCAAATCATGTTTTGTTGTAGTATTAACATTGCTGGATACATTTATGAAGATCTTCGTGTGTGAATTTCAAGAATTCAGGTTGTAAAACATGTCTGTAGAAACAAGCTCCTTCTACTTGTTATAGATAAAAAAGGGTTTAGGAGTTTGGCACATTTAGTTTTGGCGGCCATATTTGATTGTTTCCATGGCAGCAGGGCAGAAAACTGAGTGATTCTTTAATGTTCGGCTTTACAAGTGACGCGCTTTTAATATATTGCATAACTTTTAACATGGGCTTGTCAACAAAATGTCATCAGTTTCTACCCCCATGCTCCGCCTTAATGCTATGGACGCAGGAGATTAAGACAGAAACTTTGAGTGTCACTGTCATGCACCATAATTGTCGACATCATTGTCTCAATTAGGTTTCTACACAGGAGAAAAAGTAAGAGATTGCCTTTTTTACCATGAGGACTTTTACATTATTTTGCTTTTAAATTAATAGCCTTATGAAAAAGACAGCCTTGTGGTAAGAGAATCTTAACATATTTTCTGATTCATTGTGTACATTTTCTTTTTGATCATAATAACCCCACTATGGTCACTAATGCTACCACACCCATACCATTGAAATGAAAAAGGAATATTTCTAAAAAGGAAAGAATTTATCAATAAGAACTACAGAAATAAACAGAAACTGACGTCATCAACAACCAAATAAAAAGTCTCCCAAACTGAAGGCTGTAGTGTCAGCAAAAATGCCATGTTACAACACACACACACACACACACACACACACACACACACACACACACACACACACACACACACACACACACACACACACACACACACACACACACACACACACACACACACACACACACTGATGTACTACATGTCCCTCTATCCATTGCAGAGGGTTGTCAGTTGTTAGGAAAAGCATCTTTAAACAAATTCATAGAAAAGAATCAGCGAAACAAGTAGCTTTCACATTCAACCCCAGGTGGGAAGAGTGTAGTTGAATACGTTGATCCCTTAGAGATTCATAAAAATGCTGCCAAAGAAAGACGACTCAAAGCATTATTTTTCAGGTTAAGATTAAATGCATTCTTGACAAAATTCAGCAAGGATGTTAAATGCTTATGTGGTGAATATATTTCAAATACCCATATCATATGGAATGTGAGAATTTAACACCTCATCTCCCTGCCTTTTCTAAGAATTCCATTGATGAAGTTTTGAACAATGTAGTTCTAACGTTTGACATTGCTATATGTTTGTTGCTAAGTCCTATAGGGCATTTATTGTAGTTCTTGTAGTTTTATTTTATTTTCTTTTATTTTAACTTTTTAATTTTTGCTTTTTTAAACTGTTAATGTTAAGAATACTATTTTCCTTGTTATTAATATTCATTGCACACACACACGCGCGCGCACACATATACACATATACACACATGCACATGCATACGCGCGTGCACGCGCGCGCGCACACACACACACACACACACACACACGCACACACACACGCACACACACACACACACACACACACACACACACACACACACACACACACACCACACTCCTGTTTTAGGGTCGTCTGGTATCACTTAAAGTGGAAAAACGTTAAAATTGAAGACTTTGTTCCACACACACACACACACACACACACACACACACACACACACACACACACACACACACACACACACACACACACACACACACACACACACACACACACACACACACACACACACACACACACACACACACACACACACACACACACACACACACACACACACACACACACACACACACACACACACACACACACACACACACACACTGGGAGATACACGGACAGACCGACCGACAGACAGAGAGAGTTTTAAAAAGTGCAATATTAATTACAGTCTTGTATTCCTGTGATAAAACTGTTTTGTGCATATTTTTTTTTATATAATCGTATTCCATTTTGTATACTTACCCTGATAGCAGTAATAACGCCAAAAAAGTTTGCTTTCATGGGATATTACATACTTATAATTCTGCAGGTATCAAAAAGGCCAAAAAAGTAAATATTTCAGCTACCAAAGTTTGCTTCCTAGTGCTACTTTGAAGTGTGACTGTGTGGATGAATGGCTGCAAAAAGTGTTACATTTCTCTCTGTATTTTTTATATATATATATATTTTTTTTATTGTTTTATATCGAGGATAACGGGATAAGCGCTCATGTGCTTTTTTACATCCAGTCCCCATGTGTGTGCAGTTTTGTAAATGTCATCTGTTCCCACCAGCACACGTTGGCCTACTCTTACGAAAAGCGGAACAGGATTTAACGTGTGCGCAAGATGTTCTGCTTGAGTTCGCACACGGGGTCTCGGTTTATAGTCTCATCCGAAGGACTTTGGAGAGAGTGGAGTCAGCACTGATGTTAACTCCAGGAGAAAAATCTCCTCGAACGGGAATCGAACCCGGGTCGTCAAATTGCGAGCACAATGTTCTGACCTCTAGGCTATCCCGTCCCTCCTGTAGGTAGTACGTGTGTGCTTGGTTGTTCACACTGTTTTCGTTCTCTTTCTTTTTTTGTCCATTCCTCGTCTTCAACTCCGAGGTTTACCATAGTGAGATTTTGCACATAGGACCGTTGTTATTGCGCTCGCAATTTGACGACCCGGGTTCGAATCCCAGTCGAGAGGATTTTTCCTCTGGAGTTAACATCAGTGCTCACTCCACTCCCCCAAAAGTCCTTCGGATGAGAAAACCGAGGACCCGTGTGCGAACGCACGCAGAACATCTTGCGCACACGTTAAATCCTGTTCCGCTTTTCGTAAGAGTAGGCTATCGAGTGCCGGGTGGAACAGATGACACGATTTACAAAAAGTGCATACACACGGGGACTGGATGTAAAGAAAACCCCATGAGTGCTTATTCCATTATCCTCGATATAAAAGAATAAAATAAAATGATAAGAAATAAAGTAAAAAAAAAAATCCAGCATCAAAGCAGCCACATTCCGACGGTGTCTAAACGTTTCCTCTGTATGCGTCAGTTTTTGGAAAAAAAAATGTCTTCCATTCGTCCTGATACGCAGTGACCTGTCCTCCTAAAGACATGCGACAGATAGTAATGATGGCGATTTTGCAATTTAGAGGGATTGTAAACCAAGGTATACCCACGGAGAGCAGAGGGTCTAATTCAATCCAATCCAATTTAAGTCTTTTTTTTCCAGCGTCACCAATCGGCACTCATCAGTCCCCGTGGACGTACAGTTTTATCAATGCTGACATTCATTCACACAAGCATACAGTGGAATCTGTCGAAAGGCAGAACGGGTTTTAATTTGTGTGCAAGATGTTCTGTGTGCCTTCACACGCCGACCTTGGAGCCTCGGTCGACATCGTATACATGATTATTATTTATTATTATTTTTTTTTATATAAAGCAGTGTGTTGATCATGAGGATGAGACTATAAACCTAAGCCCGTGTGCAAACGCACGCAGAACATTTTGCGCACACGTTAAAAACCCTTTCCGCCTTTTGGAAGGGTAGGCCATTGTGTGCAGGTAGAAGCCGATGACAACAAAAGAAACCCAGCATGCACACAGGTATCGTGTTTAGACACCATCCCCGAGGAAGAATCGGGGAGTTGGAGTCCTCAGGGCGGTTTGGGGCTGTAGGCCTATAGGCCTATGGTAATGTTCTGGCGGCTTCTGCGACGGCACTGGAACCATGCGTATCGGCAATTGCCTTTCCAGTTCCAATGGACCCTACTGGCGATGTGGAGTGGGGAGGAGGGGTCTGCTGCATGGGTAACAGCTTGCCCTCCATACTTACCCAGGCTTTGCGCTCTAGAGTCTAGAGTGCATCTCCATAGTCTTCCGAGACTGACGGATGCCTGTATACATAATTTTAGTGCTGATTAATGGTCCTGTGTTTTTAAAGAACTATTTGCTTGGTATTTAAACTGCATGGTTATGCTTGCGTATGAACAAAAAAATACTACGCTCCTGTTCCCTTAAAACTGAAAATGCTAAAATTTTGACTTGATTTAGTGGTTTGTGAATCACTTATCTTGAGCACAATTTTCTTGTGTAAGAAGTGTCATCGATATTGAAAACAAATGTTATCACCCTAGCTATGTGTAGCACAAGGAAGCGTGTTTGTCTTCTCTTTTGTTCCCATTTTTCTCAGTTTGGAGCTTTTACAATAATCGTTATATTTATGCAGACTAACCTTGAGGTTGCTCAACAACGAGTAAAGTTATAGTTCTCATGACTTTTTACGATCTAATATCTAAATTCTTAACACATCTTTCACCAGAATGTATGGAGAGGAGGCTGCTGCCGTTTTGCTGTCATATCTTAGACCCTCCTGAAGACCTGGCCCTCGCATAGTCTGTAACTTAGAATGAAATAAGAAAAATACAAATATTAAAAAAAGCTACGTATATTGGGAGATAGTGCCATTCTTTGTCCAATCCACATGACAAAAAAATCTGTGCATCAGTAGCATCAGCCACAAGTTCCAGTTGTTTATTCCATTATTTGGCAGCCATTTTGTTGTGTTTCCATAGCAACCAGCAGCAACAGGGTAACAATCAACACTGTGTGTGGTCCGGTAATTATGTTACACATGTATGATAAAAAAAAAATGTTAACGCCGGTAAGAAAACAGTCATGTTTTCAGTATAACGTCTGGCCTGAACACCTTTCGTATTTAAAAGCTTGGAGTGCCTTTTCCTGAAAACGTCTTCTACTACAGGTCAAAGATGTTATAGACCCTCATCAGCTCGCATGCAAACAAAACAGAAGCACAAATGATGCGACAAATAAGTTTTAATTAACGCATGCACGCATCTTAAAAAAAACAAGAACACGTTTGTTTGTACTTTGTTTATTGATATTTCATTCCCATTCAACTCACAATGGCTCATTAATTTCAGACACTTCCATTCAACCCTAATTGATTTTATGATTTGAAAACATTGTTAGAATATGAAAAGGTCACGATGTGTTTGTTTTTGAAGAGATGCTTTTGCCACAAAGAATTACCTTAACTGTTGCACTACAAGGCAGCGTTCTTTTACCCGTCTTGTTTACTCTGTAGTCTAAAGATTGCACAGCTATTAAATCTGTATGTTTTGTGTCTTTATCGTCATCTCTTTTACCCTTCGTTTTTCTCCACCTTTTCTTTTGGTCCGGCCTTCTCTGTCAGCTGGATCTTTCTTCTCTCATCACTTCCTCATCACTTCCTCATCACTTCCTCATCACTTCCTCATCACTTCCTCATCACTTCCTCATCACTTCCTCATCACTTCCTCATCACTTCCTCATCACTTCCTTATCACTTCCTCATCACTTCCTTGACATGTTTAAGAAATGATCATGTTCCCGTTCCTCTGTTCTTCTGTGAATGAGCTGCAACAGATTTCCATATAACAATTTGTACACGTATTTATATTCATATTTGTATTCTCTCTCTCTCTCTCTCTCTCCCTCCCCCCCCCCTCTCTCTCTCTCTCTCCTCTCTCTCCTCTCTCTCTCTCCTCTCCTCTCTCCTCTCTCTCTCTCTCTCTCTCTCCTCCTCTCTCTCTCCTCTCTCTCTCTCTCTCTCCTCTCTCCTCTCTCTCTCTCTCTCTCTCTAAATCACAACATTTTAGTAAAATGGAAAAGAAGGAATCTGAACGAACAGTTTTGATTATGGGAAAGAAGCAATAGCAATAGCAAACTACACAGGAACTAATTTCGAGGGGATTTTCCCCCTGGAGTTAACATCAGTGTTGACTCCACCCTCCCTAAAAGTTCTGTGGATGAGACTGTAAACCGAGGTCCCGTGTGCGAACGCACACAGAACATTTTGCGCACAGGTTAAATCCTGTTCCGCTTTTCGTAAGAGTAGAACATTGTGTGCTGGTGGGAACAGATGACAAGATTTACAAAACTGCATATACACGGGGACTGGATGTAAAAAAGCACGTAAGTGCTTATTCCATTATCCTCGATATAAAAGAATTTAAAAAAAAAACAATAGATAAAATAAATGTCATAGATTCAAAAGACAAGGAAACTATGCCTAACACTTCAAAGGAAAACAACTCACTCTCTCTCTCTCTCTCTCTCTCTCTCTCTCTCTCTCTCTCTCTCCTCTCTCTCTCTCTCTCTCTCTCTCTCTCTCTCTCTCTCTCTCTCTCTCTCTCTCTCTCCTCTCTCTCTCTCTCCTCTCTCTCTCTCTCTCTCCTCTCTCCCCTCTCTCTCCTCTCTCTCCTCTCTCTCTCTCTCTCTCTCTCTGTCCCCCCCCCCCTCTCTCTCTCTCTCTTTCTCTCTGTCCCCCCCCCCCCATCTCTCTCTCTCTCTCTCTCTCTCTCTCTCTCTCTCTCTCTCTCTCTCTCTCTCTCTCTCTCTCTCTCTCTCTCTCTCTCTCTCAGATATCACTCCATGCTGTTCGAAGAAGAAATATAAAAGCAAAACTGATGTAAACCAAGAAATAGATATCAATGCTTTCAGTGCACAATCAGACTTGTGTCTAGTGTGTAGTTTGCTTTATTTTGAAATTCTATTTAAGTTCGTGGAATGCATGCACACCCATCTCCCATCTCCTACTTTGTTTTAAATTGTGGCCCAAGGCTGATGCTCGATAAATACATTTTTATTTCTTTTCTAAGCTCATTTTAAAAAATTCCTCTTTCAGTAAGCATCCATTGAAATCCAAGTCCATGGTTTTGTCAAGAAAGAAGGCATATTCATCCTTAAGAGGAAAGTGTGGCTTTTCTTACACACATTTTCTAGGACACCAGGTTTTTCTGTCTCTTTGTGTTCGTCTGCTTTTCATTGACTTCAGGAGATCAGGGCTGTGCCTAACCTTTTGGGGTCAATGAAAATCAGAAGAACCAGATGATAACACAAGAAGCTGAGTATCTAATATAACACTGTATTAAAGAATGAAATGAAATGAACATGACAAAATAACATAGCCGTATCAATTAAAATTAGAAAAAAATGATCCTAGAGCTTTTCTAAAGCCAGGTGTTATGTGGCCAGTAGGAATTTTCTTCTGTTGCTAAAGCCTGGCTACATACGCAATCAAACGGGATGACTATCAGTTGGATGGGGGGGGGGGGGGGGGGGGAGCCTAGTGGTCAGAACATTTCGCCGGCAATTTGACGACCCGTGTTCGATTCCCGTTCGAGGGGATTTAACATCAGCTCCGTGTGCGGACGCACGCAGAACATCTTGCGCACAAGTTGAATCCTGTTCCGCTTTTCGTAAGAGTAGGCCGTTGTGTACCGGTGGGAACAGATGACAATATTTACAAAACTGCATACACACGGGGACTAGATGGAAAAGAAGCACACGAGCGCTTATTCCATCATACTCGATATAAAAGAATAAAAGAATAAATAGGGTGGAAGACCCTATTGAGGCACAAGGCTCAGTGCCCGACCAGTATGACAAGACTTCTCAAGCAGAGCAGCAGGGCTAAACAATGACAACAACAAGTAAATACATAACAATTGCCAGTATGACTTAAAACTAGAACAAATCTCCTAAAGAACTATTCATTAAAGATTTTGTTATTGGAAACGCCAAATTAAGATTTTTAAGAATCTTATCCAAGGATTGTTCCGAGAAAGAGGATAAGAATGGTTTTAGATTCTTACATTAAAAAATATCTGACTGCTTGTAATTTGCTCACCGCACAAACATTTGATATTTTTGCTATATTTAGTGACGAACAAATTCAGTTTTATCCGAAAAAAGAAAGCACTAGCCTGATAGTAGCTGGGACCAGTATTCTTACCCGGGTCATCAAAACCACGAGCATAACGCGCATTTATTTATTTATTTATTTATTTATTTATTTATTTATTTATTCTTTTATATCGAGGATAACAGAATAAGCAATCATGTGCTTTTTTTCATCCGGTCATTACTTTAACCACCAGTCTAGCTAGTCCTGTGCACAAGTGCATGCGTCTATATCATCATTATGAAGTTGTGTGCATTCATAGCGAGTGTATTTTTTGTTACTTGAAGTTTTCATCCTTAAAAAAAAAAGCTCAAGGATTTTTATCTCCAAACAGGCAGCGCCGTGAAAAAATCAGAGCCGTTGTTCTTTCTATAATTCGAATCTCACGTGCAGTGTGACAGTAGGTGAAGCGAGGCCAAGTTGACATCAACTGACTCCACTGTCCAGTGCCTCAGCATCATTGAGCTGCTGGTCCATTCAGAACCACACAGCTGCTCAAGACACTGGGCTTTCAAACAAAAGGTATGCAGAATTACTTAAACGTTGTTTTTTTTCTTGTGTGGTTTATTTTGTCTGTAGGTCACTCTTTGTCTAGGTTAGTCTTCGTGTAGGTCACTCTTCCTGTAGGTCAGTCTTCGTGTAGGTCAGTCTGTGTGTAGGTCAGTCTTCGTGTAGGCCAGTCTTCGTGTAGGTCAGTCTTCCTGTAGGTCAGTCTTCGTGTAGGTCAGTCTTCGTGTAGGTCAGTCTTCGTGTAGGTCAGTC
>CM060333.1:6858372-6865872 GCA_030674155.1 Stramonita haemastoma
GGCACAAGGCTCAGTGCTCTACCAGTATTGCAAGACTTCTCAAGCAGAGCAGCATGACTAGAAGCTGGCTGGCTGTCCACTCATGTGAAGTAGGTGCGTTGGACTGCCATTATGCACCTGAAGTTTAGTGCATCTGGTTCTGGCATTGGTTTCTCTTTTTGTCAGTTCCTTTCTTGTATGTTACTTGGCAGCAAAGCTTACGGAGCATGTCATGTGCACAATGTGTTTTTTAGTGTACACACGTATGATTATAGATAAATCATGTCAGTGCCTTTATTTACTCTTTTATTTACTCTTTTATATCGAGGATAAAGGAATGTGCTTTTTTACATCCAGTTCTCGTGTGTATGCAGTTTTGTAAATCTTGTCATCTGTTCCCACCGGCACACAATGGCCTACTCTTACGAAAAGCGGAACAGGATTTAACGTTTGCGCAAGATGTGCCTTGTGTAAGTGTTCAATCTTATGTGTGCAGCTTTTCATTAAGTGGTATAGGCGTTGGAATTTTTGTGGCGTAGGCTTTAGAAAAAAAGTATATATGTACATATCTTAACCTAAAGATGAAATTTAAAAGCAACATGTCCGACTGTGATAACCAAAGTAGTGATAACAGTCGTCCCTTCTCTCCCGTACCCGAAGAGAAAGTTTCTCTGCTAAAGTCAACAGATGATCATAGAAAGTTTAGTCCCAATACGGTTCCAGTTTTCAAAAACCTGCAGGAGATATGCAGGACAATTAAAAACATAAAAAAGAAAAACATACACAAATAAATCAAGAAACAAACACATAAATGAATAGAAAAAAACACCCTTATCATCCTCCCCATCAAATGACAGCATAGATATTTCTCATTTCCACTCTAAATTTTATGAAGGGACATTCAAATATGGAAAAAAATCAAAACCTAAAAACCTATTAAAAATATGGGAGAGGACCCATCTTTTGACCTCTTTACCCTATTTTCTGCTGCACAGGAAGCCACTGAAGGGGATCTGTTTTGCCATCTCACTTTCCCCCATCAAACAAGAGGCTGACTTACTGGAGCACTATGGCAAAAAGCTGGAGGATGCCAGGCTCAAAGCCATACTGGCCAAGTACCACATTCCACAACTCTGCCCTACTTTGGGAGTGTGATGCACTCAGCAGGAAGTCAGGTCAGCACTAACGCCTATGGCAAAATCAGCCAATACTCGGCCACTACACATGCAGCAACAGTGCTCATGCACTGCACCAACCTCATCATGCAGGTCGGCAAGGCCTTAAGGAAACCTGGGCGGCTAAGGATATCGGAGCCAAAGTCGGTGAGAGCATGGGGAAACCTGCTAGATGCTCTCGCCCTTACAGGGCATGCAACATTTGACCTCTCACTCAGATGAAGAGAAACACACACCATGCTTCACAAAGACGGTGCCTGCCTCTTTGACCACAAGCAGTGAATGGCTTTACCCCATCAGGGCAATTTTCAGAGCTCTGTAAGAGGTCATTCGGATAAAACTATAAACCGAGGTCCCGTGTGCGAACACATGCAGAATATCTTTTGCACACGTTAAAACCCCGTTCCGCCTTTCGGAAGAGCAGGCCATTGCATGCCGGTAGGAGCGGATGACAAAAGTTTAAAGAAAAAACCAGCATGCACACAAGTGTCGTGTTTAGACACCATCCCTAAGGAAAAATCGGGGAGTTGTTTCCCCCAGGGCGGCTCGGGGCTGTATATGGCAACGTTCTGGTGGCTCCTGCGACGGTACTGGAACCATTCGTATCGGTCATTGCCTTTCCAATGGATCATTCCAGTGGCGTGAAGAGGGGGAGGTCTGCTGCATGGGTAACAGCTGGCCCTCCATACTTACTTACCCAGGCTTTGTGCTCTAAAGACTAGAGCGCAACCCCATAGTCTTCCGAGACTGATGGGTGCGTTACTACTACTACTACTACTACTACTACTACTACTACTACTACTACTACTACTACTACTACTACTACTATACTACTTACTACTACTACTACTACTACTACTACTACTACTACTACTACTGTAAGAGGTCCAAGATACTCCGAAACTGAGCAACTCACCAAACAATTGCAGGAAGACATAAACTATGGGGCCAATGCCAATGTTAGGGAGATTACAGCAGCCAGCATATCGCTTTTGGGTGGGGCTACCAGCAAAAAAACAGCCAGGGGAAATCATAGGGCAATGTGAAACTCTGCAGTCTCTGATCATGTCACTTCCTAAGAAAGGTGATCCAAGGCAGTGCCAGAACCACCGAACAGTAAGCCCCATAACCCATCCAAGCAAGATAGTGCTCTAAATAGACTTGAAACAACTTGCCTTACAACATGCTGCTTTCAGACCTTGAAGGAGTAGCCTACAGCTGGACTATCAAAAACACCTGCAAAACCAAAAATGTGTTTCGCAATTTAATGGACTTTGAGAAAGCATTTGATAGAATGTGGCATGATAGACTATAACATGGCAAACTTTCAGAAATTTCAACACCGAGGAAGGGTAAGTGCAAATCATTCAGGTGCTCCAGAACAATGCCAGCATTACAGTTATCATAAACACATCCCAGTCCATGCATTCGAAACAGCCTTTCACCCTCTTCTCACACTCATTCATCCATACCTTCACACACTTAAAAAAATCACAGGTTCAGTTTTTATTTTATGTTTGAATGAAGGAGTAAGATAGATGTATTGTGTTGTGGCCAGAGCTTCCCATGGATGGAAGGATAGCAGATTTCTATGCATGCGAAATGTTTCCTGTATGCTTGTGAGTCATGGACCCGCACAGCGGATCTGGAGAGGAGAATACAGGCCACAGAGATAAGATGCTTTCGCAAACTCCTTGGCATCTCTTACAAAGACCACATTACTAACGAGGAAGTGAGAACCATAATCGGTCAAACCATTGGGCCCTTTGAAGATCTCCTGACCACAGTCAAAAAACGCAAACTGAAGTGGTATGGGCACGTTGCCAGATCAACAGGGCTTGCCAAGATGATTCTGCAAGGAACTATGCAAGGCAGGAGAAGAAGAGGCAGGCAGAGAAAGAGATGGGAGGACAACGTCCAAGAGTGGACGGGCCTCAGGCTGAGTGACACTCTGAGAAAGGTTGAGGACAGAGGGAAATGGAGAGAGCTGGTTGCGAGGTCTTCCGTGGCACGCCTACAGGCTAAATAGACTATGGGATAGAAGAAGAAGAAGAAGAAGAAGAAGAAGAAGAAGAAGAAGAAGAAGAAGAAGAAGAAGAAGAAGAAGAAGAAGAAGAAGAGAAGGAAGAAGAAGAAGAAGAAGAAGAAGAAGAAGAAGAAGAAGAAGAAGAAGAAGAAGAAGAAAAGAAGAAGAAGAAAGAAGAAGAAGAAGAAGAAGAAGAAATGCTTCCATAGCATTTGTCCAGAATTTGATTTTTGCAAGTAAAACACATAATATATTGATTAAAAGTAGGCAACGATTTTGACAAGTCCCAATGATCAAAATCATCAAGTATAAAACAATGGGCAAAAGAGGCGGTCAACTGTAAATCTTTAAAAGTGTCCATGATGTCAGAAGCAGTGCACAAAGCACTGGATGTAACACACACGGAGGGTTTCCTGTCCAAACTGACGGGGCAGATATCTGGGGCGCAATGAGAAAGACAGCCCTTCAACACTGGCAATACACAGACTCTTTCTCACCCTCACATTGAAGTGAGCATGCTAACTTTCATTTACATACAGGCACACATAACCACTTTGTCTTTTTCCACTTTATTATTTTCCATGTCTGCTCTAAGGTCCCTGTGCAGTGTAGCTTTCTCCTCTGTAGATTCTCTAAACTCCCTGTCCATTCTCTCTCACACACGTACCTTTCAGTGCATCCATGACATCTTCAGCGTTAGAGCAGTCACTATGGGAACTGAAGAAGCAGAACACTGTTTCATGGTCTTCTCTGAATACTGACAAAACCACGCCACACTGCACAAAACAAATGTCCTCAAAAGCAGATGACTTGGTTGCTTACTAAATTTACTGCCAAATCTTGGGTCACTATTTGACTTTAGTTCTCCAGTGGGCAGGGGTGTCGGATGCAGTGTGTCCCTTCTCCAGTGAGAATCAGGTTCCTAGTCGCTCTCCAGGTCTCTGCATTGCAAGAGATGGTAAAGGGTAAAAGGTAAAGGTGTCCCATAACCAGGAAACTAAGGAATGCGGCAAAACCACACCACATATTACAGAATGTCTACTGCAGCAAAAGGCTGGGTTGTTTGCAAAGTTTACTGTCAAATCTGTAATTGTTCTATTATTTACCTCCACCCAGTTTACAATTGTTTCTGGTCATCAGAATTCGCGGGTCTCCATGCCGTAATGGCCCCAGAGAGAGAGAGAGAGAGGAGAGAGAGAGAGAGAGAGAGAGAGAGAGAGAGAGAGAGGAGGAGAGAGAGAGAGAGAGAGAGGAGAGAGAGAGAGAGAGAGAGAGAGAGAGAGAGAGAGAGAGAGAGAGAGAGAGAGAGGAGAGAGAGAGAGAGAGAGAGAGAGGAGAGAGAGGAGAGAGAGAGAGAGAGAGAGAGAGAGAGAGAGAGAGAGAGAGAGAGAGAGAGAGAGAGAGAGGAGAGAGAGAGAGAGAGAGAGAGAGAGAGAGGAGAGAGAGAGAGAGAGAGAGAGAGAGAGAGAGAGAGAGAGAGAGAGAGAGAGAGAGAGAGAGAGAGAGAGAGAGAGAGAGAGAGAGAGAGAGAGAGAGAGAGAGAGAGAGAGGAGAGAGAGAGAGAGAGAGAGAGAGAGAGAGAGAGAGAGAGAGAGAGAGAGGAGAGAGAGAGAGAGAGAGAGAGGAGAGAGAGAGAGAGAGAGAGAGAGAGAGAGAGAGAGAGGAGAGAGAGAGAGAGAGAGAGAGAGAGAGAGAGAGAGAGAGAGACAGAGACAGAGACGAGAGAGAGACAGAGAGAGACAGAGAAGAGAGAGAGACAGAGACAGAGAGAGAGAGAGAGAGACAGAGAGAGAGAGAGAGAGAGCAGAGAGAGAGAGAGAGAGACAGAGAGAGAGAGAGAGAGAGACAGAGAGAGAGAGAGAGAGACAGAGAGAGAGAGAGAGAGACAGAGAGAGAGAGAGAGAGACAGAGAGAGAGAGAGAGAGACAGAGAGGAGAGAGAGAGAGAGGAGAGAGAGAGAGACAGAGAGAGAGAGAGAGAGAGCAGAGAGAGAGAGAGAGAGACAGAGAGAGAGAGAGAGAGACAGAGAGAGAGAGAGAGAGAAGAGAGAGAGAGAGAGAGAGACAGAGAGAGAGAGAGAGAGAGACAGAGAGAGAGAGAGAGAGACAGAGAGAGAGAGAGAGAGACAGAGAGAGAGAGAGAGAGACAGAGAGAGAGAGAGAGAGACAGAGAGAGAGACAGAGAGAGAGAGAGAGAGAGAGAGAAGAGAGAGGAGAGAGAGACGAGAGAGAGAGAGAGAGAGAGCAGAGAGAGAGAGAGAGAGACAGAGAGAGAGAGAGAGAGACAGAGAGAGAGAGAGAGACAGAGAGAGAGAGAGAGAAGAGAAGAGAGAGAGAGGAGAGGACGAGAGAGAGAGAGAGAGACAGAGAGAGAGAGAGAGAGAGACAGAGAGAGAGAGAGGAGAGACAGAGAGAGAGAGAGAGAGAGACAGAGAGAGAGAGAGAGAGACAGAGAGAGAGAGAGAGAGAGAGAGAGAGAGAGAGAGAGACAGAGAGAGACAGAGAGAGACAGAGAGAGACAGAGAGAGACAGAGAGAGACAGAGAGAGACAGAGAGAGACAGAGAGAGACAGAGAGAGACAGAGAGAGACAGAGAGAGACAGAGAGAGACAGAGAGAGACAGAGAGAGACAGAGAGAGACAGAGAGAGACAGAGAGAGACAGAGAGAGACAGAGAGAGACAGAGAGAGACAGAGAGAGACAGAGAGAGACAGAGAGAGACAGAGAGAGACAGAGAGAGACAGAGAGAGACAGAGAGAGACAGAGAGAGACAGAGAGAGACAGAGAGAGACAGAGAGAGACAGAGAGAGAGAGAGAGTTGATTTGATTTGATTTGATTTGATTTGATTTGATTTGATTTGATTTGATTTGATTTGATTTGATTTGATTTGATTTGATTTGATTTGATTTGATTTGATTTGATTTGATTTGATTTGATTTGATTTGATTTGATTTGATTTGATTTATTCTTTTATATCGAGGATATTGGAATAGCACTCTTGTGCTTTTTTTCATCCAGTCCCCGTGTGTATGCAGTTTGTAAATGTCATCTGTTCCCACCGGCACACGATGGCCTACTCTTACGAAAAGCGGAACAGGATTTAACGTGTGCGTAAGATGTTCTACGTGCGTTCGCACACGGGGCCTCGGTTTAAAGTCTCATCCGAAGGACTTTTGGGGGGGGAGAGAGAGAGAGAGAGAGAGAGAGAGGAGAGAGAGAGAGAGAGAGAGAGAGAGAGAGAGAGGAGAGAGAGAGAGAGAGAGAGAGACAGACAGACAGACAGCACAGACAGACAGACAGACAGACAGACAGACAGACAGACAGACAGACAGACAGACAGACAGTCAGACAAACAGACAGACAGTCAGACAGAGACAAAGAGAGGAAGACAGACAGACAGGCGTGAAGGCAGGCAGGCCAACATACAGACAGGTATACACACATATTTCTCAGGCAGTTAGACAGAATGAGAATTCAGTCTTTTAAAACTTTCAAGGAACAGGTGACAAACAACAAATGGATGCTTTGGAATTTGATTTTTAATTTCAATTTTATACCACTGTTTTATACCACAGCAGATTTTTCTGCGTGAAATTTGGGCTTCTTTCCCCGAGAAGGAGAGCCCATCGCCACAAGTGCAGCACCACCGATCAGTCTTTTCCTGTCTGCAACTGTATTTGTTTCCCTATCAGAGTAGCTCTTTTTCTTCCGAATTTTGCCAGGGGCAACCCTCTCGTTGCCTCTTGTTGAATCTCGATCAGCTCTGCACCATCCATTACTGTGTGTCAGGTGTCTGTTTTCTGTGAACCGTTTTGTCCGCACCTTTCTTCACGCCCAGCAAGGCATGCAGAGTTTCCCTGTACTTGGTGCCAGTGAAGTAATACACCAGAAAATTCACAGCTGAACTGATGTAGAAGCAGATGCTGTAACAGTAGGACAGTATGCGGAACAGGTTAACGTGGTAGGCGGGGTTGATGGCAGATGGAAACAGCTTTGTCACCCGGACAATGATAACTGGACATGACAGCAGCAGAAACTCGATGGAGAGACAAATCAACATTTTAGTCACACCGATCTCTTTGCTGTTGGACATAGCAGAAGAGGAGTGAGCTCGCCAGCGAACGATTTGCCGGAGTTTGATGGCAGTGATGACGGTGGTGATGAGAACGATGGTGGGGCATCCTACTGAGACAGTGAACCCGTAAAATACTCCCTCCAGAAAATCGATCATGGCCTGGTGTTTGTTGAAGTATTCAGCATTGAGAACCCACTGCCACGATTTCTTCTGTGTTCTAACTTCATAGAAACAGGCAGACTGGTTT
>CM060333.1:6870872-6878372 GCA_030674155.1 Stramonita haemastoma
ACACACACACACACACACACACACACACACACACACACACACACACACACACACACACACACACACACACACACACACACACACACACACACAAGTGCTTATTCCATTATCCTCGATATAAAAGAATAAAAGAATAAATTTAAAAAAAGCAAACCTACATGAACTCAATAGTGATCCACAACAATTAAGGCAAAATAGACTGAGGGACAGTACAGTACAGCACTGATGGCATATCGACCCGGTAGGGCATGGAGAACGAGAGCGGCATCTACGTTATGCGCTCACTGAGCTATAGATAGATATATGTACACACAGAGGATGTGTGTGTGTGTGTGTGTGTGTGTGTGTGCGTGCGTGCGTATGGGTGTTATTTATTTATTTTATTATTTTTTAAAATTCTTTTATATCGAGGATAATGGAATAAGCAATCATATGCTTTTTTACATCCAGTCCCCGTGTGTATGCAGTTTTGTAAATGTCATCTGTTCCCACCGGCACACGATGGCCTACTCTTATGAAAAAGCGGAACAGGATTTAACGTGTGCGCAAGATGTTCTGCGTGCGTTCGCACACGGGGACTCGGTTTATAGTCTCATTCGAAAGACTTGTGTGTGTGTGTGTGTGTGTGTGTGTGTGTGTGTGTGTGTGTGTGTGTGTGTGTGTGTGTGTGTGTGTGTGTGTGTGTGTGTGTGTGTGTGTGTGTGTGTGTGTGTGTGTGTGTGTGTGTGTGTGTGTGTGTGTTGTTTTGGGTGTTAATAATTTTAATAAAACATGGAAATTATGTAGCGCTATATCTTGTAAAAACAAATCAAAGCGCTTATTATATACAGCCCTGAGCCGCCCTTTGGACTCCAACTCCCCGATTTTTTCTCAGGGATGGTGTGTAAACACGACACTGTGTGCATGGTGGGTTTAAAAAAAAATTGTCATCCACTCATACCGTCAAACAATGGCATAGTCTCATCCGAATGACTTTGTATGGCCTATTTGATTTGACTATGTATGGTCTACAAACCATTTCATTTAATGAATCTTCTTTTCTTTGATGAATTTTGTTTAGTGTTGATGCATTGCGTCGTATATTCTGCTCTGAAGTTCAGTTTTATGGCTGGATTTAAAATTGTTTCTTTTAGAATTCCACTAGTATGATTGAAAACCAAAGCAATATACACAAATTCGTGCGCGCATTTACGTGCACACACACACACACACACACACACACACACACACACACACACACACACACACACACACACACACACACACACACACACACACACACAAGATTCAAGATTCAAGATTTAATTCGCCTTTGACCCCTCTTGGGGCATGGAGGATTTCAAACAAAATCAACTGTAACATATATAATTTGCATTAATAGAATACGCTCATACACATAATTTTTCACAGAAATAAAAATATAGTCAACCTTTTCATTAATGTCATGCAACTTTACTCTTAAGTATGAATTTGCTAAGTTTTAATAACATATTTTTTATCAGAAGAGAACAAAATGTGAACATGGATCTTGGATACAAATACTCATGAGGTAGGACATTCTTCCGAAGTTCAGAAAACACACACACACACACACACACACACACACACACACACACACACACACACACACACACACACACACACACACACACACACACACACACACACACACACACACACACACACACATGCGCGCGCGCGCGCGGACACTATTTATTGGATTATTTAATACAATCTAAACCAGCATTAAATAATTATTATACCATTCTGAGTAGTGAACAATTTTTCTAGCGGCTGAAAATGGCACGCTAAGTGTGGTTCTTGGCAGCAATACATGGTATTGTAAAATACAAAAATACATAATACAGGGTATGTAACTCAGACTCACAGCCCACCATTGTTCTTATTCCCACGACTTAACATCCTCACTTTTCTTTATTTCCTGAGGGATGTGACCAGCATTTATCTAATCTATGTGGATTTCGTTGAGGTTTTACTGTCAGCACAAAGCCTCTAGAAATCTTCATGCTTGGGTGGTGTGCACCGACATTCAACTTAAGGCAATAGCAACATCTCTCATCTCTCTTCGTCAGTTTTGAGCAAAACCTGCATTTTCTACAGATTGACTTTAAGTGAAGATGGTGTTTTTGCTGAACTATGTGCCAATCCAATCCAATCCAATCCAATCATGTTGTTTATAGCCTGCAGACCACACAGGCCATATCGAGGTTGTCACCTCATCATTTTTTAAATCTTTGATTAAAACTGTGCCCACTATATACATAATAAAACGGAGTACAAAACCAACTTTACTGTCCTTCCTTGTATGGACACCTTGGTCAGCCATAAGGGTCAACCCAGGTGGGTACCGCGTTGTGGGGAGTTAAGTGCTATCCTTTGAAAGTGACCACTACAGGTGTTGTGGGGAATTAAGCGCTATCCTTTGAAAGGGACCCCTACAGGTGTTGTGGGGAGTTAAATGCTATCCTTTGAAAGTGACCCCTACAGGTGTTGTGGGGAGTTAAGTGCAGTCCTTTGAAAGGGACCCCTACAGGTGTTGTGGCAGTGTTTGCAGGCAGCTTCAGCCTCCTCTGGATTGTTGTCAAGATCCGGCTTTGATGCCTTCAACACATGGTTGTCAGGCTCAATGGCCAAATCAGAGAACATCTAGACTTGATGGGGAGAGCCAGTGCTATGTCCAATACAGTGCATGCCTCAGAAACGCAATCAGAGAACAATAATATAGACTCCATGAAGAGAACCAGTGCTATGTCCAATACTGTTCCTCAGAATTACAATCAGAGAACATCTAGACTTGATGAGAAAAACTGGTACTATGTCCAATACTGTGCGTCAGAAACACAATCAGAGAATATAATACAGACTTCATAAGGAGAACGAGTGCTATGTCCAGTACTGTGCCTCAAAAACACAGAGAACATGTAGCAGACGTGATGAGGAGAACGAGTGCTGTGTCCAGTACTGTGCATGCCTCAGAAAACACAATCAGAGATTATCTAGACTTCACGAGAACTAGTGCTATGTCCAATACTGTTCCTGAGAAACACAATCAGAGAACATCTAGACTTCACGAAGTAAACGAGTGCTATGTCCAGTACTGCCCCTCAAAACTAGATTTTGCATTCATTGTAGTCAGAAAAGTTCTGCCTCCATGTGCTAAAGAACTTTGATCTTATCGTTTAAACAGTAAAGTGTTTAAGTTCATTGTAATAAATGTACGCCATATAATGCAATCTAATTCTGAGCCTAGGAGCTCCATACTTCAACAGTAAGAAGTTTAAGTTCATTGGTCTACACGCCTTTTCTCTGTAGACTATTTCAGAGCCAACTAACTCCATAGTGTCTTTCGCATGATTTGGAGAAAACCTAATCAGTATAGTTATACCACTTAATCCGATTGTGCATGCAGTATCTGCAGTTACATACTTACAATAGCATCATGGATTTCTGGGGTACAATTACAAACAAAATCAAGACTTGCTTTGCTAGGTTGAAAATCATACTGAATTCTTTTTCTTTTAATCTAAAAAGAAGGGGGTATAACATGTGTTGATTTCTCATACATCCAGTATCATAATAGAATCATTGTACAGGATGTCACATTTTATGCAAGCGCACTAACTGCGGTTAGCAGCTTAAGATAAGGGACATAACTGTCTTCCTCCACAATCTACACTCAAACAAAGGCGGTCAAAACGTGTATAAAAAGGTCAGTCAACCTTAATCCACTATTTTGCGTCTGTTGTACCAGGACCAAGAAGGAGAGAACATTACAACCCCACCCCACCCCACCCCACCCTCCCACACCCCACCCCATTTTTATGTGTAAAACCACACACATGTTGCCTGGGAGCATTTTCCCATGTTAATGCTTTACTTCACTGTGAAAGCTTTACAAAGCAAATTCTGTTGCCAGTAGCTCCAGAACATTAATTAATGTGAGCTGCATTTCCCTTCTCAGACTAGGGCCCTTCAGTCTGGCTGGAGCTACACACAGCTCCCCAGCCAGCAGTTAATGAAGCATCTGTTTGGAGTTCTACTGATTAATCATCCCATCATTTTTAGAGGAAAGGTAGCCATAGCAACATTACCAAAAACCATTTTAGTTCATTTTTTCCCCTTGATTGAAGAGGGGAATTCTTGGTATAGAAATTTCGTTGTGACATTTCAGAGCTTCTGATTTCTCGTTTCCCAGATTTGTTATAGTAGAGCTATGTACCGCTGGGAAGGCTGTTACTATCTGAGCAATGACCTGTGCTAGTTCCCTGATTGTGCAGGCACTCTTCCTTAGCAAGACTAAACAAGCTGTCTTCAGTTTTGTCACTGTTTCTTCTAGAAAAATGTGTATGTGTGTGTTTGCGTGTTTGTGTGTGCGTTTGTGTGCGCGCGTTTGTGTGTGTGTGTGTGTGTGTGTGTGTGTGCGCGCGCGTTTGTGCGGTGTGTGTGTGTGTGTGTGTGCGTACGCGCGCGCGCGTGTGTGTATGTGCGTTTGTGTGTTTGTGTGTGTGTGCGTATGTGTGTGTTGTGACTGCAGAGAGAAGGCACAAAAACACCACACCTTCGAAACGAAAATCTTCAGAAAGCTTCTGCACCTGTTGTGGCGGGACCACAGAGTCAACGGGTCAGTGTGGTAAGAGGTTGTCATGGAAACTAAGCCACAGAAACCCATCCTGACTGTGTTCTGAGGAGGAAGCTGGCGCGGGGCTTTAGCCACGTCACACATGGGGAGAATGTAGTTGAATACATGTGATGATGATGATGATGATGATGATGATGATGATGATGATGATGATGATACTACTACTACTACTACTACTACTACTACTACTACTACTACTACTACTACTACTACTACTACTACTACTACTACTACTACTAATGATAATACATGGAATTTATATAGCGCTATATCTTGCAAAAACAAATCAAAGCGCTTGCACTCGACCCACACAACACAAAAGCAACCAATGACAATAAACAGTTTTAGCAAATTCGAATGTACACACACACACACACACACACACACACACACACACACACACACACACACACACACACACACACACACACACACACAAACGCACATACACACATACACACACACTCATACACACACACACACACAAACACACACACATACACACACAAACACACATAGACACACAGACACACAGACACACTAACACACACACACACACACACATTCAGAGATTCATACAAATGCTGTCAAAGAAAGACAAACTCAAGGCATTATTTTTTTAGGATAAGATGAAATGCTTTCATGACAAAATTCAGCAAGGATGTTAAATGCTTATGTGGTGGATATATTTCAAATACTCATATCATACTTCAAAGTAAAACCATAAAAACCTCATCTCCCTGCCTTTTCTGGGAATTCCATGTGCTGCATCTGTCACTTGGAGTCTCTAGATCTGGTCTTCTCCAGGGTCTATGTAGGAACCAATACCTATGACCTTTCTGTATCCCGTCATCCAAAATTTCATAAACAGGAATAACTGTCACACTTCACAGCTCTCTTGCCAAGATTCTCTTGCTAGAGATCTTGAAGTAGGAAGACGAAGAGGCAGACAAAAGAAAAATTGGACAGTGATAAATGTAAAGAAATGGAGCCATCATGGCATAGCAGTGCTAGCTATTTTGAAAAGCTGGAGACGGGCCAGATTGATCGACACAGTCCTGGAGTTGACCCCACGACCATCTAGGTCACAGGACTGATGCTCATCCTCCTCCTCTTCCTTCTCCTACTCCTCCTCTTCCTCCTCACCATCATCATCTCATCATCATCATCATCATCATCATCATCATCATCATCATTCATCATCATCATTATCATCATACTGAGAACATCATTTGCAAAAAGCCTGTCTACTTTCCACAATTGCAAAGTTGATAACACAGATACATCCATGTCACTGTTTACACTGTTCTTGTGGGTGCTGAAAGGTGCATTTCACCGTGTTGTTTGATTATTTTGTAGAATTTTATGTATATTAACTACTCGCGTTTTTAGTCACCAACCAAACAACTTTCTCTGTGTGTATGTGTGTGTGTGCCTGCATGTGTGTGTTTGTGTGTGTGTGTGAGTGTGTGTGTGCATGTGTGTGTATGTTTGTGTGTGTGTGTGTGTGTGGTGTGTGTGTGTGTGTGCGTGCGTGCGTGCGTGCGTGCATGTTTGTGTGTGTGAGTGCATGTGTCTGTGCTTGTGGATGTTTGTGTGCGTGAGTGCATATGTGTGTGCGTGTGTGTGTGTGTATGTGTGTGTGTGTGTGTGTGCGTGTGTGTGCGTGCGTGAGTGATTGCGTGTGTGTATGTGTGCGCGAGTTTCTGAGATGTGTATGTATGCATGTGTGTGTGTGTGTGTGCGTGGTTGTAAATGTGTATGTCATAGCTGTCAGTTTCTCCTATTTTCAGCTGTTCTCAGCTAGTATTCAATCCATCCCAGCTGGTGCTAATCATAGCAGAAACTGACCACATAATTATTTAGCGCACGTAAAAGAACCCACGGCAACAAAAGGGTTGTCCCTGGCAAAAGTCTGTAGAAAAAGTCACTCTGATAGGAAATAAATACAGTTGCAGACAACAACAACAACGACAATGGGTGGCTCTTCACTTGTGGTGACGTGCTCTCCCTGGGAAGAGAAGCCCGAATTTCACGCAGAGAAATCTGCTGTGACATAAAGTGGTATAAAATAAATAAATTTAAAAAAACACACACCTGGACTTGGTCAAAAGAAGGGAGCACTAATTTTAGCACTGGGCCTTTGACAGAGTTATGTTGGCTTTGCGTGCTGTGGTTGATGTGTGTGTGTGTGTGTGTGTGTGTGTGTGTGTGTGTGTGTGTGTGTGTGTGTGTGTGTGTGTGTGTGTGTGTGTGTGTGTGTGTGTGTGTGTGTGTGTGTGTGTGTGTGTGTGTGTGTGTGTGTGGTGTGTGTGTGTGTGTGGACATTAGTGGCTTCATAGCACTCGAGGGTTGTGGAGAGGTCATTAAGGATTAACGTTTTCATAGCATCTAAGGGTGGCGGAGAAGACATTAAGGGCTTCATAGCCTTGGAGGGTGGCGGAGAAGTTATTTATAGACATTAATGGCTTCATAGCACTTGAGGGTGTCAGAGAAAACATAAAGACATTAGTGGCTTCATAGCATTTGAGGGTGTCAGAAAAGTCATTAATTGCTTCATAGCACTTGAGGGTGGCGGAGAAGTCATTAAGACACTAATGGCTTCAAAGCACTTGAGGGTGGCGGAGAAGTCATTAAGACATTAATGGCTTCATAGCACTTGAGGGTGGCGGAGAAGTCATTAAGACATTAATGGCTTCAAAGCACTTGAGGGTGTCAGAAAAGTCATTAATGGCTTCATAGCACTTGAGGGTGGCGGAGAAGTCATTAAGACATTAATGGCTTCAAAGCACTTGAGGGTGTCAGAAAAGTCATTAATGGCTTCATAGCACTTGAGGGTG
>CM060333.1:6883372-6890872 GCA_030674155.1 Stramonita haemastoma
ATGACATACAATTTTCTGACCAAGCAGTGCAAGCATACCTGATTGTGATATCTTTGCTGATACATCATTTTCAGATTTCTTTGGTCAATGTCACAGGTTTATGATCTGCTAGATCCCCTTTAGTTAATACAACTAACAGTTATGCTATTGTCAGATCTAATAGAACTGACTATCAATAGCAGAGGACAGTAAAGCCTGTAAGGCCAGAAACATCTCTCAGTTTGAGATAACTAAAGAGTCTTGAGTTGTAGTTTGAGCTTTGTTTTGATTTATATACAGACCTCCCCATCCATGTGAGAGCTGTCAGTAACCAATGTGGCCTAGGTAAGTGTAACTTTAATTTTCTCTCTTTGCTGAGGTAAGTTTGTGATATACCACTTAAGGTCATATTTATCCACAACAAACAAGTGTCATATATCTGTCCGAATTTCGGCACAACTAACAGTTGTGCTATTGTCAGATCTACTAGAACTGACTATCAATAGCAGAGGACAGTAAAGCCTGTAAGGCCAGAAACATCTCTCAGTTTGAGATAACTTCAGAGTCTTGTGTCGAATTACCAGCACACTTATTACTTGTGAACAGTGTTTCTACTGCATTTCAGAGTGTGGCAAAGGAGTTTCCCATGGGGAACACCATCAAGCTAGCAACAGACTAGCAGCCCTCGGACCTAACAAGAGGTCATTGTTAAAATTTTTGCTTTTCTTTGCTTTAGTAGGTGACTGCAAGCACTGAAAGATTCAAGTTCTCTTTCTTCAGTAAGTCTGACACTCAGCTCCTGAGAGTTGATAACAAACCCTTTATGGGATGATTTTCTTGCATGGGTTTAATTATGATTTTTAATCATTTTTTGCAAACCCCACAATATCAGTTTGATTTGACTATGTCAACAGCCCATTCCACGACTTCTGTCTCATGTTCTGTATCCCCTACTACCATGCTCAGAATTATGAGAATATGATCAAAAAACCCCTTATTGTAGCTTAGAAACAGTATAACTTGCCCTTCTATTAAGAAACGTGTGCAACACTCAAAAATGGGCCACTGAATAAACTGCATGATGCAGATCAATTTATGCAAGTAAACGGCCTGTTGTGATAAAATCTAAGGCTCTCCTATATGTTTCCATATCAAACTTTTTACAATCTATATTTCCGTTGAAGGCTTTCAAACTGAGAATCATGTAATAGATTCCATTTCCTATGGAAATATAACAACTTTTACAGGCTCATTCTCTTACAAACAAAGATTTTTCGCAAGAAAAATATATTCAGTTATTGATTTCTGAATCTACAGCCTCATTTCCTACTAAGCTACTTAGAGTCTGTGGGGTATAACTCAAGGAATATTGTCATCCCTTTGACTGTGTCAACACTTATATTATATCAGAAGTGACTTAATTCCACTTCTCTCTTATTTGCCATGCAATAAATGCAATGCAATGATGCAATAAAATTGCAAAAATGCAATAAAAGATTTTATCATGAAGTTATTACTCCAATGGGAATATTAATTTTATTTTAAAAAGAACTCATTTGGAAAAGGAAAGGATGGTTTCCTTATAGACAAACTTCCCATCACACCTTTCATCTCTTGGGGATTTCCCAATGCCCTCAGACTATCATTGGTTGTCTGGCTGGTAGCACCACCCCAAAATAAAACGAAATATGCCAACTGCTGTTGCTGCTGTGACCCCCATGACACTAGCCTTGACCCCAAGCTTTCCCCCCCTACACTCGTTGAGTGAGATGCTCAGTTTCTGAGTAACTTTGGCCTCTTTCAGAGCTCTGTGAAATTTGCCCCGTTGGGTTAAAAACCATTCACTGCTCACAGCTGTGTGTGCGTAGCACCAAGGCCTGCACTGTCTATGGAGTGGCATGTTATGCGTTTCTCTCTACTAGGTGAGAGGTCAAAGGTTGCATGCCCTGTAAGGGAAAGGACATCTACCAGGGTGTCCTTAGCTGCTCAGGTTGCCTTATAGCTATGCTGACCTGCACGAAAAGTTCACAGCAGTGCACGTGCACCGTTGCTGAAAAAGCAATGCTCCATTTAGTATATTCCACAGCCAGCTGTTATAGCCGTAGGCATTATAGCTGGCTGACTCCTTAGTGTGCGTTGCACAGAGTCGGCAGATTGTGGAATGCGGTACTTGGCCAGTATGGCCTTGAGCCTGGCATCCTGTAGCTTGACATCTGTTTAATGTAAGTCAACCCTCTTATCTGACAAGGGGGGTGGGGGTGGGGGGGGGGGGTTCCCTACAGTGGCTCGCAGTGCAGCAGAAAGTAGGGTGAGGGGGTCAGGAGATGGTTTTCTCCCTCTTTTTCTGTATTTCTTCTTCTCATCAGAACTTTACTCCATTTCAATATAAAAAATTTGGGGTGAGTGGGGGAAATAATTGTCTCTATTTCCTCAAATTCAGATTAATCATCAGTCAGAAATTAATGATGTTGTTTTTGTTTATCCCCAAATTATTGATGTTATGGCCTGCATTTAGCCTCCAAGTTACTGAAACAAGGCACATACTGTGTGTAAACTTGCTGCGGGAACATCTGTTGAGTTCAGCAGAAAAAACTTCCTCCTCAAGTAAGGGGGAGAAAAGGGGGGGAAACTATTATGACTAGGGTGGTACTCACAGTTGAGTCAAACAAGACTGTTTTAAATTGCCCAAACAGGTTACAATTATGTATATATACACATTTTCCCCCCACAGCCTACACCACAGAAAATCCAAAGCCTAGAACACAAGAAAGGCTGTATACATCCAACAGGAAAAAAGAAAGATCATAGTGCACACACACTCTAAAAGAAAGGCACAGAACAGAAAACAGAAGGAAGGCACTCTCCTGATGTGACTGGTCCGGCGGCTAGGCGCAAACTGACGGCTGGCAAGTGGTGTTTATCTCAAGAGCACTCTTAGTGCAGGTTTCAGCGGGAGATGAGTTAGAATTTAAATATCCCCATTTATTGATTTCATTTAAATTCCTTTCTTTGTATATAATTCTTTAAGAACAGGGCAATAAAAAAAAAAGTAAATGCTGAACCGTGAGAGAATAAGATCAGGAGCATTTTTTGAGTACTTTGTATTCAAAGCATTTAATCGTAGAATGAAAACTTTGAAAACGTAATTTCTGTAGATTATATTTAGAAATGATTTTAAACTAGTGGCATTTTAATTTGTTAGAGTTGAAAAGTTCTGAAGCTCCTTGTTTAGCAAGAGCATCCACTGCATATTTAGTACAGTCCGCAATATGATGCCATGCCCTCAACATGCTGGCCCCTACAGAAGCTGAGGTCTCTGACACCTCGCTCCTCTACGACCACACAGATTATGGGACACCTTTACCTTTTTTTACCTAACGCAATGTGATGGTAAAAAAAGATAAAGGTGTCCCACAACCTTTGTGGTCGTAGGGGAGCGAGGCATCAGAGACCTCAGCTTCTCTAGGGGCCAGCATGTTGAGGGCGGCGCCCATCTCCTCTCCCTCGCTGCTTTACCTTCCCTGACCCTAAAAAAGTCAGGTAACCATTTACTGCTGGGTGAACTGGGGGACTGTACTGAAGCGAAGGTGCACAGTCATCCATCAAATTAGTGATCACGCTCAATGCTGCTTAACCTTGGCTGGGGGAAAGCGAGTGCTCTGACCAATGTGATGGCATCCAGCAAAAATCTAATTCTGTGCCTTTTTTGTCTCGGATACAGTGTACCAAACAGTGATTTCAAAGAAAATATAATATAATGTAGGCCAGCAGCTTATCTTGTCCATTTTGATGGCTAACAGAACTAATTTTGAATCAAGATGAAATAATGTGTTCCCTTGCTACCGTCCTTCTTCCAAACTATTTAGATATGGCGGTAGACGTTGCTGAGTGGTGTTGACATTTTTATTTATTTTTATTTATTTTATTTTAATTTTATTCTTTTATATAAAGGATAATGGGATAAACACTCTTGTGCTTTTTTTTTTTACATCCAGTCCCTGTGTATATGCAGTTTTGTAAATGTCATCTGTTCCCACCGGCACACGATGGCTTACTCTTACGAAAAGCAGAACAGGATTTAACGTGTGCGCAAGATGTTCTGCGTGCGTTTGCACAAGGGGCCTCGGTTTATAGACTCATCCGAAGGACTTTTGGGGAGAGTGGAGTCAGCACTGATGTTAACTCCAGGAGAAAAATCCCCTCGAACGGGAATTGAACCCGGGTCGTCAAATTGCGCGCGCAATGTTCTGACCACTAGCATGATGATACTGTTACGGCCCTTACATTTTTCACATAAAATACGGCCTTACTCACCTCAACAGCGTTGCATTAATTCTTTTTCCATCTGCACTGCTCTGCACTGTTTACAATAAGCCTAATGGAAAGATGATGCTTTGTTTTTAGATTGTTTTAATTCATTTCCCATGGTAGAGTAGCATACATTTTCCCTGGATCCGGAAATGTTCTCTATAAAGGAACGCCCACTGTACTTGAATGCACTAAAAGAAGGGAAATGCCACAATCCCTTCAGCTAGGGAGAAAAGCGAAGACAATTCAGGGTGGTGAGAGGGTCAAGCCTGAAAGCATAGTATTGGGTAGAACACATTGGTACACCACATTCCTGGGTACAGCACATTGGTACACCACATTCTTGGGTACAGCACATTGGTACACCACATTCTTGGGTACAGCACATCGGTACACCACATTCTTGGGTAGAGCACATTGGTACACCACATTCTTGGGTACAACACATTGGTACAGCACATTATTAGGTACAGCACATTATTGGGTACATCACATTCTTGGGTACAGCACATTGGCACACCATATTCTTGGGTACAACACATTGGTACAGCACATTATTGGGTACAGCACATTATTGGGTACACCATATTATTGGGTACACCACATTATTGGGTACACCACATTATTGGGTACAGCAGTCACACATGTGGCAGGCTTTTTTGCCCCTTTCTCCCTGCATCAGATTTGTAAATATTGGTTTGCCACAGCAAGCCGAAGCACTACATTTAATTCAATCATATAGTTATGTAGTCAGATTTTATCGGACGAAAGTCCATAGCAGGCTCCATTCAATATAGTGTGTTTGTTTATTATTTTGAATTGAACGAAATTGGACACAAAAACGTATTCTAGCATTTGTGCAGTTTGTCAGCTAGAAGAATAGGAATGACCAGCCATATCATCAATGACTAATGTGTGTACATGACAGTGGATCTGCATTGTCAGCCTGCATGCACTCACCATTTACGGTCCGTAGAATTCGTGTTCATCTTGTGGCCAGTAAACGGAAGGCAGCAAGTATGCTTGTTCATAGATAGCAGGTGCACAAATTTATTTATCCATTTCTGCTTTTGAACACTATCTATCTATCTATTATCTATCTATCTATCTATCTATTATCTATCTATCTATCTATCTATCTATCTATCTATCTATCTATCTATCTATCTATCTATCATCATCGATCGATCGATCGATCGATCGATCGATCGATCGATCGATCTATCTATCTATCTATCTATCTATCTATCTATCTATCTATCTATCTATCTATCTATCTATCTATCTGTCTGTCTGTCGTCTGTCTTGTCTGTCGTCTGTCTGTCTGTCTGTCTGTCTGTCTGTCTGTCTGTCTGTCTGTCTACATGTGTGTGTGTGTTTTACAAGTATTTTGTTTTCATCGACATAAAATCAAATGATCAAAGAGAACTCTGAACTCTTAATGGGTTTATCAAGTACATTGTTTTTAGACCACAGTACTCAGAGTTTTGGGATAGGACGAAAATCAACACACTGGTATGGAAAAATGTAATGGAACACACAAAAACAATAACTCATTGTTTGTAAATCATGATCGTCATGACGATGACAAGAAAGAAAGAGAGAGAGAAAAGGAGAGACAGATATAGACAGATTGAAACAGACAGGCAGACAGAGACAGACAGTCAGAGATTGAGAAACATCCTGACAGAGAGAGAATGAGAGACAGACAGGACAGACAGACAGACAGACAGACAGACAGAAGAGGGAGAGAGAAGAGAAAGAAAGAAAGAAAGAAAGAAAAGAAAAGAAAGAAAGAAAGAAAGAAAGAAAGAAGAAAGAAAGAGAAAGAAGAAAGAAGAGAAAGAAAGAAAGAAGGAAAGAAAGAAGAAAGAAGATAGACAGATAGATAGAGAGATAGAGAGATAGAGAGATAGAGAGATTTTTTTTTTAATTTATTCTTTTATATCGAGGATAACAGAATAAGCAATAATGTGCTTTTTTTCATCCGGTCCCCGTGTGTATGCAGTTTTGTAAATATTGTCATCTGTTCCCACCGGCACACGATGGCCTACTCATACGAAAAGCGGAACAGGATTTAACGTGTGCGCAAGATGTTCTGCGTGCGTTCGCACATGGGGCCTCGGTTTAAAGTGTCATCCGAAGGACTTTTGGGGAGAGTGGAGTCAGCGCTGATGTTAACTCCAGGAAGAAAATTTCCTCGCCGGACTCGAACCCGGGTCTTCAAATTGTCAGCGCAATTTGAAGAGATAGAGAGATAGAGACAGAGACAGAGACAGAGAAAAGTTTGAAGATCTTTCTAAAAAAAAACAAACCAAACAAGCAGTAACACTGTCACTTTGCACATTTTGCTAAGCTGACTCCTATAATTATGTAGCAGAAGGAGTGGTCTGTTTGCCATGATCCACCTTTTTCTGAACGGTTCGGATTCCCAGCAAGGCATGCAGGGTTTCCCTGAACCTGGTACCAGTGAGGTAATATACCACGAAGTTCACAGCAGAACTGAGGCAAAAGCAGACGCTGACAGAATTGCTCAGTATGCGGTACAGGTTAAAGTGATAGCGAGGGCTGAGAACAGACGGGAATAACCGAGTCACCCGAACGATGATAACTGGACATGCCAGCAGCACAAACTCGATGGACAGACATATCAGCATTTTGGTGACCCCGATTTCTTTGGGACTGGACATAGCAGAGGAGGACTGACTTCGCCAGCGAACGATTTGCCGGAGTTTGATGGCAGTGATGATGGTGGTGATGAGAACGAGAGCTGGGCATCCCACTGACAGACAGAAGCCATAGAAAAGACCCTCCAGAATGCTAAGCATGGCCTGGTTTCTTTGGAAGTAATCGCCATTGATTTCATACTGCCATGATTTTCTCTGTGTCCTGACTTCATAGAAACAGGCTGACCTGTACTGAGCAGTGACAACAAAACGCAGCAAACTCACTGTAAAGACAACAAACACAACAACAATGGCGAACACTTTGGTTGGAACACAGCGCTGTGCGGTGAGAGGAAACAGCACACACAGACAGCGTTCTGTGGAAATGATGGCAGCCAGTAACATGGAACCGTAACTGAACCCATAGAAGCCAAGCAGGTTGCTGTTCATCATAAAACGATAGATTATTCCACCACGTATTTCATTAGTAAACCAGCTGTTGATCGTTTCAACTTGGAAGATAAACAATGGCGTGATATGAAGGATG
>CM060333.1:6895872-6903372 GCA_030674155.1 Stramonita haemastoma
ATATATATAGATATATATAATGTATATATATGTGTATATATATATATATATATATATATTATATTGATCAACTTTACTTTGGCTTTATAGATTTCCAGAAAGCTTTTGATGTGTTACAACAAGCTTTTCTTATGAATGTCGACAATATTAGGCCAGGGATATCAGAAAAAACCTTTACTGTCTTTAGAACTCTGTCTTCCAGTTCAACAGTATCTACAAAAATAAAAGAAAGATGTACAAATGAACATATTACATAAAGAGGAGTACAGCATAGTAATACATGAAGTTGCCCATTGTTTAAAGTTGACGTAAAGAAAATAGTTTAATTTACTGAAGAGAAAGAGTCATGATACAGAACCACAAGTGATAACAATTCTTGTTTAGTCAGTGTTGATATTTTCTATCATAATATAGAAGGTAAAGGTAAAGGTGTCCCATAACCTAGGCGGTCGTAGGGGAGCAAGGCATCAAAAACCCTAGCTTCTCTAGGGGCCAGCATATTGAGAGCAGTGCCCATTTCCTCTCCCTTGCTGCTTTACCCTACATTACCCTAAAGAGGGCAGGTGCCCATTTACAGCTGGGTAAACTAGGGGACTGTGCTGAAGCCAAGGTGTGTAAACGGTCACCCATCCAACTGGTAACCATGCTCAAAGCTGCTTAACTTGACTTGGAGGAAGTGAGTGCTCTGAACACTAAGCTATCACGCTCCCATCATAATATATCCAGTATTAATTGCGCTAGGGATATAGGCTACAGACAATTTCAGTATTGGTCAGGTAGTCTGAGCATTATTCAAAATAGCATGCATTAGGTGGATGAATCTCGACTGAGACAGACTAAATGAGACACTCAACTAGGGTGGTGATCACCACAATGTCCTTCCAATGACCTTCTCCTGACAAACTCCTCCAACCCTGAAGGCATTAACACAAACGCAGGCATACAAGTGTATGGAAAACGAAACTGAGGTCACCATAAGACCAAAGCAGACGGGTCCACCAAAATCGATGACAATTTTAGTTTACTGCATGATGTTCAATAACGACGAGGATGATGTAACGATGCTCCTATGGAATTTGTGAGATTTGTTTTTATTTGACACTACTGACCAAGCTGTACTCTACGCTTCCTATTATTAAACATCCCAGGCCCAAGAAATAATACACTGGCAGGGTTGGTCAGGTAATTTTAGCAACACTCAAATTTGCATGTGTGAACCGGATGAAACTCGAGTGTTTGATCCCAGTTTTCCTAATCATCCCCTACATGACACGTTCAGCAGGAATGTTATCAACACAAAAAGAAGAGATGACAATAAAATCACTGCACAATGTGTCGTACGATAACATTATTGCCTCCTCTACTTCAGTGAAACAGAAACAGGTATCCTGATATGATGTCTCAAATTTTCAGATTGCTGTTGTCTCCAACTCAACTCTGTGTTTGTGTAGTTTTAGGTAATGTTTAACCGTTCTAGCTTTTTCTCTGTGATGCACATTTCATAATATTTTTTAACTTGGATAAAAGCGCCACAGGTCTGGTTCAGTTCAGTGGTCCTTGTTCATAACATGGAATGTCTTTCTGCTGTTGTTTTCGTCACACTTTCATCAGTTTGTTGCTCAACCAATTTCTCCATATTTTACATTTTTGTTACCTTTCCTGATCATATTGATGATTTTCTTGTACACACCGAGGCCTCTAGTATATTTCCCATTCTTCAGTTTTCTTATTGCGTGCATATAAAGATGCAGGAGAAAAGCCTGTGATAACTAGAAACATTGCTTCATTTAACGTGTGTCATACTTGCTATATCATTAAATGTTCATGCTAAAACCAAACAACTACTATTACTGTTCTTGACAGTTGAGCAGAAAGAGATATCTACTGCTTTTTTAGAATCCATGTCAACAACAGTGCTTAGCGTTTTATCCAGGATCCGACACGTGATTCGTTCTTTCATGCTTAGATGATTTATCCTTTGCTCGTAACCTGAATTTGTTTATCTGGTTTGAGATGATGACGTATTTGCATTGAATTGAATTAAACAGTTTTGTCATGAATGATGAATGATATCTATTTGCAGTTAACAATGCTTATAATAGCTCTGAGTGATACCTTGTATTGTATGTTGAAAAATTCCAGTTTGGGCTACAGGAAATCATATTTTAACAACAACCACCTTTGTTTTTCTATTTATACCAAAAATGAGAAAACTTGTTCTGGTTTTCTTTAGTCCAAAACTCTAGCCTGGAAAATCAAGCAAAGTCCCATAGCGTGATTTGTCACCTGTTGACTTTATGGACACACATTTCACTAATAGCAGATAGCAGACTTTTTCTCTATTTCTATACAGTCTTGCTGAGGTAAAAGTATATTATGTTTTTCTGAGTGCTTGTTTCCAGATTTTTAATCTCAGTACCGTTGAATTTGCCTGAAATCTACCAAACAGCTTGTGTATACAGTTTGTATACAAAGAATAACCAACTGTCAAACCAGCTGTTATCTAAACTGATAGAAACCTATTTAAAATATTGGGGGGAGGGGTATATGGAAACCCCCACTTAACATAATTTTTATGACTATAAAGGTCAAAAGGTAAATGTGTCCCATAACCTATGTGGTCGTAGGGGAGTGAGGCATCAGAGACCTCAGCTTCTCTAGGAGCCAGCATATTGAGGGAGGCACCCATCTCTTCTCCCTCGCTGCTTGACCTTCCCTGACCCTAACGAGGGCAGGTACCCATTTACAGCTGGGTGATCTTGATGAGGTCTGGTGGAATCATCGTGCTCCCAGAGGCCATTTTGTCCATAGCCTTGCTGACCTCCTACAAAGTTGGCTCTGCATCTAGGTATCCCATGGTCAGCAGGGACTGGACAGCACCAAAGGCTGAGGGTCTCACAATGCTCTCTCTGCAGCAGAGGTTGCAGAGGTGATGTTGCCCCATTTCCAGCTGCAGGCCTTAATCTGTGATAACTTTCTCGGTAGAAAATTTGAGGGGAGCTGTATTGCTTGGGGTAGATCCCCCTGCGTTCTTGATGCCACTGTACCTTCCTCTGATGTCTCCTGTTTTGATGGCAGTCTGGATGTTCTTGCTGAGCTCCGTCCAGTTTTCATTTGTGCAGTTCTGCTGAGCCTTGCTCGTTGCAATCCTGAGAATCTGTAGCACCTAATCTCTTCAAGCTCTGGATCAGACACAGAGATGGAGTTGATATACTTAATCCACCATTCCTTATTTGTAAAGGAAGAAAGATTCATAAGGTCATTAAAGTTTCCCATGTTATAAATTAAGTGCAGGTTTTTTGCCATCTTCAAAATAACTATAGTACAGTAATTCAACTTCGTATGTAACTTCTTATGTAGATTGAACCTTATCTTATGTAGCTGTATGTCTTACCTCTGGAAGCAGTGTTCCCTTTGGGCATCTCGGCTTTCCAATTCATATGTCAACAATTTGAGGTTGGCACTTGAGCTTACTTCTTTCTTTTCCTCCAGCGTACTGAGATGTCTCATTTCCACCCACAAAATGGCAGATTTTTCTCTTTTTCTGAGTAAGCTGACCCTTACTACCTACTAATGGTTACGTAGGCAATTAAAAACTCAGTTGCTTTGATTTCTGGCACCATTGACAGTGATCACCATCTAAAGGAAACCTTGATACCTCTTTCTTAAAGAAAATACAAAATTCGATAAAACAAAGCAGTCGTATTTTGTTTGATGGTTTGAAAAAGATATGCACATAAAAAGCAAATTACTACATATTACATGTATACCTATTAAAATGTAACCCCCCTCACAAAACGTATTTTTGTGTTTGGCGTTACGTTACTAAGCGTTAAGTGCAGTAACTCCCTTGTAGAGTTGAGTGATCGCCCCTTAAAAAGATATGCCTATAGGGATACTTCTGTTTTTTAAATCTCACTTCCTGCCTGGGCCTAGTGAGGGAAAGACGCTGACAGAGACTCGCTTCTCGCTGAGTCTAGATGTTCCCCATTAAGGTTGGCTTATTTCGTTAATTTTGTTTTTGATCAAACTATCTGTTTAAGCAAATTTCAGCTTAATTCAGAATAGTTTTGGAAGGTTCATGAAATCTATATATTTGATTTAATTTCACAGGCTTTCAACCTGTGAATTAACAGTGAACCATAAGTGATCGCTTCGAACAAAGGAAGCGTGGGGTAAATTTTGGGTGTCATGGTCTTTGTTGTAAGATTAATTTTTGATAGGATATTGTTCAGTTATTAAAATGCTGGAAATATTCTAGTATGACTTTACACTACAAATGTATGGGTGTGAAGGACTACTTATTTTTTGTAATGATTTTATCACTACGAATTCTGACGTATTTGTGATATATCGTTTAGGAAATTCAAACAGTTGAAATATCAGTGGGGGCATTAATTTAATTTGAGAGGCTTTTAGCCTGTGAATTAACAGTGAGACCTAGTGGTTGTTTTGAACAAAGCATGTAAATGTTAACACAGTCATGGTTTTTGTTGTATGTTTAATTTGTGGTAGAATATTGTTCAGCTATTATTAAAATGCTGGAAATATTCTAGTGTGGCTTTACACTACAAATATATGGGTGTGAAGGCCTACTTGATTTTGTAATGATTTTTATCATTAAGAATGGCGATTTATTTGTAATAAATCATGTAGCAATTTTAAAACAGGTGGAATGGCATTGGATGTCATTGTGGACATTTATTTAAAATAAACTAGTCCCTTTTATTAATGTTTGCACAGTTTCATAGGATGGACCATCATCTGTCCTAAAGTAAATGAGACATGTTGTGAGACAAGTTATTAAAATTATGTAGTAATGATTTTATCATTAGAATTGTGATTTATTTGTGATAAATCATTTAGTAATTCTAAAACAGGTGTAATGGCATTGGAATGTCATTGTGGACATTTATTTAAAATAAATTAGTCCTTCTTAATAATGTTGGTACAGTTTTATAGGATGGACCATCATCTGTCCTAAAGTAAATGAGATAGGTTGGGATGCTTGCACAGTTTCATAGGATGGACCATCATCTGTCCTAAAGTAAATGAAACATGTGTAAAACTAACTACTAAAATTATGTAATAATTTTAGAGGTTATGTTAGTTTGTTTTGAGAATATTTAATTCTCATGAGTATTGTAAACTAGCTCAGTGATGGATGATTTTGTGGTGATGTTTTTTACATTGTATGTTCTTTTATTACAGGAACATCGTTTTTTCTGTCACCTTCTCCTCACACCATCATCCCCTCCTCACTCCTTCCATTTGGGCCTAAACTAGATTGAGCCATTGATTGTAAATATGAGGAATTAGAACAGAATATCTTTTGTTTTTTAATTGTACTTGTAGTACAATTAGTCAATTGGTGTTTTGTGTAATGTGGTAGTGTTGTAGGTTGTGTTGTGGAATATATGTGGTAAACCCAATTTGCTCGGTCTGGAGTCCATTGAATGAATGGTGTTATTCGTCACTTCAGTGTATTCAGTGTGGCTGCTGAGTGAGTTGAGGTTAGTTAATTTCACTTCACCTACTTTCCTACCTTTTCTATATTTTCTTTTCCCTCTATTTTTCTACTATCCTCTTTTCTATCCCCCCTTTATCACTCCCCGGCCCATAAGTAGCTGAGCCCTACTTTTCTTTAGGGTTACTAAAGAAACCAGGAATTAGTCTAGGACTCTAAATTTCCGGTACCGAATTAGGTGGAACTGGAATTAGAGTGGTGCCTTAGTTAATTCCCGTGTAGGACCCGTTACAAAAACAAACTGATTGTGCTATAGACACCTCTGCTCTTGAGTACATAACTCACTTTGGCAGCTAATTTGCATTATTGACTCATTTTTTTTACTTTTTGCCTGTACACTTATTTAAATCTGAATAAATCCTTTTGGCTCAAAGATCGGTGTTTTTCAGTGCTAAGTACATTCTAGCACTATCTGCAAAGGGCTTAATTTCCGACTCGGTGTCCACAACGATGTCTTCTGTATCAATAAGGAACAAGAGTGGAAACAACACTGAGTCTTGTGGAACACCTGCAATAATGTGATAATGGTCAGATTTTTTAAAATTACTACTGAATAGGCGGGTGTGATTGGAAAGATGATGTTTATGTAGACCACTCTGGCAACTGGAATCATCTGCTTCACACCTCTGTCTTGTCAATTAGTCCCTTGTGTCCAAAGCCTTAGATTTTGGTTTATTGTCCCATGAAAACACCCCAAGGCACAGATTAAGGTATCTTGTACCTAGAGCATTCCCCCAACAACAAAACCAGTTTCAGGATCTCGACATTTTCTTGATTGAAGCAAGGAAGTCCATGGTTGCCCTACTTTAACAAACTTGTACTTAAAGGGATATAAAAATATTATCTATATAATCGTCCTGTAAAAAGATTACAAAATAAAAAGGAAGGTTGCAAACATTGTGTCAGCTGTTACTCGTGAAAATCCTATATCCTATATTTGTGCATCCAAAACTGATGTTCAAAATGTTTTAAAAAGCTAAAATTCGACCACATGAAAAACAGAAAAGAACATGTTTATAAAAAAAAAGCTTTGAAAATCTAATTCTGTGATAGTGTATGCTAGACAAAAGACATGGCATTGCAATGAAACAGGATTATGTAGAACATAACAACTAATAGGATATTAAAACAAAGCATGTGACATAAAAAAAAACTATGAGGAAATGATTGCATGTATATAAAAACAGAAGTACGAAACTATGTAATACGAAACAAGTCTGACAAGGTGATAGTGTAGAGCATTTGAAATTGTTTGATAATGTATAAGAATAAACAAAATGTATAAAAATAGAATGCAGAAATATTGAATAGCTTGTTGCGTACATTGGTAAGATGTCCTGTACCCCTTTCTCATTTAGGGGAAAACATGCTGTGAAGATTCTGTCACATTGTTTTGTCTTAAGAATGTTTGAAATAATGATTATTTTGGTAAACAGGGCTGATTTAGAAAATGACCTGAACTCATTCAGGCTGAACCATGTATGACAAAGGTGTGCCAGATTTATTCAGAAAAACAAACTGTGAGACAAAACAGGAGGGTACTTAAATATAATATTTCATAAACAACAAAATGAGAGGGAGAGAGAGACAGAGACACAGAGAGAGACAGACAGACAGACAGACAGACAAACAGACAGACAGAAAGACAGACAGAGATTCTTGCCTTCTAAAACCCTTGAAGGGTAATAAGATAGTAGATTTCATGGTGCTTGTTCTTGATCCTGATCAGCTAAATCCCATCATGGTGAAGTTGATGAACATGTCTGTTTGCTGTGAATAGTTTTCTTATCTTCTTTCCTGATGCCCAGCAAGGCATGCAGAGTTTCCCTGTACTTGGTGCCAGTGAGGTAATACACCATAAAGTTCACAGCAGAACTGATATAAAAGCAGACACTGTAACTGTTGCCCAATATGCGGTAGAGGTTGAAGTGATAGCCAGTGTTAAGGACTGACGGAAATAATCGTGTTACACG
>CM060333.1:6908372-6953372 GCA_030674155.1 Stramonita haemastoma
AATGCCTTCCTCCTTAGATAAAGCTGAAGCCTCTGTGGAAACTTTTTCAGATAACAACACTCTGTCAAATATGAATCAAAGTGACAGAGGTTTTAGAGAGACAGAAGAAAGAAAAGATGAATATAAAGGTCCAGTTTCCAAACAAGATTACTTTTTGAATTCTCCTATTACTTTTAAAGAATTTAACAAAGCTTTAGAATCATTCTCTTCAAATTACAGTGCTGTGGGCATTGATGGCATTTCATACCAATTATTACAGCACTTGCCTTTAAAATGGAAGCAATTACTACATTCATTTTATCAAAAATGTTGGTTAAATGGGACTCTCCCTACCCTCTGGAAGAGGTCAATTGTAATATCGGTTCAAAAAAGGGCAAGCCTAGATCATGTATTAATAATTACAGACCAATAGCATTAACTTCACAAGTGGGAAAAGTTTTAGAAAAAATTGTGCAAAGACGCCTTTTGTATTTCTGTGAAAAGGAAAATATCATTCCAGTGAATCAGGCTGGGTTTAGAAAAGGTCAATGTACAACAGAACATCTAGTGAAGCTTACAAGTCATATCAAATATCAGTTTGCTCAGAGAAAAAGTACACTTGCTACTTTCTTTGACATGAGTAAAGCTTATGATAGCGTATGGCATGCTAGATTATTATACAAACTGAAACTGATTGGAGTTAATGGTGAAATGTTCCAATATTTTAAGTTTTCTATCGGAAAGATCGATGTGTGCAAGAGTAGGTTCAGTGTATTCATCTTTCAAAAATATTGATATTGGTATTCCTCAGGGGTCGATGATAGCTCCTATATTGTTTCGATTCTTATTCATGACCTCCCAAAAGTTTTGTCAAACAATATAAATATAAATCTTGCACAATATGCTGATGATATTGCAATTTGGATGATACAAGCATCAGGAAACATACGTCTAAAAGAATTATAAATCATGTCAGCAAAATTTATCAATTAGAAATAGATAGTGAGATATTTATATGAAAGAAAATGGTCTTTCTCTTTCAGGAGAAAAAACTAAATTAATGCTATTTCTTAATGGTGAAAACCCTAGTTGTTTACCAGCATTACGCATAAATGGGGAAACCTTGAAATATTCACAAAATGTTAAGTTTCTGGGTGTTCATTTAAACCCCTAATTAAATTGGAGATTCTACATTGAGAATCTAGTAAACAAAACAAGGAAATGATTAAACCTTCTCAAAATTATCTCTGTTCAGCCATGGGGTCAGGACACAAAGACTCTCCTTCACTTAGCAACTAGTCTAGTCAGATCAACGTTGGTTTATGGGCAGGAGGTTTACAATTCAGCTCCGCCTTTTCTATTGAAAAAGTTGCAAAGCATTGATAGTAAATCGATTAAACTAGCTCTTGAAGTTCCAGTGCACACAAATACACTGAATACATATAGAGAAGCTAATTTACTTTCTCTATCAGATCATCGACATTTATTTTATCTGTAGCTAAATTTGTTACAAGAAGTCTTTCAGCATCAAACTCATTAAAACCTGCAGTACTTATTGATTCAGTCAAGGATTATCCTAAGCGGGCCCAACATATCTCATCACTTTGCCCAATTCACAATTACATAGATGACTTACTGTCAGAGTGTAATATTGACATTTAATCAATACCCATTGCACCAATAGTTCCTAAGATACCACAGTGGGAGTATGAGGAGGCAAAATTTGATATTGATTATACCATTCACAACAAAAGATGACAATATTAATATTTTGACTTCTGATGTAAAACAACATCTTAAAACAAATTACTTAAATCATCTAAAAGTGTTCACAGATGGTTCTGTTTATGACTTAAATGCAGGATCAGGTTTCATTATTCCTGCTCTGAAGATACAAAAATCATTCTATCTAGGGAAGGGTTTCTCAATATTCAGCTCTGAGCTCTATGCCATACTTATGGCTTTGATTACTATAAATAACAGTAATTTTGCATTCTTTCAAATCGTTTTTTGTGTTGACTCGAAGTCTATACTATATAGCTTACAAGACTGGAGCTCAAAAGTAAGAACAGATTTATTATTTGAAATAAAATATTTGATACATTGTATCATAACAAAAGGCATTGGAATAGATTTTTGCTGGATTCCTTCCCACTGCGGAATATACTGGAATGAAATAGCAGATAATCTTGCGAAACAAGGTGCAAAAAGAGATTGCCCAGTTCATAACAAAAAATGATTGTCGTGAAATCAATTCATTATTGGAAAATCATGACATAAGAATAACTTCCATGGAAAATTAGAAATATTAGGCTGTCCAAGACATATTACTAACATCATTTATAAGTTGTGATTGAATTCTTGGAAGACCAAATATTCCCGTAATGTAACTTGCTCTTGTTCTGAACATCTTGTGAATATATTCTTTTCATTGTTCAGTTTTTTATTCAATTTACAAACAAAATGGCATTGAAATTCAAAGGGAACCATTGAACATAGTTTCAAGAAAACCGTTGATTACTGATGTTGCTAGGATTATTTCCAGGTCTTCTGTAAATATGCTATGGTAGGTTTTTTTGTTTGTTTGTTTGTTTAGTCTAATATCACCAAGTGTGAATAGACTTTAAATTGATAAACAACAAACAACAACAACAACAACAACAACAACAACAAAACACACACACCACACACACACACACACACACACACACACACACACACACACACACACACACAGAGGTATATATATATTATATATATATATATATATATATATATATATATATATATATATATATATATATATATATATATATATATATATATATATATTAATATATATATATTCCCTGAAGACATGACAACCAGTTCCCTCCATTCCTCTCTCTGTTCTGCCTTTCTCAAAATTTTGTTGAGTTCAAGGCCTGTCCATTTGCTAATGTTATCCTCACATCTCTTCCTTGGTCTGCCTCTTTTTATTTCTCCTTAGACAGTGTCTAGTAGAATTGTCTTTGCAAGTCCTTTTGATCGTGTGACATGCCCGTACCATTTAAGATTACGCTTCTTTATCGATTGTTAGAAGGTTCTCTAGGGCCCAACAGTTTGCTGGATTCTCTTATGCACCTCTTCGTTGCTTATGTGGTCTCTGTAGGAGATGCCAAGGAGTCTGCAGAAGCATCTCATCTCTACTGCCTGTACTCTTCTCTCCAAATCTGCAGTCAGGGTCCACGATTTACAGGCATACAGGAATATGGATATGGCTAGAGAGTGTATTAGTTTGATTTTTGAGTTGAGTGAGATATTTTATCCCTTCAGATGGTGTTCAGTTTTGACAGTACTGTTATTGTCTGTGCAATCCTGCATACTACTTCTGGCTTGGACTCATTGTCTGATACAATGGCTTCCAAGTACTTGAAGCTTTGAACTGTGTCCAGCCTCTGAGTCATTGACCCTGATATAAGTGCTGATGCCCTTGGTATTATTGGTTATCAGTTTGGTATTCTTGGTATTGATTTCCATGCCGTATATTTTGAAGGCCTTATTTAGGTGGTCTGGTAGGCTGGCAAGCTCTTGTTCTGATCCTGCTAGTCTGTCAATGTCATCTGCAAAGTTGAGGTTTGTGATCATTTTGCATCAGTCATGATTCTCTCATGAGAGATGTTGAAAAGAGTGGGAGAGAGTAGGCAGCCCTGCTTTACTCAAACTGTTGTTCGAAACTACTCTCCAATGTTAATGTTGTGGTACACTGCGCTGGTGGCCTTGTTGTGCAGATCTTTGATGATTCTAATCAGGTTTGCATTGATGCTGTGCAAAGTCATGGTTGCCCACAAAGCTGCATGTCACACCCTGCCAAATGCCTTTTTAAAATCAACAAATACGTTGTAGATGTCTTTTTGTTGAAAGTACCGCTCACAGAGTATTCTGAGGTTGAATATCTATTCTGTTGTGCTGCACCCTGCTCTAAAACCTGCTTATTCCTCAGCAATGATGGCCTCTGCTTGTAGCTTTAGTCTGTCCAATATAATCTGCACCATGACCTTGCTTGGGTGGCATATCATGCTGATTGTGCGGTAATTCTGGCACTGCTGAAGATTTCTTTTCTTGGGGAGGGTGACGATGAGTGATTATGTCCATGATGTTGGGCATTTTTCTGTCAGCTAGATCTTGTTGCAGAGTTTTAGAAGAGTGTTGATCATGGCATCCCCTACAGCTTGAACCAGATCAGCGAAAATATTGGCAGCCCCTGTTGACATCCCTTTTTTCAGCGATCTGACTTCTTGTTGGAGGATAGAGTAACAATGTATCTGTGCTTGTGGGGACATTGAGGACTTTTGGATATCATGTGGTTTCTGTAGTTGTACAGGTCGGAGCAGTATTCTATCCATCTGTTTAGAATAGCCTTGTCATCAGTGAGGATTTTCCCATTCATTTTTTGTCTTGGATTGTTGAGCTTTTTCCCTGTTTTGTGCTAGTCAGGTCTTTCACCAGCTGATATGCTTTCTTGTTATTGTTTTTCAAAATGTTCTCTTTAATGTCCTGGCTCTGTTTACTAATACATTTCTCTTTTACTTCAGTCATGGGTGTCTTGATTCTTTTGTTGATTGCCCTATATTGTTCTGATCTTTCTTCTGTTTCATTTTTCTTTTTCTTCAATTCTCTACATTTGTCGAATAGTTTTAGGACGTTAGGCTTTTTGTCTGGTTGATGTTTGCAAAGAAGTTTGCTTGCTATTTCAGTAACTGCTGTGTTTAAATCATCCATCAAGAATTACATATGCTTCATATGAGTCTATCAGAGGAAGTGCTGTCAACTTCCTTCCTGTCCTTGCTTGAAAAATGTCTGCTGCTTCTAGATCCATCAGCTTCTGGATGTCAAAACTGATCCTGATGTTGTTCTACTTGTGATGGTTTTTTTAGACAGAGTCGGAATGTCATCATTACAAGATTATGGTCACTCCCTGTGTCCGCTCCTGGAAAGCATAGTGTCCGCGCAGTGTTTATGCTAGACTGAAATTGTCTCTTTACCATGATGTAATATACCTGGTCATCCTGTTCTCCATCACAGTTATGCCATGTCCATCTTCTAGATTTTTATGTGGGCTGAGCGTATTTATTAGCTTGAGATTGTTGTTACTGGCAAACTCCAGGTGTCTCAAGCCTCTTTCATTTGTTTCTCTGTTGCAGTGTGGTCCACAAACGTTCTTTCAGTCTATGTGGGTATCTTCTCCTATCTTGGCATTCCAGTCATCTTATACTACAAGGATGTCTTTCTTGGGAGTTTGATTTAGAGCCTCTTGTAGTTGGTCATAGAATTCTTCTATGGCTTCACCCATGCAGTCTAATGTAGGGGCGCATGCTTGTACTACTGTGATATTGTCAGGTCAGAGGCTTCCCCTGCTACTGGTAATCATATAAACCAGTACTACCTGCTACATGTAGGGAGTAAACCTAACCAAAAAAATCCCCAAGACTCATGCCCAAGACATGCCCAAGACTCATCCATGAAGAAGACAAACAGAATCTTCATACCGGATTGGTCGTCGCCCAGGTTACCAAGGACTGTGCCTTCTGTTGCACATAAGAACAGAGGTAGAAAGTATGATACTGATGTACTTCGCAGCAAGATCCGTTCCAGAAACTGCTTCACGATTGGCACTTGGAATGTACACTTGGAATGTACGAACACTAAGAGCCACAGGCAAAGTGGAAGAACTGATACATGAAATGGACAGATACTAATGGCACATCCTTGGACTCTGCGAAGTAAGATGGACAAATATGGGAGAAACTATATATATGTATATGTATGTATGATGTATGTATGTATGTATGTATGTATGTATGTATGTATGTATGTATGTATGTATGTATGTATGTATGTATGTATGTATGTACATATATATAATATAATATATATATATATTATAATATAATTATATTTATATAATTATATATGATAACTCCATATATCATTATAATTATTATTTGACTTGCTTTCCTGGAAAACGCAGAGCAAATTGTGTAGGATTCGTGACTTCGTTCGAACACTGCCGTGCACTTTGTTTACTAAGAAGTAATACACTACCACTGAAAGGTGCCCCACTATAAGAACACCCCTGTAAATTCCTAACTGTGTTCAGTGGGAAGAATCCACCTTTGACCATTTGTGTCATTTATTCATATGCCTGGATACGTAACCTTGTGTAAGGGGTATACCCCTCTATTATTACAGGTTTTCCACCAAACTTCAAGGTCCAGTAGCCATACTCAAATCCTTTTGATAAACTGATTATAAACTTGACAGTTTATCTAACCAAATGTCTGTAATAGAGAAATGTGTTGAGGAATTTTTTGTGCAAAGAAACTGCGTGCTTTGTGTGTTACATTATCTCCGCTGCTTTGTGGCTGCTTTCTCATATTCTATGTTCTCATGGGTCTTATGTATGGCCTGCACAAAATGAATAGAATTTGATTTTTATTTGATTTCACACACACACACACACACAACACACACACACACACACACACACACACACACACACAACACACACACACACACACACACACACACACACACACACTCTCTCTCTCTCTCTCTCTCTCTCTCTCTCTCTCTCTCTCTCTCTCTCTCTCTCTCTCTCTCTCTCTCTCTCTCTCTCTCTCTCTCTTGTACAAGCTCAAGATGGCCACCAAGGCAGTTCACTAATCCTTTGATTGTCAGTGTTCATGTGAAAATACTGACAATGACAAGAACTAGGAGCAGTAGTGCCCAGCTTTCTGGTGAAGCTTCTGCTTGCAAGAATACAGAAAAGTAAACTAAGTACCGTCCTCTGCTAACGGTGCTACTGGAAATTTGATGTTGAGATGCCCGTGCAAAAGAAAATCATGGATCTGTAAAGCGGGGCACAGAACGATGGCAAACACTGTAAGCTCCTCAGATTCTGGAGATAGTCAGTACCATCTTAGAAATAAACATAGAAAATATCATCAGTTATTTGTGTAAACAGATATCATGGCTAGAAAAAAAGGTGTCTGATCTGACGGAAGAACAGTCGGACAATAGCCAGGCTAATATTTGATGTCCAACACACAACTGCCAGACTCAGACAGACTCTTCCAGCTCCAGACGTGGACGTGGTAAAACAAAATTCTGCAAAACACCCAAAGAAACAAAACAAGACCAAAGACAAAACGGAAAGAAATCATGACATTATGATGCACAAGGGGTTTTTAACATGGGCTCGTAAACAAACTTTCTTCAGTTTCAACTCCCATGTCCCACCTTAATGACCTAAGAAGGCATAACAGAACACTTCCAGGAAAACGTCATAAAAAAGGAATCATAGTCTTAACTTCTACTAGTGGTCACCTTGCATGACAGTCTTGTCAGGCATTCAAAGCAGACGACTTGGTTTGGCATATGGCTATGAGGGAGTGTCTGCATGAGCAGAAACGGTAGATGAGACAATCATCATTAAGTTCAGCTATCTCTGAAGTGATAGATCCTGCCAACTCCACAGTTATCCCCTGTAGGGAAAAGAAAGAAAGATGTAATTACAGCTGGTGTAAACTTTGCTACCTGCGTCAAACATGTTGGTCATGAATATCCATACTGCAAGACTGTTATCAGGGGATTGCACTGGTACGATCACTGACCATGGAAGTACAAAGGAACCTGAACAACGCTCCAATCCAATCCAGTGATGTTGCTTAGAGCCCCACCGATGGCACAGGCCACATGGGGGCTCTCCTTGGATGCCAAACTGATCAACATAAAAAACGTGTCCTTTGTAGTGCATGAAAATCTGCGCACTAACCAGTGTTTTATGAAAGAGGACGTGCATCCAACTCCAAGAGTCTACCAGCGTGGTCTCTGGAAACCTCAGTGGGCATATCAGGGACCTATTCTGATAGATACCACAGAGGAAAAATAGATCCAGGTCCTCTTTCCGACTTACTCCCTCTCTCACATAGGAACAACATTCCCATCGTCATTCTTACCTGCTTACGAAAACCAAATTTCATTGCACTTGATCTACTGACTGAAGTGCCTGTTTGTTTTGTCTACATAAAATACCAAAAGATCACAAGTCATCACTTGAATCACAAGTCATTAAACCTTTACCTTAAACTCTCACACCCATAGTCTAAGTCTCACAAACTGCTTGACTCCCTTAAGCTCTTTGCTCTTAGTAACTTGAAGGAGTTTACACAGGGGTTGACGCTCCACCACGAAATGAGTCGCTTAGCACCTGACCCACTTTTCCGCTAGGAGCCGTTATAGGCAAGTGGGGGTCAATTTGTCAATTTTAAGATTTTGATTGATTATAAAACTATAGCCATTATTTTACTTTATAGTGAAATATCAAGGCATAATTTTGCTTCCTTTTGTCTTTAAACATGTTTTTAAAATACCAAAGCCCTTATTTTGACCATCTATTAGGATTCTTTACTTGTCTATTTCTCAGTTTGCCATTTCCTGCAGTCTATCATTTCAAGTTGTAATAACATTGGATAGAATTATCAGATTTTCAATCTGTTTTTTGTATGGTATAGCCATTTTATTGCAGACTAATATCTGTCAATAAGTAAACATGACCTCTGGTGCAATGCGGCTCCTAATGTAGTGGAGCATTATTATTGGAGTACATGTTGTGCTCATTAATTTGCAGGGACTTTTGTGTCTGTGTGATTTTTTATTCGTTTGTTGACTTGTTTTTTTTTCCTTGCAATTTTTTCTTTTGATTTTACGTTTGTTAGTCTTGGTACTTTTCTGAACTCTTATTGCTTTTTCACCTAATACTTTGACAAACTTTTCGTATTTGAGCCATTCTGTCAATCACTGAGCGAAGCACAGGTAACACATTTAAATTCACATTCATCGTAAAGTTTGTTGACAGAGAAAGCAAAAACGCAAAGATGATCAAAAATAAGTATTATTTCAATGGATATGCATGTATGTGTTAACCAGCTTAGAATATCTTAAATATTATTAATAACACCGCAGTGTGAGGTTTTGATCTTGCAGTCTCTAAGTGCCAAGATGTTCCAAAGTTCCCCTAGTACAAAATTATTACTATCCTCAGAGAGAGAGAGAGAGAGAGAGAGAGAGGAGAGAGAGAGAGAGAGAGAGAGAGAGAGGAGAAGAGAGAGAGAGAGAGAGAGAGAGAGAGAGAGAGAGAGAGAGAGAGAGAGAGAGAGAGAGAGAGAGAAACTCTGCATGGAATGATTTATTCACAAAACGACTGCTGGCTTTTACATGTAGGGAAATGTCACATTGTTTAGTGTTTTAGTCATTTTTTGAGGGAGGGGGTGGGGGCACAGATCTGAAACCTACAAGTGAACAATATGCCAGTCCCTCTGGCAGGAGGAATGGAATGCTCAGACAGACAATACAATTGTTCAGATTTGCCCCAGCCTGAAAGAGGTTTCCCCTCTGTGTATCAAAACCCGAAAGGAAGCAACAATGCTCACCAGGATACACACACACACACATATCACTCACGTACATTTGCTGAAAGGCAAGGGAACCCTGTAGTGTCTGACTTGTGATGTGCGTGTAACCATCAAGCTTGTGGAGTGTCGGGATGTTCAGGATATCAGGCACAAGCATTTTACCGCAGACTCCCTAAAGATCCTTTATCGTGATATTCCACTGGACACCATTTTTAACTTCCTGAGAGAAACTGGCTTTTTCCGTCTGATTTGAGTGAAAGTGTTATAGTCAGGTACTAAGAACAAGGTTACTTCAAGGAATCTGGTTTTAGTTTTATCTCGTTTTATGTGTGACTGATGTGGTTTTTCCCACAACTCATTGCCCGCCCTGGATTGACCTTTATGGTTGACCAGGGCGTCCTTACAAAGAATGCACAGCAGAGTTGATTTTATAACCGGTTTCAATCTGCATATAGGTGCACAGTTTTATTAAGAGATGTAAAGTTTTACAAGGTGGCAGGCCCCATATGGCCTGTGTGGTCCAGGAATTCTACAAACAACATGAAAGGGTCAGATCGGTCCTTTCTTGTGTCAAAGTACAATTTTTAAAGTGTTAAAGGTGTTTTGTTCGTTAGAAAATTTCAGTAAGTTTTCAGGGGGGGTATTGTCCCAACAATGCATAGATTTACATTCATATGAAACTATATCTAATGTAAAAGACCTTCACTGACACACACCTGTTTCTGCACACTCTGGGCACTGGAGTGTATCAGGTCACTGAACAGAACTAAAGCATCACTCTTCTCAACAAGAATCTGGAAAGCAGTCAGACATTTTGCATCCAACATTGGTCACAGAGATTTCTTTTATAAATGACAAGTTTAAGAGAGGGAGAGAAAACGGAAGAGAGAGAGAGAGAGAGAGAGAGAGAGAGAGAGAGAGAGAGAGAGAGAGAGAGAGAGAGAGAGAGAGAGAGAGAGAGAGAGAGAGAGAGAGAGAGAGAGAGAGAGACAGACAGACAGACAGACAGACAGACAGACAGACAGACAGACAGACAGACAGCAGAGAGTGAGAAAGACAGACAGACAGAGACATCACGATGGTGTATGTGTCTGTGCAAGCCCGCATGCATTTACGCATGCACAAATGTGTGTGTGCGCGTGTGTATGTGTGTGTGTGTGTGTGTGTGTGTGTGTGAGAGAGGAGAGAGAGAGAGAGAGAGAGAGAGAGAGAGAGAGAGAGAGAGAGAGAGAGAGAGAGAGAGAGAGAGAGAGAGAGAGAGAGAGAGAGAGAGAGAGAGAGAGAGAATCGTGTACTTATTACGTTATTTCGAGGATATTGAAATAAGCACGCACACACACTTACATGCTTGCGTGTGGGCGTGCGTGTGTACATGCGTGCGTCTCTGCCTGTGTTTGTGTGTGACTGTCTTTGATTTAATGTCTGTTCACTCGATGTGATATTAGATGTGTGTGTGTGTGCGCGCGTGCGCGTGCGCGGTGTGTGTGTTGTGATGTGTGTGTGTATGTGTGTGTGTATGCGTGCCTGTCTGTCTGTCTGCCTGTCTGTCTGTCTGTCTGTCTGTCTGTCTGTCTGTCTGTGTCTGTGTGTTTGTATGTCTGTGTGTCTGTGTAGAACAAGTTTATATTTCTTTTCCAGTCAATTGTCTTTACATCATCGTATTTCTACATTGGTGGTTTTTTTTTTGTTTGTTTGTTCGCGTGTCTGTGTCTGTGTGTGTATGTATGTGCATGTGTGTATATGTTTGTGTGTGTGTGTATGTGTGTGAGTGGGTGCATGCGTAGGTGCATGTTTTCGTTAATTTAACATATCTTTACATTACGTGATATTAGACGTGCATGTGTGCGTGCGTGCGTGCGTGTGTGCGTGAATGTCTGTTACTGTGAGTTTATGTGTAATGTTTTTTTTTTAAGCTATCTTGAAATCTTTCAACAAATATGAAATGTAGCGTTCTTGTGTTTTTCAAAATTATGGGATGATTAAAGTGTCCTCGACTTAAGCTCTGTGTGTGTGTGTGTGTGTGTGTGTGTGTGTGTGTGTGTGTGTGTGTGTGTGTGTGTGTGTGTGTGTGTGTGTGTGTGTTTGTGTGTGTGTGTGTGTTGTGTGTGTGTGTGTTTGTGTGTGTGTGCGTGTTGTGTGTGTGTGTGTGTGTGTGTGTGTGTGTGTGTGTGTGTGTGTGTGTGTGTGTGTGTGTGTGTGTGTGTGTGTGTGTGTGTGAGTGACAGAGAGACAGACAGACAAAAAGACAGCCAGAGAGATAGTGACAAACACACACAAACGGACAGTCAGACATACAGACAGGCAGGCAGGCAAACTGGCGTACTAACCTTAAAACACGGATGTAAAAAAAATGATAGGCATTCATTTAAAACAATTGCCACGATTGTTATGTTACAATTAAAATCCGACTATTGCAAACACACACACACACACACACACACACACACACACACACACACACACACACACACACACACACACACACCACACACACACACACACACAACACACAAACACACACAACACACACACACACACACACACACACACACACACACACACACACACACACACACACACACACACACACACACCACAAACACACACATACACACTCACGCGCGCGCGCGCGCACGCACGCACGCTTAGGCGTGGGCATTTGCGCATACATGCTTGCACGCATACTAAAACACACACACACACACACCTACATACATGCATCACACACACAAATACATGCAGAAACACACACATACACGCACGCGCGCGCTCACCTGCTTACGTGCATGTGTGCGAGCACACACATGAAATTTTTATACATACGGTTTCACAGTTTCTTTTGCCCCTATTATATTAATTGAACCTTAGCATCTTTGTAATTTTTCCCACTATCAAAAAAGCAATCTTTTTGTTCCATAATAATCATTAACGATTATAATACCATTTATTTGAAAAGCATGTATAAAATAATTTTCTTTTTTTCCATCAGCATATACAGATCATTAAGCGTTTTATGTGGTCCTGCCTGTCAATTTTTCATATGTTTTGTATATCAGAAGTAATTTCTCTGTGTTGTTGCCTGTGTGCAACAGTATATTTCACCTTTGGTATGTTTCATCGCCTGTGTAAGCCAGTAATATTTCACCTGTGTTTTGCCTGTGTGAAGCAGTAATATTTCACCTGTTGTCTGGTGCAGCTCACTGTGTGCAAGCAATAATATTTCACCTGTGCTGTTGTTGTTCTTATCCCCTTTTGCTTTGCAGCAGTAATATTTCACCTGTGTGTGTCTGCCTGTATGCAACAGTAATATTTCACCTGTGTTTGCCTGTTTGCAGCAGTAATATTTCATCTGTGTCTGTCTGCCTGTTTGCAGCAGTAATATTTCACCTGTGTTTGCCTGTTGCAGCAGTAATATTTCACCTGTGTCTGTATGCTTGTATGCAACAGTAATATTTCACCTGTGTTTGCCTGTTTGCAGCAGTAATATTTCACCTGTGTTTGTCTGCCTGCGTGCAGTAGTAATATTTCATCTCTGTCTTCCTGTTTGCAGCAATAATATTTTACCTGTATTTGTCTGCCTATGTGCAGCAGTAACATTTCACCTGTGTCTGTCTGCCTGTATATAACAGTAATTCTTCACCTGTGTGTGTCTGCCTGCATTCAACAGTTGTATTTCGCCTGTGTCTGTCTGCCTGTCATATAGCAGTAATTCTTCACCTGTGTCTGTCTGCCTGCATTCAGCATTAATATCTTACCTGTGTTTGTCTGCCTGTGTGCAGCATTAATATTTCACCTGTGTTTGTCTGCCTGTTTGCAGCAGTTTTCACCTGTGATCCTTGTTGCCATTCCAACAGCCGGCAGCAGATATTCCCCACCTGTGTAGGAGAAACTGTCCATCCTCTGTAACGCATCCTGTCTGTGTGTGGGGTAGTGTTGGTGGACACACCTCCTGACAATAGTGCAGGCAATGGGGAACATTCTAAACACGTGATACATGTTTTGAGTCAATTTGATGAAAAGTCTTTAAAACTTGAAGAAAATCTGTATATAGTCTGCTGGCTACCTGAAACCAAGACAAAGTAAATGGCCATGCCTTTGCTATGACAGGGTGGGGATGGGGGGATGGGGGGTGTGATTCACTCTCTGATGAAGAGGGAATTCCATTCTGCTGATGAAATCTCGGTCAGCATCAGAGAAAGAGTATTATCTATCTATCCATCTATCCCTTAGTCTGGCGACCGTAGGGGCACCCATGAAGACTTGACAACCAGTTCCTTCCATTCTTATCTCTGTTCTTCCTTTCTCAGGGTTTTGTTGAGTTCGAGGCATGTCCATTCAGTGATGTTTTCCTCCCACATCTTCTTTGGTCTGCCTCTTTTTCTTTCTCCCTGGACAGTGCCTTTGCTAGTCCTTTAGATCTTGTGACATGCCCATACCATTTATGTTTACGCTCCTTTACGATTGATAGAAGATTTTCATAGGGACTAATGGTTTGTTGGATTCTACAAGAGGAAGAGTAGATCCCCCATATCGCTGGGTATAGTAACATTGGCTGTAGAGTGATGTCAAAAGATCTAGACAAAAGTTTCAGCAGTAATTTGTCTATATCTAAGGGAAAAAATTGTTATACTTAAGCTTTCTTTGTCTTGGTCACAAAATGATCTGTGCTCAGCTTAGCATTATGTTTTGTCATATAACAAACCCCAAATACCAACATTTGTTTACCACTTCTAACTTGAAACTATTGTAAAACTACTGTTCTTGGTTTTTTTTCAAGAAAGGCCTCCTTTTCTAAAGACCATTACTTTGCTTTTATCAGAATTAACATTATTTTGCAAATTATGACAACAGGATTTCAATACATTCACTTGGTTTTGTAAACCTCCAGAAGGTTTTTGAAATAAGAGCCACATCATTTGTAAAAAGCAAAATAAAGGTTTACATAATGTCTGGTGCCAGCTGTATTCCATGTTAACATTTTTACACATGGTCTCAGATAAATGGTTAAAGAATAAAGAAAACAGAGTAGGCCTTAACACACATCCTTGTCTCACACCGATCAGGCATTCAGAAATTCAGATAATTCAGTTTGCACGTATACATGAAGAAAGTGTTTGATACACAGCTGACATTGCTTAAAAAACTTTCCCTTTTAATCCCTGATCTTTGATGCTCTTCATAGGTAAACCATGTCTTACAGAATCAAATGCTTTTTTAAAATCAATAAATGCAACATATAACTTTCGACCTGTCTTGTTCATGTACTTCTGATCAGTTGCATACAGATTAAGGATCTGATCAACAGTGGAGTGTTTTTTTTTTCCTGAGGCTTGCCTGATTTTCGGATATCATTCGATTATTCTCTTCCCAAGAATGCAACATAAATAGGTAAAGGTGCCCCATAACCTATGTGGTCATAGGGGAGCGAGGCATCTTCTCTATGGGCCAGCATATTGAAGGCAGTGCCCATCTCCTCTCCTTCACTGCTTTACCTTCCTTGACCCTTAAGAGGGCAGATACCCATTTACAGCTGGGTGGACTGGGAGACTCTACTGAAGCCAAGGTGTGCAAACGGTCACCCATCCAATTGGCAACCATGCTCAAATGCAACATGCTGTTTATTAGTGATGTAAAACACTTTGATAAGAAGAGAGAGAGAGAGGAAGAGAGAGAGAGAGAGGGGAGAGAGAGAGAGAGAGAGAGAGAGAGAGAGAGAGAGAGAGAGAGAGAGAGAGAGACAGACACACAGACACACAGACACACAGACACACAGACACACAGACACACAGACACACAGACACACAGACACAGACAGACCACAGACAGTGGAGATTCTAGCCTTCTGAAATCCTTGAAGCTTAATAAATTCAATAATTAGTAGCTTTTTAGGTGCTTGGACTTGAATCTGATGGATAAATTCCATCATGGTGAAGTTGATGAAGATGTCTGTTTGCTGTGAATAGTTTTCTTATCTTCTTTCTTGATGCCCAGCAAGGCATGCAGAGTTTCCCTGTACTTGGTGCCAGTGAGGTAATACACCACAAAGTTCACAGCAGAACTGATATAAAAGCAGACACTGTAACTGTTGCCCAATATGCGGTAGAGGTTGACATGATAGCTAGTGTTGAGGACTGACGGAAATAATCGTGTTACACGAACAATGATGAGAGGACTGGACAGAAGCATAAACTCCATGGACAGACATATCAGCATTTTGGTGACACCAATTTCCTTGGGACTGGACATAGCAGAAGATAAATGACTTCGCCAGCGAACGATTTGCCGGAGTTTGATGGCAGTGATGATGGTGGTGATGAGAACGAGAGCTGGGCATCCCATTGACATAGTGATGCCAAAGAACACACCATCCAGGATACTGAGCATGGCCTTGTGTTTGATGTGATAGTCACCATTAATTTCATACTGCCAGGATATTCTCTGTGTTCTGACTTCATAGAAACAGGCAGATCTGTATTGGGCAGTGACCACAAAAGCTAGCAAACTCGCTGTGAAGACAACAAACACAACAACAATGGCGAACACTTTGGTTGGAACACAGCGCTGTGCCGTGAGAGGAAACAACACACAAAGACAGCGTTCTGTGGAAATGATGGCGGCCAGTAACATGGAACCGTAACCAAACCCGTAGAAGCCAAGCAGGTTGTTGTTCATGACAAAACGGTAGATGGTGCCACTGCGAACTTCATTTGTGAACCAGCTGCTGATCATTTCGCTTTCAAAGATGAACACGGGGGTGAGGTGAAGGATGTCAATCAGAGCCAGAAAGAAGAGGCAGAAATTGATCCTTTCTTTCAGACCCTGTCTGTAAAACACCATCATGTTGAGGACATTGGCTGGGGTTCCAACAAGAAACAGCAGGGGAATCAGAAGCCCGCCACAAATTTTGTAAACAAGTTCTTCTGTCTCCCTGCTTGCCAGATTCCCAGGGTGATCCCATGGGATCCTTGTGCCGTTCTCCATGATCCTGCAGCTTTCAGCACTGCTGTTCAGTGAGAGGTTCATTGCGTCAGGTGATGTTGAACTTGTGTCTTGTGGACTCAGCTGTGTGTCTGGTGAAGACAGCTCCATGCTCACCCAGCTGGTGAAAGGGATTGCAATGATACAAAATATTAGCTCTCTTACCAGTACATCAAATTATCTTTTAAGATATAACAAACATGTCAAACTTCCTTCTTCAACAATAGAAAACAAAGCGTTGCATCTGTTTCCTTTTATCTGTGTTAAGTGTCGTTTTGCAGGCAAGTTGTTTAATTGCAAATGTAACAAAATAACTCATGAGCCAATGCATACACTCGCTATGGTATGAAATGTAACTTTGTAAGTTTTCTTGTTGCTGCTTCTATTGTTGTAATTGTCGACGTTGTCGTCGTAGTTGTTGTTGTTATCCTTCTTCTTCCTCCTCCTCCTCCTCCTACTATTTCTTCTTCTGTCAGAGCATTTGTAGGGGTTAAAAGATAGTATTCCAGGCTTTAACATGTGGCTTTCACCTCTGTGTTTAGAATTTTGGACACCAAAGTAAAACCATTAAAATGTTTGGTGTGTGGTCGTGAGGATTGGGGATTTGATAAGTTTGACAGCATTTAGCCAAAAATATTTAAAATTGTAAAATGATTTTAGGCACACTCAGAGATAGCATTGCTTTGGGTGAATGTGGCATGTGTCTCTCTACAATGATACTTTGATTCGAATGGTTAAATATTACATTAGACTTTGATTCGAATGGTTAAATATTACATTAGACTTCTATCCACGTCTGAGAATAAATATCCCAAGCAATGTGACTTCATGTTGCTCCACCATGATGAAGTGGGCAGAAGAAACTTGGTAATTCACTAAGATCTATGTTATTGTAACAGAGTGCAGATATTTGATCTGCCCCGTCTCTGTACAACTTCTCTGTGACAACAGCACGGTCAGACAGTGGGAATGTGGCCTCTAAAAAGAGGCTGCATAAATACTACACTTTACTGCTACGGGTAAAGTGCATGCAGAGGACGGCTTTCGACCACCCCGAAGGATACAGAACGTGGCAAATTCACAGGTGTGGATCTAAATTTAGATCCACGATGCTGTGATTGGCTGTTCCGATGGCATGGGAAGTAATCTAATTACCGCCCCGCCACATCCACCACTGCTGACTTTACTTTGTGCTGCATCCCGAGGCACAGTGGGTACTGACCAGCGTATTTGACGCTCAGATCAGTAGACCCAAGTTCTTTCCATCCTGCTCACAGCGCCACTTTGTAACAGAGCGCAACTTCTCCGCAACCACAGCATGGTCAGACAGTGGGAATGTGGCCTCTAATAAATACTACATTTTACCACTATGGGCAAAGTGCATGCAGAGGATGGCTTTGGACCCCCCCCCCCCCCCCCCCCCCCCAACGCTGTCGCACAATTCACAGGTGTGGATCTAAATTTAGATCCACGACGCTGCGATTGGCTGTTCCGATGGCATAGGAACTAATCTAATTACCGCCCTGCCACATTATTTTCAACAGGAATTGGATACATCTAGGGTGGATTGGTGGTCTAGGTGGTAACGCGCCTTGCCTAGAAAGCAAAAAGTGCGGGTAGGAGTGTGCCGGGTTCCTACCCCGTTTAGACCCAAAACTTTTTCCCCATCCATTAGACCCTGAGTGGTGGTCTGGGCACTAGTCTTTGGATGAGACATAAATCGAGGTCCTGTGTTACACATCACTCTTTAGCGCACGTAAAAGAACCCACGATGACACGGGGTTGACACTGACAAAATTCTGTAGAAAAAGCCACTCTGATAGGGAAACAAAAACAGTTGCATGCAGGAAAAACAAAAACATGGGTAAGCCCTGCATTTGTGGCCAGGCGCTCTTCCCGGGAGAGCAGCCCGAATTTCACGCAGAGAAATCTGCTGTGACATAAAGGGGTACAAAATACAAAATAGTGAAATGTTGGAGATGTTTTGTAGTTTATCAGAACTTTCAAAACCACACTTCTGGATACATCGCATGACTGGCTGATGTCTAATTCAGATTATTTTAACTTTCAAGGTTGACATTCTTTTAAGTCTGGACTACCCCAATTCTCTTTATGCTGGTCTGCCAGCATCACCCAGCCACTGTCTTCAGCTCTGCAGCTCGACTAGTCCTAGGACAGAAAAAATATGAGCACATCATTATTCTCTTGCGATCTCTTCACTGGATGCCTGTTTGACAGAGTGTGAAGTATAAGACTAGTTGCCTCTGTGGCAAATGGGGGCGGGATAGCTCAGTGGTCAGAGAGCTTGCTTTCCCCCAGTCAAGTTAAGCAGCGTCGAGCGTGGTTACCAGTTGGATGGGTGACCGTTGCGCGCCTTGGCTTCAGTACAGTCCACCCAGTTCACCCAGCTGTAAATGGGTACCTGCCCTGTTTAGGGCCAGGGAAGGTAAAGCAGCGAGGGAGAGGAGATAGGCGCCGCCCTCATTATGCTGGCCCCTAGAGAAGCTGAGGTCTCTGACACCTTGCTCTCCTACGAAAGCCTAGGTTATGGGACCTGTTGCAAATGTCTCCACAAAGCCGCAGCTTCCTACCACTGTAACTGTCTTAATCTGTACTCTTCATCTTGCTCCCTCCATTCTGCTGCAGACACCTCATGCTTTTGAAACACAGAGATTGAAGCAATCCTCTGTTGGCCGTTGCTCTATCTCTATTTCTGGCCCATTCAACTGAAATCATCTCCTGCTCTCTGTCTCTCTCTCTGTCTCTGTCTGTCTGTCTGTCTGTCTGTCTGTCTGTCTGTCTGTCTGTCTGTCTGTCTGTCTGTCTGTCTGTCTCTCTCTCTCTCTCTCTCTCTCTCTCTCTCTCTCTCTCTCCTCTCTCTCTCTCTCTCTCCTCTCTCTCTCTCTCTCTCTCTCTCTCATCTAAAGCATACATTTGACACTTTAAATCCAGCCTTAAAAACACTTATTTCCGACTGAGGATCGTCCCCTGTAGTTAGTTACACTATTACCAGTTCCTACTTTCAACATACATCCCAATCTCCATCACCCTGCCTATTCGCGCTGAGTGTGTGTGTGTGTGTGTGTGTGTGTGTGTGTGTGTGTGTGTGTGTGTGTGTGTGTGTGTGTGTGTGTGTGTGTGTGTGTGTGTGGTGTGTGTGTGTGTGTGTGTGTGTGTGTGTTGTGTGTGTGTGTGTGTGTAATGAATTCCATAATTATATCATCATGACTATATTTGACTTATTATCCTGGGAAAGATAGAGTAAATTATGCAGGAATCTTGAATTTGTTTGAGCACTCTCCTGTACTTGCTTATTTAAAAGCAATACACTGCCTCTGAAAGGGACCACATTATAAAAATACGACCTTGTCATCCTTACTGTCTTCAATGTGATGAATCCATCTGTAATAATTTGTGTCATTTACCTATATGCCCAGACATGCAACCTTGTGTGAGTGGTATGTCCCCCTCTATTATTACATGTTTCCATCAAACTTTAAGGTTCAGTTGCCTACTCAAATCCTTTTTTTTCCCAATAATTATTGATTATGAACTTGACAGTTTATCTTAAGCAACGTCTAAAACAGAGAAATGTGTTGAAGATTCTTTTTGTTGTAAAAAGCGACTGTGTGTTTGTGTGTCATATCATCTTGCACAAAGTAAACAGAATTGGATTTTGATTTGATCCCACACGCAGGCCCAAACACACACACACACACACACACACACACACACACACACACCACACACACACACACACACACACACACACACACACACACACACACACACCACACAGAACATCTTGCACACACGTTAAATCCTGTTCCGCTTTTCGTAAGAGTAGGCCATTGTGTGCAGGTGGGAACAGATGACATTATAAAACTGCATTCACACAGGAACTGGATGTTAAAAAGCACATAAGTGCTTATTCCATTATCTTCGATATAAAAGAATGATAAAAGATAAATTATGAATAAATAAAATGAATAAATGAATAAACACCCACCCACACACATTTGACTTAAATGGAAATAAATATTCTGAATCTGAATCACACACTCTCTCACGCACACACACACTTAGACGACATCAAGATGGCTTCCAAGGCAGTTCACTAGCCTAATCCTTTGATTGTCAGAGTTCATATGAAAAGACTGACAATGACAAGAACTAGGAGCAGTAGTGCCCAGCTTTCTGGTGAAGCTTGGCTTGCAAGACTTCAGAAAAATAAAGCAAGTCCTCTACTAACACCATTACCTATAAATGTAATGGTAAAATGCCCTTGCAAAAGAAAATCATGGATCTGTAGAATGGAGCAAAGAATGACAACAAACTGTACAGCTCCTCAGAGTCTGGAGATTGTCTGTACTATCTTAGGAATGAAACATACAAAATTATGATCCAGCCATTTCTGTAGGCAGATATTGCTAGAAAGTAAGTGTCTGATCTGACAGGACAGTCGGACAATAGCCAGGCTAAAATCTAATGTCCAACACGCAACTGCCAGTCTCAGACAGATTCTCCCAGCACTTAACATGGACATGCTAAAACAAAATTCCGCAAAATACCCGAAAAGAAACAAAACAGGACAAAAACAAAGTTCTATTTAAAAAATCATGACAACATGATGCTAAACAATCTAAGAAGACAAAACTGAACACTTCCAGACAAAACGTCATGAAAAGAATTAGTCTTCTTCTGGTAGTAAACTTGCATGACAGTCTTATCAGGCATTCGCAGCAGACAATGACACAGAAGCTAATTAGAAATTGTTTCATGAAGATCTTGCTCATGAGGATTTTAAATACTAAAAAAAATAATAATCAGTGTGGACACATTGTTTTCTGACTTCCAGGAAAAGCCTTTACCAGCTGCAAATTTGTCTATAACAAAGGTAAAGGTAAGGATGTCCCTTAACCTTGATGGTCATAGGAGAGCAAGTTGTCAGAGACCTCAGCTTCTCTAGGGGCCAGCATATTGAGGGCGGCGCCCATCTCCTCTCCCTAGCCCTCGCTGCTCTACCTTCTCTGACCCTAAAGAGGGCAGGTACCCATTTACAGCTGGGTGAGCTGTACTGTAGCCAAGGCGCACAAACAGTCACCCATCCAACTGGCAACCAAGATCAACGCTGCTTAACTTGGCAGGGAAAGCAAGCGCTCTGACCACTAAGCTATTGAGCCATCCCGTCCCAAAGTTAAAGGCTGTAAAAACAGTTAATTGTTCTGGTAATGTTTGGTGGACACGAGAAATTATAAGAAAGCTGTAGGATGTATTAAGCAATGTTGCAAAACCTTTTTAACAGACAAAATATTTTTTAACTACATCATTTTGAAGAAAACAAACACTAAGAGCTAGAAGATAACAGCAAAAGCCATAAAAGGACTATAGGTCATTATAATTGCACTATGGAAATTTTGGATTATAGAGATTTTGATAAACTTTTGAAAAAAATCAGAGATGAAAAATGGAGTCAGTTAACCAGTTTTTAAGTAACAAAAGATGCACGTAACAAATTCCCACCAGATTTAGAAAAAAGCAGAAGCCTTTGTAGCTATGTTTGCAAAAATACGATGTCTTAGGGTTAGTTGGTCTATATGAAGAAAGTATAGAGAAAGGGAAGAGAAAAATCAGTTATATATAGATCTAGCTCCTCAAAACAATCTAGTTTCATTCTTGAACTGTGTAAGAGAAAAATCAGTTATATACAGATCTAGCTCATCAAAGCAATCTACAGTTTTATTCTTGAACTGTTTAAAAGTTTAAAACAGCCATAGTTTCTCTTAAAAAGCTCAGCTTATGTGGAAATTGTTTCCAATGAAATGATAAGGAATATACCCCAAAACAGCTTTCTTTTTGCATACATTTTTTCAGAAATGTTAAATCTTAGGAAAAATGCCTCAAATATGGAAAAAAAATATTGTCCCAATGAGATAAGCTGGGAAACCCAAAAGTAGTATAAACAGTTATAAACTTATTGGTTTAATAACTTACACATGAAAACTTTTTGAAAAAATACTCGATGTCTGTATGTGGACAAATGCCACTCTAAAATAGGCAACTCCTCAAAAAACACAAAACTATGAAGGGGACAATTTCAATCTGATCTTAATAAACTTGGCAAGTATAAGCTGGAAAATGTTTTGTCACTATCAACAGAAAAAAATGATGCTCTTTAATGTGGGTAGAAATCCAGAAAACTTACCTGTTTTAGATTAAAGGGTGAAATAATTGCACATAGACAAATTGTCAAATTTTGGGGGAGTTTTATTTACACATCAAAATTTGCTTGAAATTCTCACTTTGATACTATTTTGACAAATGGAAGAAAAGTAGTGTTACCTAAGGAAATAGGTAGATTTGGGGGGGGGGGGGGGGGGGGGGGCAGACACAAAGACTATAATTTGGCTTTCACTTGCACATGTGGATCTGAATTATTAGATGGTTAAGAAGTATTTTTAGTGCAACAAAGTATTTATTCTAAAAGGTTCAAAGTTTAGATGTAAAGGCATGAAAATTGTGTTGGGTTTGCCTAGTTTTGTATCAAACAAAGAAACATATTATAACAGCCAGGATTCTGCCCTTTGATGACAATAGAGTAATAGCAGCTTCAAAATTTGCGATAAGAGCAGCATCAACAATAGAACAAATGAATTGTGAAGTAGATCACATTAAGATTGGATACTGATTTTCCAAAATAAGGGCAGAACATTTCCTCACAAGTGACCATTGCAACCTATCCAGACAACTTGATACAAAAGCTGGGGTTAATCTAAAAAGAAAATTAGCACCCTCTCCCCCATGATCACCTATAATGACATGGGAAATGATGAAAGCTACATTTGACATTAGTTTTACTGACATAAGAAAAGAAGAAGGTGGCAGGATGGTTAAGATGTTCGCCTGCCAACAAGTAAACCATAAGATTCTAGGTTCAATTCCCAGCCTCGCCCTTTCTTCCCAGTTTTACGAAAAAAAATTGAACTGAATGTCAAAGTCATTGGAATGAGACTTTAAACCAAGGCCCCATGATTGAACATATGCAGAACATCATGGGCACATATTAATACCCCGTTCCGCCTTTTGAAAGAGCAGGCCATTGTGTGCCAGTAGGAGCAGATGACAAAATTATATATTAAAAACCCAGCATGCACTCAGGTGTTATGTTTAGACATGATCCATGAGGAAAAATCAGGGAGTTGAAGTCCCCAGGGTAGCTGGGGGCTGTATAAAAAAAAAAAGGGTAGGTGCTGCACTTGGCGTGATGTGCTCTCTCCCCCGGGGAGAGTAGGCTGAATTTCACACAGAGAAACCTGCTGTGACATAAAGTGGTATAAAATAAAAAAATTAATTTAAAAAATACACCAGTATTTTCATAATGACCACTACAGAGCAAATTGCTAAAACCTACCACAAAAATCTCCATGATTTCATAGATGGGCCCATTATGCTATCTCCACCCCCAGGCAACCCCCAAAAGTTTCACAATGAGGTAATATTGAGATCACATCAGTCCAGCAACTCATCATAATAGCTTAACCCTCCCCCCTTCCTTCCAGGCCAAAGCAACAATATTGGGGAACAGGTAATGTTTGTTGTTCTACTTTCCCATCCTGTGACATATTCCCACAGCCCCACACCCACCCACCCACACCCACACCCACACATCCACACACACACACACACACACACACACACACACACACACACACACACACACACACACACACACACACACGCACACACGCACACACGCACACACGCACACACGCACACTTTACAATTTATACATATATACACTAAAACCATGAGTGGCTGTACACCCACAACATAGGGTAGCATAATATTATGCCTACCCTAAAACCATGGGTGGCTCTACACCCACGACATATGGAGCAACAAGTTTTAGGTGACCTACAGAAAGGTTTATTGAAACAAGAGCTGATTTGCTTGGTGATGTAGATAATTTGATACACTTCCTCAGAAGAAAATCTACAGAGGTTATTTTTTGTTGGGTGCCTACCCACTCCCCCCCCCCCCCCCCATGGGGATGCTGGGGCTTGTCAGAATAAATAACATCCCCACCTTCTGGAAGCTCTGTACTAGAAATTCCCTCTTTTCTATCCCTCTCTTTGTTTCTGCCTTTTTCTTATTACCTCCTTCTTGTTCATTTTATGCCTTCTTGGTCCATTCTTCTGCCTTTTTATCCAAAAAAACTGAAAACAATAACAGTTTCTAGCACACCAAAGGTGGATGCACTGGACTAATTTGTGAGGTGCTTTACAGCAGCACAGTGCATTTTCGCTCATATGAGGGACAATGACAATGATAGACACACTGCTTGGTGTGCGAACTGCAGAGGTGCCCATGCCTCCTCATCCAGGCAGTGTCCTGCTTGGAATTTGGAGACAGAGATACAGAGAATGAAAGTGGAGAAGAGGGTTTCCTTCTTTGAGGCCAAGAAAATGGTCCAAGGTAAAAACAGTGACAGTGGTCTCTCCTATGCAGTGGTGGTCAGGAAGTTGATTTTGATGGCTTGTCAAATGGACTTTGACAGGGGGTCTCCTGGCTCTGAGATGGCTGTAGTCAGCCAAGTAAGCGTGATGGACCTACCCCCACTTCAATGAAGACAGCCTCTGGCGGGGGCCTAAAAAACTAAACGCCACTCCTGTGCACCCTATTGGACTACCAAAAACACCAGCTCCCATCTTGTGGTCCAAACTGCTGACCCCTAAAGCAAAAGAAAAACCAGCTCCTCCCCCCCCCCTAAACCAGTTGAGAGCTGAAAATATGCCTCCTCTGGCACTTCCAGAAGCACCGACATGGTGGATGTGATGGGGGGTGGGGGTGGGGGCAAAAGTCACCCTTCTGACAGACAGAAGTAGGCAGAGAACAATTTTATAGAAGAAAGGGCCCTTGGAGGATATGTCTGAAAATTAATGGAATGAGGGAGGAGACCGGTGCCAACTTTTAAGTAGATAAGTATTCTATGATGGCACATCCCTAGAGTTGCATTCAATATCAGGGAGGAGCTACAGCTTCTCTGTCAGGACCTGGCAGTAGCGGCACTCATGGGGATGTAGTGAAGTGAAGAGAAAGAGTTCACTTTGTCTTTATATAACTCCATTCGTGAAAGGGCAAAGCCCATTGTGCATGGAACCTCCAGCAGGGTGAGCTAGCTAGTAGGGAATTCCTTGTAGCATAGTAGTCTGGTCCCTGACACTCCACTCCAGGCGGTATTTGCTAGGTAACACTGCACAAGACCGTCATGGTGTGCAGTATCTATTACTTTCCATCAGTTGCAGTGAGAAAGGCAGAGTTGGTGTCACTGGTGCAGCGGTTGCCTCCTCCCTTTCTGTTGCTGAGGGACTTCCCATCAATGGACATTTCTCCATTTGGGAAGCAAAAAGTCATCCATGAGAGGCCTCCTCTGGGAGGAGGTGTTTCTGGAGCAGGACTTGTGTGTGCTAAATGGCAAGGTTTACACTTATTTCCATTTGTCAAACAGTATGCTGTCCTGTCTGGAACTGTCAGTCTGTGATCCATCATTGGTTTTAGACATTCGATGGGAAGTAGATGACAATCTACATGGCAGCAATCATTTTCCAGAGGTCTTAGCACAGAGTGTGGCATTGGAGGTATCCTGTACAGAGCAGTTTGGTATCAGAATTGCCAGCTGAGATATTTTCAGGAGGTTGTTCTTAGCAGAATGGATGGAGAGGCTATCCTGTCTGCAGAAGATCTGGCAGAGGCACTGATGGTGTGTATAATAAATTATGTAGGCAACCCGTTTCTTGAAAAAGCAGTTGGCGGGACACCCAGGTTGTCCCGGTTTGACAAGAAATGTGAAGTTGTTCAAAAGGAGAGGAAAAAGGCACAGCACCTGGTCAGACAGCAACCAACTCCTGTGGCAGTGTTGGCTCACCAAAAACTATAGGTCAAGTCATGCTACATTTTTAAGTCGAGCAGTCATGAGGCATAGAGGCATTTTTGCTATATAGCAGGACTTTCAGGAGAAAGGTTTTGATCGTGATGAGAAAGATAAAGGGGAAATCCACTTCACTAAAAAGTTTATGAAGCTCTTTCCAGATCCTGTTATTTGCTTGGGAAAATGTACCATTGTAGCGGTGAGTGGGCCAAATTCTTAGGGATTGTTTTTGACCACAGACTGAATTTCAGAAGTCACACTCAACACCTGAAAATATCAGGTCAGAAAGCCCTGAAACTCCTGTGGGTGATCGCCCATACTGATTGGGCAGTGGATCAAAGAACACTGCTGCATATCTACACGGCGCTGGTGTGCTCCAAACAGGACTATGCTGGATTTGCTCTCAGCGTTGGAGGCTATTGCTTGAGGGAACATAAATCACTCTAAGTTTCAGGAGTTCTGTTACGAGCTGCATACTTCCTTATGATGGGACTGATGCGATATTGTTTTGGTGTGGATACCAATGAACGTGGGCATTCATGGCAACAAAATGGTTGACTGACTCACCAGGTGTGCCATGGAGAATGAGATCTCTGGGTCTACTGAGCCATACACAGATCTGAGACATAAAAGCGAACAAAATGTGCAGTCCCTCTAGCAAGAGGAATGGAATGCTCAGACAGACAATAAACTTTTTTTTTTTATCTGATTCACCCTAACCTGAAGGAAGTTTTTCCTCTCTGTGTGTCAAAAACTGAAGGGAAGCAAGAGTGCTCACCAGGATACACACGGGGGTCGTTCTCATATTACTCACATTCATTTGTTGAAAGGCAAGGGAACCCCATGGTGTGTGTACTTGTGATGTGCAGGTAACCATCAAGCATCCGATTCTCGAGTGTCAAGATGCCCAAGACATTAGGCACAAACATGTTACTGCAAACTCCCTAAAGATCCTTTTGTGGATGTTCCACTGGACACCATTAACTTCTTGAGAGAATCTGTTTTTTTCAGTCTGATATGAGTGAATGGGTGAAAGTCGTCGCTAACAACAATGTTCTTTTAAGGAATCTGGTTTTGCTTTCATCTCGTTTTATGTGGATTGATGTGTTTTTTTCCACAGCCGGGTGCCTGCCCTGGGTTGACCCTTATGGTTCACCTGGGTGTCAATACAGGGAAGGACAGTAGAATTGGTTTTATGCTCCGTTTTAATCTGTATGTCGTTGCAAAGTTTCATTCTTATATTTAAAATCTTAGGAGGTGACAGCCAGATAGGCCTGTGGCCTGTGGTCAGGGGGATATAAACAACATGATTGGATTGAATTGGAGTACACCCTTTCGTTTAATGTTAGAGTTATTGATTCAGTCAAGCTGCGCGGAAAAAATAGTATTTTAAATCACTTCAGAAGAACAACTATATTTTTACCTCCATTAAAAAAATCCCCAAATCAGGGCCAACTGTTGACCTATTTCTTAACTCTCTAAGGGCTGATAATATTCCATCTTTAGAGATAGGATGCTAAATATCATCACTTCCATCATAGTAAGAAAGTGTCTGAAAGATCCATCAAACCATCTTTCAACCAATAAACCATTCTTTGGGGTGGGGGTGGGGGTTCTAAACAAAAAAGCTATAACACACTTCCAGTAAATGTTCTTGAGAAATGATTTAGGGCTCATATCTGACAGCAAACATTGATCTTACTGTTCATAACTTTTTATTCGAGCATGTACTTCAAAAGATCTTTCGTTCTTGTGACAGAGTACAAGTTTTTAATTTGGTTATTTATTGGTTTTGGGTAGGCCTTCAAGAGTTTTCTCACCCAACATTGCATAGTTTTAAAGGTAAAGGTAAAGGTGTTCCATGACCTGTGTGGTCGAAGGGGAGCGGGACGACAGACACCTCAGCTTCTCTAGGGGCCAGCATGTTCAGGGCGGCGCCCATCTCCTCTCCCTCACTGCTTTACCTTCCCTGACCCTAAAGAGGGCAGGTACTCATTTACAGCTGGGGGAACTGGGGGAACTGTACTGTAGCCAAGGCGCGTAAACGATCACCCATCCAACTGGCAACCAGGCTTGATGGTGCTTCACATTGGCAGGGGGAAAGCGAGCACTCTGACCACTGAACTATCCCGCCCCCTATTGATTTATATTCATATAAAACTGTCTCATGTAAAAGACCTTCACTGACATGCACCTGTTTCTGCACACTCTCGGCACTGGAGTGTATGAAGTCACTGAGCAGAACTAAAGCATTACTCTTCTAAACAAGAATCTGGAAAGCAGTCAGATATTCTACATAAAAGTTTGGGACCCAAGGGTTTCTTTTATAACTGAGAAGTTTTGAAAAGAGCGAGAGAGAGAGAGAGAGAGACAGAGAGAGAGAGAGAGAGAGAGACAGAGAGAGAGGGGGGGGGGGGGAGAGAGAGAGCAGACATACATTATAATATAGAGAGAAACTGCCTCTGTCTCTGTCTCTCTCACTAAATACACACAACCACACAGACACGCAGATAGACACACCGACAGACAGGCTCGCACGTGCCCCCCCCCCCCCCCCCCCCACCCAGCGCAACAAACACACACACACACACACACACAAACTCACGCGCACACACACAAACACACACACACTTGTTCACATTTGTGCACGCATACACACATGTATAAATTTACCTGTAATTGCACAGACGCATCGCGATGATAGAGAAGAGAGAGAGAGAGGAAGAGAGAGAGAAGAGGAGAGAGAGAGAGGAGAGAGATGAGAGAGAGAGAGAGAGAGAGAGAGAGAGAGAGAGAGAGAGAGAGAGAGAGAGAGAGAGAGATGAGAGAAGAGAGAGAGAGAGAGAGAGAGAGATGAGAGAGAGAAATGAATGAATGAATGAAGTGTCAGTGTTTGTGTGTATCAACCCATGTGTCTGTGTGTGTGTGTGTGTGTGAGAGAGAGAGAGAGAGAGAGAGAGAGAGAGAGAGAGAGAGAGAGAGAGAGAGAGAAGAAGATATATAGATCTTATGACAAACCGTAAACCACCGGTGTCAAAATATCAAATAGGAATCAATATAAAGTAATTGCAAGGGTTTTTATGCCATAATTAAATAACCAACTCCTGCTGCACACACACACACACACACACACACACACACACACACACACACACACACACACACACACATGAACACACGCACACTTAAGACACACATGCATACACATACATACGCGCGCGCGTGCGCGTACACACTCACAAACAGACACACACGCATACATACACACATACTTAAACCACACACACGCACGCATGCACCCTAACACACAACACACACACACATACACGTACCTATGCACGCTTACACACACGCACTCACTCATACTCACAAATACATACACACACTTACTCACTCACATACACACACAAACACACCACACACACACATGCACACAAACACACACAAACACACACACACACACTCACACACTCACACACTCACACACACTCACATACACTAACACACACACATACACATACACACAAGCACACATACATACACGAATGAACGAACACACACATACATACTCATACTTACGCACGGACACGCGTACAGTTACACACACACGCCTGCGCGCATATCCACATACATACGCGTACACACGTACACACACAACACGACACACAGACACACAGACACACAGACAGGCACACACACACATGCACATGCACAGACACACACACACACACACACACACACACACACACGCACACGCACACGCACACACACACATGCACATGCACATGCACACACACACACACACACACACACACACACACACACACACACACACACACACACGCGCACACACACACACACACACACACACACACACACACACACACACAAAGAGACACACAGACACACACTCACACACAGACACACACACACAACACACACACACACACACCACACACACACACACACACACACACACCACACACACACACACACACACACACACACACACGCACGCACGCACCGCGCGCGCGCGCGCGCGCATATCATCTCCATCTTTTTTCCTTTAGAGTGATAGCCCCATTTTCTGCATAATTGAAAAGCTGTTGCTTTTTGCCGTTTTTCAAATGCAGCATATGTTTCAAATTAGCTCTGCGTAAACTGTTCAGCTGTACTTAACAATTCAGCCATTGCTTCTGGCATCAAGACAACATCGTCAGCGAGCAAAAGAATGAAAGTCTCTTTGAGTTAATTAATTTTGTGAGTACGAGTGTGGAACTATGACGCTCAGAATTTATAACTTAATGTGTTCGTTCATGAATAAATTCAGAAAACATAAGAAGACCACATACTTTGCCCTCTTGCACAAGTTGTATAGTCCATTTAATCAGTTAACACAGATCCAGATCACACCTTTTATATTATCATAATATTTAATATGCGTTGATACATTTCCCAACGATTACTGTGTTAAAATCAAATAGACCGTGCTAGACTTTTGTAGAATGGAGTCAAAGTCCCTCTCGAGATCGATAAAGACATCATAAAATTTACAACAGATACTAAACTGTTTCTGAGTTAATGCCATCAGAGGAAATGGTACAGATGTCAGTTTTTGTTGGATGCCTTCCCCCTGTGAGAAGGCCCGGGCTGGTCAGTACAAATAGCATCCCCAACTTTTGGAAATTCTGTGCTAGAAATTCCCTCTTTTCTATCCCTCTCTTTGTTTCTGCCTTGTTCTTTTTTTCCCTATCATCTCGTCTATTTTCACAATTTTTGTACTAACTAGGCTAGTAAACTTGTTTGTAAGCCGACAGCTGTTTCATTTAGCAGGATAACATCATCAGCAAGCAGGAGGATAATCAGGATTGTGAAGACTGGGAAAATGCAGACCGTTTAACATAATTTTGTAATTATTAATATGAATTATTCGTGTATAGTAGTAGGCACCCATCAGACTCGGAAGACTATTGAGTTGCGCTCTATATTTAGAGTGCAAAGCCTGGGTAAGTAAGTATGGAGGGCAAGCCTGTTACCCATGCTGCAGACCCCCCTCTCCACGCCACTGGAATGGTCCATTGGAAAGGCAGTCGCCCATACGAATGGTTCCAGTACCGTCGAGGGAGCCGTCAGAACGTTGCCATATACATCCCCGAGCCGCTCTGGGGACTCCATCTCCTCGATTTTTCCTCAGGGATGGTGTCTAAACACGAAACTTGTGTGCATGCTGGTTTAAAAAAAATTGTCATCCGCTCCTACCGGCACACAATGGCCTGCTCTTCCGAAAGGCGGAACGGGGTTTTAACGTGTGTGCAAGATGTTCTGCGTGCGTTCGCACACGTGGCCTTAGTTTAAAGTCTCATCCAAACATGTATATAAAAGCAGAAAACAGCAAAAGGCTGCACACATTTCTGTGCTTGACAGAAGTGGTTCTGTCTCTCTCAAAATTCATAAGATTTGCACGTGTTTCCTGAAATACCATTTGTTGTCTTTCACAAGTGTAGATAGTGTCTTTTAAAGGAATTAATGTATTTGAAAAAAATGTCTTCAGTCTTTAATATAGTTTGTTTATCATTTTGTAATGAACTCTTGCTTTTCAGTTCCTGTTAATATTTATATTATTTTAGGGGGTGTATTGCTGTTAGGTATATTATCCTGTTGAATTCGTTTGCAGTTCTCCAAACCCTTAAAGGGATGAATGAATTAAATCTTGAATCTTGTTTATGATCTCAGTCAGCTCATCCTTACAACTTATTCTTCATTCACTTTCATCTTCACCTATACTGTATCCTGCAGTTGGGTCAACCGCTGGGTCACCACTGAAGATTTTGCTTCCAGCTTCCTCCACACTCAAGCAGCAATAGGAGGGAAATTTCCCTCATTCTTCGTTCCTGACAATCAGCTTAGTTTGCTTAGGTCCTTGAGTTTCTCATGTCAAGACTGAAATTGACCTTTACGTGGCCCAGCTTCTCAATCCTGTGCAGGCAGAGTCTGAAAGCCCTCTTCACAAGCTCCTTGTCCCTTCTGATGTGGGCTTTTGGAAAGCCTGTGGTCTTTGCAATAGTATCACTGATAAGAAGCGACGTTTGACCTGACATAGTTGATCTGATTGCGGTATTCTCATTCTGGGCTGTGCCATGTCCAGCGTCCAGATGGTTTGTGTAGACAAAATGAGCGAAGGTGGGGATCGGGGGGTGGGGGTGGGGGTGGGTGGGAGTGGATGTTGTGTGAGTGCGCGCGCGCGCGCGCGCGCGTGTGTGTGTGTGTGTGTATGTGTGTGTGTGTGTGTGTGTGTGTGTGTGTGTGTGTGTGTGTGTGTGTATGTGTTATGTGTGTGTGTGTGTGTGTGTGTGTGTGTGTGTGTGTGTGTGTGTGTGTGTGTGTGTGTGTGTGTGTGTGTGTGTGTGTGGATCGGTGGTCTAGAGGTATCGCGCCTGTCTAGAAAGTGAGGCGTCCGGGTCGAAGTGTGCGGTGGTTTGAATCCCGTTTGGGTCTAAAGCTGTTCCCTCATCCATTGGACCGTGAGTGGTGGTCTGGGTCCTAGTCTTTTGGATGAGACGACAAACTGAGGTCCCGTGTGTTACTCATAATTATTTAGCGCACGTAAAAAAAACCCACGGCAACAAGGGAGTTGTCCCTGGCAAAATTCTGTGGATAGAAAGCCACTTTGATAGGAATGAAAATACCGTTGCAGACAGGAAAAAAAGTGATGGGTGGCATTGCTCTTGTGGTGGCGCGCTCTCCCGGAGAGAACAGCCCGAATTTCACGCAGAGAAATCTGCCATGACCAAAGTAGTGTGAAGGCATTTGTGCATAAGCCCATTACATGATTTTTCAACTGAATCTTAAACTGATTTTTGTTTTTGATGCATTTTCAATGTTTTAGGATCTTGTTTCATAAATCACTACCTGAATATAAGAAACTTGTCTTGTAAGGATTATTTTGGGTCTAGAAAATGTTAGTAGATGATTATGCCTGTGTTCATTAATTTTAAATTGAGGATCTTAGGAGGGGCATTTCCATTGAGAACTATCTGTACTAACAGAGCTTTATTGAAATAGTCTGTTTTGGAATGTGAGAATAATTTTTGCTTATAATTGTTGGTTAGGAGCTTGATTTTAACAGGACAAGTTTTAGCACTCTTTTATATAGTTATGATCCAGTGAAGATTTCATGTCTATTCATACCTCTGACCTGCGTGGCGGCAGACCTGTGTCAGTCTGCACATGTGCACACCAGCACACCCACTGCACTAGCCACTAGCCCTCGCTTCCCCATGTAGGAATAAGACTCTGGCTCAGTGGCCAAAGACGCTATGTGTTTGCAACACACACATTAACAATAGATAGATAGATAGATAGATTACCTGCAAAAATGATGAGTCCATCCAGCGACAATGCTCCCCGACAAAGAGGCAAGGAATGACCAGCCGCCTTGGCGCAGTGGTTAGCGCCTTGGATTTCGGACTGGAAGGTCATAGTCATAGGGATTTTTCGGACTCCGGCCGGCTCCTACCCAGAGTGAGTGTGCTGTGGGCTCAGTGGGGAGACTGGGACCACACAGTCGAGCTTCGTCCACTTTACGGATGCGAATTTGAGAGTGTTGCTCTAATTACCTGACCAACACTGTATGTGTCTGTATCTCTCGGGCCGGTTGACGCCGGGATTTATTATGACAGTAAGCGTAGAGTACAACCCTGTCAAGTAGTCTCAAAGCGGATGCACTTCCACAGTAGCATCATTATATCATCCTCATCACCATTGATCATCATGCAGTAATAAAAATTGCCTCTGATTCGGTGGCCCCCGTTGCTCTGGTCTCATGGTGACCTCAGATTCGGTTTCTCCCATACACGTCTGTGCCTGTAGTGAGTTTGTGTCAAAGCCTTTGGGGTTGAAGGTTCGCAGGGAGACGGTCGTTGGAGGGACGTTGTGGTGGTCGCCACCTCGGGTGGGGTGACTCGCTCAGTCTGGATCCGCGACTGAGCTAATACTGTCGTTAGTAGGGGGCTTAGTAGGTGGTGTCCTGCGTATGTTAGCTCAGAACAGGTACAACTGAACACCACCAAAGTGACCCAGCAGAAGTGCAGGGCCCCTCTGGCTGGTGACCCCACGGCGGCCTAATATTGATGGGTCCCTATGGACTGCCGATCCCGGGATGAGACACAGCAAATCTGGGTATGGCTGTGGTGGGGAGATTGAGATAAGCGTGTGGGAACCCCAGTACGGGGACGTCACAGAAGACGAGGCAGCAAAAACAAAGGCAAGGAATGACGTGCCACTGCCAGATCCTCCAATCAGACCTAGGTTCAGACACGGGGTCAAGCAGCCAGACCTTAACTAATACCATACCTGGGTGCAGCAGGAAAAGGGAGCCCCCGCTTACAGCCTCAGCACCAAAGTGGCAGATTTAGGTAGAAAAGCAGCCCACACAGAGAGAATCAAACCAAGGTGGGGCAGCTAGGATTGTCTGGTTAAACAGTCAGTAATTAGCATAGGAGGGGTGCCAAGTAGCAACTGGTACAGACTTAAGGATTTGAACCAGGAATAGTGAGTGGTAGTCAGAGAAGGCCGCTAGAGATTCATTTCATCAACAGCAGTTGTATATATAGTGTATATAATGTGTGTGTGTGTGTGTGTGTGTGTGTGTGTGTGTGTGTGTGTGTGTGTGTGTGTGTGTGTGTGTGTGTGTGTGTGTGTGTGTGTGTGTGTGTGTGTGTGTGTGTGTGTGTGAGGGGACTAGCCGTTCCTGAGCTTGGGAAGTCCAGGAAAAGGAACCCATTTTATGCTTTGTATGTTGTGTTGATGTACATGTAATCATCATTTGCTCTTGGCCAGAATTAATGTGATTTTAAAATAAATGAATGTCATGTATGAAACGGTCTGGATCTGGATTGCATGCTTCTAGAATGCCTTTTGTGTGACTGCCTCCTATCAGTGCACTGGCTATATTCTCACTCTCTAATCTATCTTCTTCTATTGTCTGTGTCTTACTCTCTGTCTTCTGCCGCCCATCTTCTACTGTCTGTCTCGTCCATGTGGTGTGAAAGAAGTAGTAAATTCATAGGTCATAAATTCGGGACCTAGAGTTCAGCCCATTTGCTTGCCACTGGGTCAACAAGATTTGAACCCAAGATTCCACAGGATAAACCTGTCAGAACATGTCACCCGGCAATATTTGGAGATGTTGGGTATGGCGGTGCAGATGCATGAGCAGAGTAGGCTAGATAAAAGGGTAGAAAGGAATAAGTTATTTCAGTTGCAATGAGCTGAACTTAAATGGGAATGTAGCTGCTTTCTATATTCCTTATGTAGGCTAGTATCTTCTCTCTCTCCTCTCTCTCTCTCTCTCTCTCTCTCTCCTCTCTCTCTCTCTCTCTCTCTCCTCTCTCTCTCTCTCTCTCTCTCTCTCTCTCTCTCTCTCTCTCTCTCTCTCTCTCTCTCTCTCTCTCCTCTCTCTCTCTCTCTCTCTCTCTCTCTCTCTCCTCTCTCTCTCTGGGTGGCCTCTCATGTCTTTCAGTCCTTGTCCATCAGCTGACACTCTCCCCTCCATCCCCTCTGCTCTCTTCTCCGTGTTCTCTCTATCTGTTCTGTCTTCGCTTCTCTCCCTCACTCTTAATTCCTTCTCTTCTGGTAACCCCACTGGCTTGTGCTGCAGTCCCCCCCCCACCCCTTCTCCCTCCCCCCCCTCCATAATGCTACTGTCATAAGTTCACACTCATGTTTTAGCTTATGGTTTATGTACTATCTTCTATGGAGTGCTAGTTAATAAAAAAAAAAAAAATGTGCTGATATTCGCAGATTTTGTTGTTGTTCAGAAAAGGTGTTGTATACTTGTTATCAGGGGATGAAGGACATAAAGCCACACCAGGCGGTCATGAGAAAATGGGAAATCATCTTTAGATGAAGATGGCTCTTATTCTTACAGTGTTGAGCCTGCACATGCACACCGTGGTTAGGAAGCTAGCAAACAACAATGAACTGATGGGAGGAAATCACACGATTTGTTTCCTAGATGCATGCAATCCAGATCCAAGCCACCGTTCCATACACGACATTCATTTATTACAAAAACACTCTATTCATGGGCAAGTGGAAATGATGATTACACGTACATCAACACAACATACAAAGCATACAATAGGTTCCCCTACCTGGACTTCCCAAAGCTCTGGCATGGCAAGTCCCCCCCCCCCACAACTACTGTTGATTTAGATATCCAGCCGCCTTCTCTGACTACCACTCACTTATTCCTGGTTTTAATCCCCAAGTCCTGTACCTGTTGCTACTCGGCACTCCTCCTATGCCAGTTACTGACAGTTTAACTCTTAATCCTAGCTGCACCACCTTGGTTTGATTCTCTCTGTGTGGGCTGCTTTTCTACCTAAATCTGTCACTTTGGTGCTGAGGCTGTAAGGGGGGGGGGGCTCTCTTTCCTGCCGCACCCAGGTAGGTTATTGGTATGGTCTGGCTGCTCGACAATGCGTCTGAACCCCAGGTCTGATTGCAGGGTCTGGCAGCACCAAGCCATTCCTTGCCTTTGTGTCTGGGGGTCTACAGGATGATCTCATCATTCTTGCAGATAATCCACCTGTCATTTAATGTATGTTCTGAAAGAATGGAGCAACTTTGGCCGCTGAGCCAGGTCTTATACCGACATGGGAAAGGTGAGGGATAGCGGCTAGTGCAGTGTGCGTGCTAGTGTGCACATGTGCAGCCTGCCAAAGGTATGTGAAATATTCACCCAGCCATATAATTGATGAATGAATTTTAAATTTGTTTCACTGTAGATGTCCCAAAGAGATAATGCATAGTCAACTATGGGCAAAACATGGCTACAGAAAATACTTTGCATGAATGGTTATGTAGAAATTGTTTTTTTTATTATAACTGAATTAGCTTGTTAGCAAGACGTTTTCCTAGTGTCATCACAGGGTCAGTCCAAGTAAGACTTTTGTCAATAATTACACCCAAAATTATGTGAGTCAACTTCCTCAATAACTCTTTTAACTATCAAGAGAGGTTGGAATTTATTTTTATTTTTTGGTCTCCTTTATCTAGCTAGTACCTATACACATACTTAGTTTTTTGGCGAATTTAAGGGCACATGGTTTGATTAGGTCTAAGCAATAATGCTTTGAAGCTTGACTTTAAATCTGTGGAGGCTCAGAATCACTACAAATAGAGGGATGTATCATCAGCAGATATTTCACAGCTACATTCTAGAAATAAGGGTAAGTTATTTAAGATAATATTTCATAAACAACAAAATAGAGAGAGAGGGGGTAGTAGGGGAGAGAGACGGAGGGATGGAGAAACAGAGAGAGAGAAAGTGGCAGACAGACAGACAGACAAACATGCAGACAGTAGAGATTCTAGTCTTTTAAAACCATTGAAAAGAAATGAATAAGTAGTATTTAAGGTGCTTGTTCTTGGTCTTGATCAGCTAAATCCCATCATTGAGCAGTTGATGAACATGTCTGTTTGCTGTGAACAGTTTTCTTATCCTCTTTCCTTACACCCAGCAAGGCACGCAGAGTTTCCTGTACTTGGTGCTGGTAAGGTAATACACCACAAAGTTCACAGCAGAGCTGATGTAAAAGCAGACACTGCAACAGTTGGCCAATATACGATAGAGGTTGAAGTGATAGCCAGAGTTGAGTACTGATGGAAATAACCGTGTTACCCGGACAATGATGAGAGGACTGGACAGAAGCACAAACTCGATGGGCAGACATATCAGCATTTTGGTGACACCAATTTCTTTGGGGCTGGACATAGCAGAAGACGATTGACTTCGCCAACGAACAATTTGCCGGAGTTTGATGGCAGTGATAATGGTGGTGATCAGAACGAGTGCTGGGCATCTCCATTGACAGACAGAATCCATAAAACACGCCTTCCAGGATACTAAGCATGGCCTTGTGTTTGATGAAATAGTCACTGTTAAGTTCGTACTGCCAGGATTTCCTCTGTGTCCTAACTTCATAAACACATGCTGACCGGTACTGAGCAGTGACAACAAAACGCAGCAAACTCGCTGTGAAGACAACAAACACAACAACAATGGCGAACACTTTCGTTGGAACACAGCGCTGAGCAGTGAGAGGAAACAGCACACACAGACAGCGTTCTGTGGAAATGATGGCAGCCAGTACCATGGAGCCGTAACCAAAACCAGTGAAACCAAGAACATTGTTGTTCATGACAAAGCGGTAGATGGCGCCACTGCGAACTTCATTTGTGAACCAGCTGCTGATCCTTTCGCTTTCAAAAATAAACACGGGGGTGAGGTGAAGGATGTCAATCAGAGCCAGAAAGAAGAGGCAGAAATTGATCCTTTGCTTCAGACCCTGTCTGTAAAACACCATCATGTTGAGGACATTGGCTGGGGTTCCCACAAGAAACAGCAGGGGAATCAGAATCCCGCCACAAATTTTGTAAACAAGTTCTTCTGTCTCCCTGCTTGCCAGATTCCCAGGGTGATCCCATGGGATCCTTGTGCCGTTCTCCATGATCCTGCAGCTTTCAGCACTGCTGTTCAGTGAGAGGTTCATTGCGTCAGGTGATGCTGAACTTGTGTCTTGTGGACTCAGCTGTGTGTCTGGTGAAGACAGCTCCATGCTCAGGGCTCTGGAAGATGTAGACAGAAGAAATTGTAATATTCAACATTTTCAAATGTCAGCTCTCTTATGAGTCCATCAAAGTATTATCAAAATATAAATAATCCAAGCTTCCTCTTCTAAAAAAAGAACAAATTCTGGCAGTCAGTTCCTTTTATGGTGCAAATGCCATTTTGCAGGCAAGTTTATAGCCACTGAAACAAAGAATGAGCAAAACCATACACTGGTTCCGATATTTTTTTGTAAACTCATAGGGCTTTTTTGTCATAGCTGCTGCCGTTATTAATCTTCTTCTTCTTCTTCTTCTTCTTCTTCTTCTTCTTCTTCTTCTTCTTCTTCTTCTTCTTCTTCTTCTTCTTCTTCTTCTTCTTCTTTCTTCTTTCTTCTTCTTCTTTCTTTACTTATTCTCAGTAATAAAAACTTATGCACATGATACCCTTCTAGTCTTTGCTTGAAATGCAGTGGAAAGATGGAAAGTGGTGTGTGTGTGTGTGTGTGTAGTGTGGTGTGTGTGTGTGTGTGTGTGTGTGTGTGTGTGTGTGAGAGAGAGAGAGAGAGAGAGAGAGAGAGAGAGAGAGAGAGAGAGAGAGAGAGAGAGAGAGAGAGAGAGAGAGAGAGAGAGAGAGAGAGAGAGAGAGAGAGAGAGAGAGAGGAGAGAGAGAGAGAGAGAGAGAGAGAGAGAGAATGTACTCTGAACTCTGATATGGTGTAAATATGTGTGTTTTTACATACAGTCCCCATGTGTATGCAGTTTTGTATAGTTTGTCATCTGTTCACACTGGCGCACAATGATCTACTCTTCTAAAAGGTGGAACAGGTTTAAATGTATGCGCAAAATGTTATGTGTGCTTTCACACACAGGAGACCTTGTCGTATAGTCTCATCCAAAAGACTTTTTAGGGGGAGTGGAGTCAGCACGAATGTTAACTCCAAGGGAAAATATCCCATTTAATGAAATTCCAAACCCTGGGTCAGCAGATCACTAGCACCTAACACTCTAATCAACCAAGCTATCATGTCACAAGTTAGGCAGGGGGGGGGCAGGGGGAGGAGGAAGGGAGGGATGTAAAGTAGGGATGGAAGGTCCATAACATCAAAGGCATGCTATTACCTAGACCTGTGAGACTGCACTCAATCAGGTATGGATGAGGTGGTGCTATTATCAAAATGTAGGATAAGGGGTTTAGATAAACCTTTTGACCTGCAGACAGGTTGTGAGACAAATTGACTTGCTCTGGGCAGGTTTTCTTGTTATACCCATCATATCATGTTCGTTTTTAATGTTATCATCATCATCATCATCACCATTCATCATCATCATCATCATCATCATCATCATCATCATCATCATCATCATAACCAACATCATCACCATCATCACCATCACCATCATCATCATTATCATCATCATTATCATCATCATTATCATCATTCTTCTTCTTCTTCTTCTTCTTCTTCTTCTTCTTCTTCTTCTTCTTCTTCTTCTTCTTCTTCTCTTCTTCTTCTTCTTCTTCTTCTTCTTCTTCCTCCTCTTCCTCTTCCTCTTACTTTTATTATTTATGTTGTTATTGCTGTTAAAAATTATTTTTCACGCTTCTCAGGTACTATTGTAAAAGAAAAAAGCACTGTCCCCTCATGAGAATACAAACCTCAAACATAAATGGCAGGCTCCTCTGTAGGCAGCTTGGGTTACTCAACACTCAGGGTGAACAGTGGTGAGTTGTTTCACCTAATGATAAAGTTGCTAAGCAGCTACAACATAGGGAGAAGAGAACTTAGAACTTCACGTTAGGTAAGAGGCTTTGTTCACTTACAGATACCAGGGGTTGCTCTACACCCATGACGTTTGGTAACAAATATACCTACCTTAAAAGCATGGGTGACTGTACACCCAGGATGTACGTAGTGGTTAATGCCTATGGGATGGGATAGCTTAGTGGACAGAACATTGCCAGCTCACAATTTGATGATGGGGTTTGATTCCCAGTCAAGGAGATTTTTCTTATGGAGTTAACATCAGTGCGGACTCCACTCTCCCCCAAAGTCCTTCGGATGAGACTATAAACCAAGGCCATGTGTGTGAACGCATGCAGAACATCTTGCGCACATATTAAATCCTGTCCTGCTTTTTGTAAGAGTAGGCCATTGCATGCCAGTGGGAACAGATGACATTTACAAAGCTGCATGCACACAGGTACTGCATGTAAAAAAAAGCACAAGAGTGCTTATTCCATTATCCTTGATATAAAAGAATAAAATATAAAAAATAAAGCCTTAAAACTATGGGTTGCTGTATACCCAGTACATATGGTTGTGGGTTTTCCCTACCCACAAACCATGAGTGGCTGTACACCCACTACATAATTATAGTAGCTGGCTATGCCTAACCTAAATCCATGGGTGGCTCTTTAACTATGACATACAGTAGTGGATTATGCCTAAAATTGCTATGCTAACCATGGGTGGTTATACACCCACGACATATGGAAGCCAATTAAGCCTTCCATAAAACTATGAGTGTCTTTACACCCATGACGTCTGGAGCATTAAGTTTCAGGTGATATAAGAAAAAGTTTTAAGTGAAACAAGAGCTAATTTCTTTATTGATGTAAATCATTTGGTGCACTGCTTGAGAAGAAAAGGTACATATTATGTCAGTTTTTGTTGGGTGCCTGCCATCTCCTCCAAGAAGAAAAGGGGACTTGTCAGTATAAACAGCATACCCACCTTCTGGAAACCCTGTGCTAGAAAATCCCTCTTTTCTCTCCTTCTCTTTGGTTCTGCCTTTTTCTTTTTCTTCCTATTACTTTCTACTTGTCTGTTTGCTGCCTTCTTTGTCCATTCTTCTGGATTCTTTCCAGAAAGTCTTAAAAACAAGAATTCTCTCCCCCGCCAAAGTTGGCCTGAATTGTCAGGTGCTTTACTGCAGTGCATTTTTGCTCATATGACAGCTGATGATAGTTCTCCAGCAGATTTGCCAGCTCGCCAAATTCTTTGAGTAGCATGGTTATGTTGTGTTTTACATGCCAGACCATGCTGTCATCTTCCTTATCAGAATCAAAGGAATATTCTATGACAATTTCATCCAACTGACATAGCAATGTTTTTATGTCATCTGACAGGTGAAGAACCACCTTTTTAAATGTTTTATTCTTTTGTAATCACGCTAATGACTTTGCAAAAAGCAGTCACATACCCTTCCACTGAACCTGTATCAAACCTTGCAGCAGATGTGTCCATTACAGTTTCAGTGGCAGGGTGATAAAGATCTTAGTGAACATCAGTTTTAAAGCAAATATGGCACTGATTCACAGTGTGCTACAACTGAATCCAAACACCAGATTGTCATCGCCATACATAATTTGCTGCATCAATGCACCAAAAACTTTAAGAAGCAAGTCAAAAGAATCAGTATTTAGAAATCGTATCAAAACAAACAATAAGTTCTATCTACCTACCTTTGCCAGATCTGCATATGGAGTTTTATAACTAAGCTTTGCCAAGAAACAGATTCCTAAATATCTATATACATGGATCACAGGATTTTTTCTTCCATTATGCAAGCACTTTTCATGTGCAGCTATATAGCTGCTTTTTATTAATACAATGGTGCCACTCTTCAGCAGAGCTTACCCTGAGATCAAGAGCTGCCGCAGCACTAACTGATCTAATCAGTTTTTTGCAAGACTTCAACTGTTATAGCAGGATTAACATCAACAAACAGAACAAACAGCTTTGCGAAGTCTTGGGGAAAATGCACCATGTTTACCGTTTTTGTTTATTTATATGATTTACTTATGAAAAAAAACAACCAGAAAACCAGCATTGAACTACATACATTCCTCTGCTCGACAACAGTGGCTCTGTGTATTTTTAAGTCAGCCTATCATCACAACTTATTCTTCATTCGCCTTTGCCTTCAACTATCCTGCAGTGGGATCAGCTGTTGTTGCTCCAATGAAGATGTTGCTACCAACTTCCTTCATACTCTCGGTTCTCAGTATTATGTTGTTCCACTCAGAGCCAGTCTTTTCTCTGATAATTATTGTCTTCCCATTGTTTTTTTCTGTCTACCTCTTTGTCTCCCTCCTTCATATGACATGCCACACCTCTTCAGAATCTGTATGCCAAAGAGGCCTCATCAAGGGGATTTACCAAGGTAAAAAGCTCAAGCTCTTGCTCTTGTCCAGTTAGGCTGATGATGTCGTTAGCAAAACATACGTCTGTAATTCTCCTGCCTCAAATGCTGGCTGTATACACTTTGATTTGTTTTTTGCAAATTCCATTTATTATTATTTGTATTTGTTCCCTCATGGTTTTTGAGTGCATCAGCCATAATGTTGAAGAGGCCAAAGGAGAGATGACACCTTTGGCGCACTCCATTTCTGGTTTGCAACCATTATCCTATGCTGTTTTAGTAGACTGCACTTAGTAACCTTATCATAGAGGAATTCTGTAGTTCCTGTCTGTTAGGCATTGATGTTATACAGCTCATAGTTGCCCACAAAGCCGTATGCCAAACTCTGTTGTATGCCTTGTAAAGCCTACAAGGACAAGGTAAAGATCTTGCTAATGTTGTAAGTACTTCTCACAGAGTAATCTGGGATTAAATGCTTTGATGTGCTCCATCCTGCTCTGAAACCTGCCTTTTCTCCTTTGATCATCTCATCAGCTGGTGATTTCAGTCTATTTAAGATGATTCTAAGTATGACTTTACTTGGATGGCTGATCAGGCTGATGGTGTGGTAGTTTTGGGGTTTTTTTGCTTTGAAGATTTTTGTGATGCTTAGGTTCTTGAGTTTCTCTCAAGTCTAAACTCGAACCTGACGTTGCCCTGCTTCTTAACCTCTTGAGGCATAGTCTGAAAGTCATCATCAGAGAACTCTTGCCACTTTCAATGTCGGCTCATGCCGAGCTCGTGGCCTACACAATAGTATCACTGGATTATAAGTGACTTTTGACCATGATGTGGTTAATTGATAGTGGTATTCCCCTGGGCTGTGCCATGTCCAGCGTCTGGATGGTTGGTGTGGACCTGATGTGTGGACCTGACCTCCATGTGGTTGTACTTGGCTTCTAGTTCTGCTTCTTATATCTTATGCCTCACTCTTAGTTTTTATTTATTTTATTCCCCTTTATGTACCACTTTGAATGATGTAGTAGTTTAGCCTCCACATATTTTTTAGAATGAATCATGCGTTTGTATCAACAGAATCCAATGCTTTTTCAAAGCCAATACCTATTATATAGAGCCTATGGTCATGAAAAAATTATTTTTGTACAAACACAAGAAGAGTTAACATATGGTGTATTGTGGAGCATCCTCTCTCAAAACCTGTTTTCTATACCCTAATGATTCATTTCTGTGACCTACCATTAATGATTCTACACTGCATAATAGTATTTATGTCACGTAAGGATATTCCTGTTATTACTAAGGTTGTCAATACTCCCCATTAGACACCCTTTCGTGTAATGTAAGAATTGTAGATTCAGTCAAGATACGTGGGAAAATAATTATTTTGTTAAATTATTTCAGAAGGAAAAACACAATCGTTTCACCTTCATTAAAATTTTTTCCCCAATATCAGGGCCAGTTGCTGTCTTATCTCCTAACTCTCTCAACACTAATAATATTCCATCTTTAGAGATTGGATGATCAATATCATCGGTTGCATCATAGTAAGAATTTGTGTAAAAATATCTCTTAAAAGGTTTCAAAATGTTGAAGCTATTTTTCAACCACTATTCTGTCTGTCTTTTCTAAACAAAACATCTATAACAAATTTCCAGTAACGGTTCTTGAGTACTGATTGAGGGAGTCATATCTGAGAGTAAAGGTTGATAAAACTTTCTAATCTTTCATTCAAGCATGCATTAATATTCCCTGCTTGTGATACTCTACAAGTTTTCATTTTCGTTCTTTCAAAGTTTTCGGTAGGTCTACAAGAGTTTCCTGACCCTTTATTGTATTCTATTTTATTTATTTATACTACTTCATGTCACAGCAGATTTTTCTGCGTGAAACCCGGGCTGC
>CM060333.1:6960872-6973372 GCA_030674155.1 Stramonita haemastoma
AAAACATGTGTACTGTTTTGGATTGTACATTTCGAATGGAATGTGCTATGGCGATCGTCATGATTGCTGCACATTTACATCTGTACGTGGACACGGGTTCAGTGTGAATTATTACTTTTTTGATATCTTATTTGATTTATGTTGTTGTTGCTGTTGTGGTGGTTGTTGTTGCTTTTTTTGTTGATTTTTGAGAGAGAGTGATGGATATTGAACAGAATATATATGATCCATCTGACTTTGTGCATGATCCCGTTACATTCAATTTAAACCGCTAGAAAGATTTACATGTTAATGCTTTTGCTGCAGAAGGAATATATGGTTGAAAATTGCTTGGAATGAAAGTGAAGTTCATGTCCATTGTGATGATACATAACAAGGAATAGTTGTCATTTGTTATTGCATTTCAGTTGGATTTTTCGTTTTTCTTTTCTTTGTATGTACTAGGTGATTTGTACCTGTATAGACGCCAATGTTATAATTAGTTTGTTACAAGTTGATGGATTCTTTCTTTTTGCCAAACTTATTTGTATTGATCACGTATTTTATCTTTTGTTTACTGTTTCCAAAATATGTGCATTACCTCCCTTGTCAAAAGGCCTAGTTGGGCAATGACAATAAATTGTTAAAGCGTTAAAAAAAAAAAAAAGCGTCTCTCTCTCTCTCTCTCTCTCTCTCTCTCTCTCTCTCTCTCTCTCTCTCTCTCTCTCTCTCTCTCTCTCTCTCTCTCTCTCTCTCTCTCTCTCTCTTCTCTCTCTCTCTTCTCTTCTCTTCTCTGTCTCTCTCTCTCTCTTCTCTCTCTCTCTCTCTTCTCTCTCTCTCTCTCTCTCTCTCTCTCTCTCTCTCTCTCTCTCTCTCTCTCTCTCTCTCTCTCTCTCTCTCTCTCTCTCTGTGGTGTATTGGGGTCCAAGGCCAAGGTACCATTAAACCCTTTCAGTGTTCAGTGCTCTCTCTCTGTCTCTGTCTCTCTCTGTCCCGTTCTGTCTCTGTATGTCTGTCTGTCTGTCTGTCTGTCTGTTTGTCTCTGTCTCTGTCTCTGTCTCTGTCTCTGTCTCTGTCTCTGTCTCTCTCTCTTCTCTTTTCTCTCTCTCTCTCTCTCTCTCCTCTCTCTCTCTCTCTCTCTCTCTCTCTCTCTCTCTCTCTCTCTCAATGCCACGAGCGTTCCAAAACCTATTTTCGGAATACTTTGTTATTAACAGGATAGGTAGCTGTAATTAAACTGTATCTGCTCACCACAGGTACAGAGGTGTATTGAAAATTTTAAAACCGAGGTCACCCTGAGACCAGTGTGACTGGAGCCACTGAATCACATACAATAAAAATTATAGCAGGATGATGAAAATGATGATGAAAATGATGATGAAAATGATGATGAAAATGACGCAGAAATGCTGCTATGGAGGAACATGTGTTTTGAGACTATCTAAAACTCTATCACTATATATCCCTGAGCATAATTTCCTTATTAAGTGTAACTGTTGATTTTGTCATAAGAAAAGTGACATTATTAAATAAGTATTTTATGATTTTGTTTTCAGATTATGAGGCAAATGTTTTGAAATTTGATATGACACATCACTGATGTAAACCTTTTAGCACGTGGAGTGTCTGTGACCTCTAAAATAAATTGATTTAAAAGAAAAGACCTGTTGAAAGAGTTCCTTTAGTTCTAAAGATAGAAGAGAACTTTGGATGATGAAAATAATACCCATTTCTGACAGAGGTGAAGGAAGATGAAATTTTAAGCAGTCATAATTTGCCATGATACCTCAAAATACACATTTTTGTTCATTACCTCGTCAAAACTTGCGAACATCCTTGTGCTGCTTTGTGACGAAAATCTCCATCACAAGTGAACAAGGATAAAAAGCAGGCTGAGGAGCACAATGAAAATAGTAACAACAGGCAAGAAAAACAAACACACTCAGAACGCAAATCTTTATTTCTTTGTAGGTGGCATCTGTCTTAAATATGACTAATCTTCCAAAGGCATAGCTGCTGTGATGGGGTGGTCAGTAGATTATCTTTCATGTGATCGGAGTGCACAATCACAGCATCGTGTCTCTATTTATAGACACACCTGTGAATTGTCGATGCTCTGTTTCCTTGGGTAGTGGTCGAAAACTCTATGTTGCATACACTTCGCCTCCATGGTGAAATGTAATTTATGCAACCTCTTTTCAGAGGTCACATTCTAAACTGACTAGCTGTGCCGTGTTCCCAGGTTTGTGCAGGGATGGGGCATCAAATAGGTCCACTCTGTTACAAGTGGTGTCAGAAGTGGGATGAAAGACCCAAGTTGGTAGGATTAGTGTTTTGTAGATAGCTGTTGTCAGGGGCTACTTGTTTTACAGCATCAAATATGCTGACCAGGTAGCCTACCTTCGGATGGGGTGGAAGACCCAAGTAGGATCATTTTTTTGTAGATAGTAGTTGTTAGGGGTTACTGGTTCTCAGCATCAAATATGCTGGCCAGGTGGTAAGTAGATTGTCTCCCATGTGATTGGAGTGGCAATCGCAGCATCGTGTCTCTATTTAGAGACACACCTGTGAATTGTCGATGCTCTGTTTCCTTGGGTAGTGGTCGGAAACCCTCCGTTGCATACACTTCGCCTTCATGGTGCAATGGTATTTATGCAACCTCTTTTTAGAGGTCACATTCTAAACTGACTAACTGTGCCGTGTTCCGAGGTTTGTGCAGAGATGGGGCATCAAATATGTCCACTCTGTTACACTGCCATGGTGCAGTGGTTAGCACTTTGGGTTATAGACTGGACAGTGACAGGTTTTAACCCTGTAAAGGTCACAGGAATTTTTCAGACTCAAACCAGCTTCTACATACAGTGATTTGGTTATAAGCTCATTGGCAAGACTAGGGTCTACATCCCAGTTGTACTATCTTTACAGATGCGATTTTGAGTGTGTTACTCCTGTTACCTGATAACCATTGCAGGTTTCCGAATGTGTTTGCCCAGTTGACACTGGGATATATAGTGATAGAGTTAAGATAGTCTCAAAACACATGTTCTTCCATAGCAGCATTTCTGCGTCATTTTCATCATCATTTTCATCATCATTTTCATCATCATTTTCATCATCATTTTCATCATCATTTTCATCATCATTTCATCGTCCTGCTATAGTTTTTATTGTCTGTGATTCAGTGGCTCCAGCCACACTTGTCTCAGGGTGACCTCGGTTTCAAAATTTTCAATGCACCTCTGTACCTGTGGCGAGTTAGCATCAAAACCTTTGGGGTTGGAGGTTCAGGGGAGAGTCTTTTTGGAGGGAAGTCAAGTGGTGACAACTCCAGGTCGGTGCCTCGCTAACAATGGCTCTGCAATGTGGCTATCATTGTAACCAGCAGGGACTAAATACGTGGTTTGTTGTGTATGTTAGCTCAGAACAGGCACTACATAGCACCAGCAAAGTGATCCAGCAGAAGTGCAGGGCCCCTTTGCTGGTGGCACTCCAGCTGCCTGACATTGATGGGTTCCCTGTGGATTCGACATAATAAATCTGAGAATGGCTGGAGCAGATGGGTCAAAAGAAGTATCACAGAAACAGCCAGAAAGAGGGAACAAGAAAATGAGGCAGAAAAAAAATATTGGACTAAATTCATTTAACAGGTAGATGACAATATTCATTAAATATTTTGTAGCAAAATCCACATCCAGGGTTAATCTCATGTCTGCAGTGCACCATTCTCATTTGCTTTTTAATGTATCTCGATCTTTAATTAATTGCGGTTTTGACCTTCCATGGAAATTGTTTATTCCTGATTTTTTTTTTTATTGTATGTTTGGTATTTATCAGCATGTTCCTGTGTTACTATACCTGCTCCCTCGATGTGTTGTATTGTGGCCTAAGGCCGAAATACTATTAAAAAACCATTTCAGTTTCAAAGCACTTTCTCTCTTTACATCTAAATCTATGCAGTTTGGGTTGTTGCAAATGCGCTTTTATTGTTTTTTTTTCTGTTGGCATTTAAAAGTGATTAATTAATGTATTTCTCTAATAGTTGCATGATTCAGTGAGAGACATAGAGAGAGGCAAAACGTACAGATCATTTACAAGATTTTTTAAAGAAAAGTATATGAAATCTGTTGAGACATACTGTTATCGTGTGGCCATTACACAGGAAACGTTGAATGTTTTGCCACTCAGTAACAAAGTATATCACTTTGGTAAATAGACTCAAGACAAAGCATGCCCATTCTGTAAAACAAACACTGAAAATGAAGTTTATTCTTGTTAGAGTGTTCAATCTGCACATAGTCAAGGAATAAGTTTCTCTTTAATGACAATTTGTCACTTCCAAATTTGTTTAGACTACCAAACTGACCTCAGACACAATATGTCTAGTTTGGTGTGATACTATTCTTCAAGTTGGGCTGTAGTCTGATGACACTGGAAGGAAAACCGAGACTGGAAAACATCAGTTTTGTTCTTCTGTTTGAGCTGAAAGTAAAACCTTTGTCTTTTTGATACCAGTTGTTGGCAATAGTGATGAATCAAGGTAAAAGCTGATTTGATAAATAAAATTTATTTGTGTACACTGGCTGAATTTAATTATTGATTTAGGTAAAGAAAAAAGGTAAAGGTACCTATGTTGTCTTAGGGGAGCAAAGTCTCAGAGACCTCAGCTTTTCTAGAAACCATTATGTTTGAGGGTGGCACCCATCTCCTCTTTCTCACTGCTTTACTTTCCCTGACCCTAAAGAAGGCAATAATCCATTTACAGCTAATTATTGATCTGGTTCAGTGAAAGTGTGTGTAGTTGTTTTACACATGAAAGATAGAATCATGAGACTTTTACTATTATTTTAACTGTGTGATTATATATTATTCTATAGTTGAGTGTTGATAATAAAAGTGATATTTCATGAGCAATTAATCAATATTTGATGTATGTATATACTGAAATGTTTATAAATTGCATTAATCACAGTTAAAGTAATGTGGACTGATAACAAAGTTGTTTGGAGAAATTACCATAGAATACTTTATTTGGAACAGGTGACTCTTAGAGTTGGAGACTGAAGGTGGTCTGGTTTATCTGTTGAGTGAGAGTAACTCTAGCTTAATCCTTGAGATAACTGCCTTACTAGGGTTTTCGTTTTTTAGCAATTAGGTGTGACTATTTGTACGGCCAGTCACTTGTGTCAAATGCTGTTAATTTTTGTAAGTGATTTTTTGACACTCTAGATTATGCCTGCTCTGTCTCTGCCTTCCCCTTTATGTCTCTGCATCTCTCTCTGTCTCTGTATGTTTGTCTGTCTGTTCTGTCTGTATGTCTTGGTCTGTCTGTCTGTATGTCTGTCTCTGTCCCTCTGTCTCTGTCTCTCTGTCTCTGTCTCTCCCCCCCTCTCTCTCTCTATCTCTTGTGCTACAATACCCATGGGGTATGATAGGAACAAATGTTGTAAAAGAGATCTTATAATAGACAAAATTCTGTCGGACATTATTAAGATAATGTAGATGAGAGTGCTGAGGAAAGAGTTTTCATAGCTAACTGTAATCTTAAGTTGTTTGATTTACTACTGGTTCCCTATGCTGAACTTAGTATCTTGGTATGGGTGATGAAAGGTGATTTTCTTACATTCAGCTAGATGATGATAGTATTTGCTATGTGTGCCTTTCATGGTTTATGCACCTGGTTAAATATGGATAGAGTAGTTACATGAATTCTATGTTTGTTCCAGGTGTATGTTCCAATCCAATCTAATGATGTTGCTTAGAGCCCCGCCGACAGCACAGGCCATCATATCGGGGCTGTCACCTCGTCACATTTTAAAACTCGTATTAAAAGTGTGCAACTATTTACAGTTTAAAATAGGGTATAAAACCAACTTGACTGTCCTTGCTATTATCGACGCCCTGGTCAACCATAAGGGTCAGCCCAGGACGGCCCCCGCGTCGTGGGAAAACCCACATCCATCACACATAAAATGAGATAAAACCAAAACCAGATTCCTTAAAACAACTTTGTCCTTAGATACCAAGTATCACTTATATCTGACGGGAAAAGCCTGATTCTCTCAGGAAGTTACAAAGCTGCTGATCCAGGTACTTTGGTGCCCTGGTTGTCTAGAATAACCAGTGAGGGCAAACTGGGCAAATTTTCCTCCTGTCCTTGCTTTGAAGTTTTCTGCTAATATTGGGTCCTTTAGTTTGTCAAGATTGAACCTTATCTTTAAATTTCCTTGCTTCTTAATTCTCTTGAGGCGGAGGCTAAACGTCACCATCACAAGATTATGGCTGCTTCCTTATGTCTACCCATCACAACTCAGAAATGGACATGTAGACATGTGTAGAAATCAAAACACAAAAAGCGACCCAATCCAATCCCATTATGGTGCTTATAGCCCCGCCGACCACATAGGCCATATCAGGGCTATCACCTCGTCACATTTTAAAACTCGTGTTAAAAGTGTGCGACTATGTACAGTTTAAAACGAGGTATAAAACCAACTCAACCGTCCTTGCTTGTATCGACGCCCCGGCCGACCATAAGGGTCATCCCAGGACGGCCCCCGCGTCGTGGGAAAACCCACATCGATCACACTTAAAACGAGATAAAACCAAAACCAGGTTCCTTAAAACAACCTTGTCCTTAGAGACCAACCATACCGCTTTCGTTCATATTAGTCGAAAAAAGCCGGATTCTCTCAGGAAAAAGTGACAATCACCGGAGTTACTGCCAATAGCTTTGTATTGAAAAAACACCAGCTAAAACAACAGTAACGCCAGTATTTTGACAAATATCTCTTGGGAAATCCAGACTTACTGTTCAAAGCCTGTCTTATAGGCATGTTGAACTAGAATGTTGTAATCTATCACAAATGAACAAACATTTCGCTGACACTTTTATGTCTTTGTTGAATTAAAAAAACAACAACAGAAGACTGCATTTTTAAAAAAAAACTTATAGAGCTGGTTTGCGGGATAGCTCAGTGGTCAGAGCGCTACCTTTCCCCCAGTCAAGTTAAGCAGCGTGGAGCGTAGTTACCAGTTGGATAGGTGACTGTTTGCGCGCCTTGGCTCCAGTACAGTCCCCCCCCCCCCCCCCCCAGTTCACCCAGCTGTAAATGGGTACCTGCCCTCTTTAGGGTCAGGGAAGGTAAAGCAGCAAAGGAGAGGAGATGGGCACCACCCTCCATATGCTGGCTCCTCGAGAAGCTGAGGTTTCTGACACCTCTCTCTCCTACGACCGCTTAGGTTATGGGACACCTTTACCTTTACCTTTTTAGAGCTGGTTTATTGTGTATCGTCATGCAGGGGCAAAATTGTCTGTATGCATTAAACCGGGGCAGGCAGAGTTCAAGTCAAGCATCACTGAAATCGGTTGTAGGGCCTCATATTACAATTGCCTTGTAAAAATGAAAAGCACATGACAATATCATCATGTACAAATACTTCACAATAGAAAGCTAGGTGTTGAAACAACTGAATGTACTGTCACAAGTCATAATGTCGAGCTTTGCAACCAACTGATACCCACTGTGGCTTACATTACAGAGAGTATTCTGCTGTTCACAGACTCATTATCATAATTATTGCAGGACTGTTCACAATCACGGTGTAGCCTGTTTGAATGCTAGGTGTGAGGGGTAGGTCGATAAGAGGAATGAAATCTCTGCACCACCAAGCTACCTCTGTAACTGCTTTTCCTTGCTGAAAGCTGTGTTCAGGTTTTGTACACGTGCACTTTGCAGTGTGTTGTGTGTTCTGCGTTTTAGTGTTTTGAGTGTTCTGCACTTCAATGCTTCACTCAGATACAGTTATGTTGTGGTGAATTGCTAAGTCTCAGTCCTGAATCAACGACAATGTGTGTGCATGTGTGCGTGTGTGTGTGTGTGTGTGTGACACAGAGAGAGAGACTTCAGGAGAGAGAGAGACAGACAGAGAGACAGAGACAGAGACAGAGAGACAGACAGACAGACGGACGGAAGACAGACAGTGAGACACAGAGAGAGACAGTGAGACAGAGACAGAGACAGAGAGACAGACAGACGGACAGACAGACAGACAATGAGACAGAGAGAGAGACAGTGAGACAGAGACAGAGAGAGACAGAGACAGACAGACAGACAGAAGAGAGAGAGAGAGAGAGAGAGAGAGAGAGAGAGAGAGAGAGAGAGAGAGAGAGAGAGAGAGAGAGAGAGAGAGAGAGAGAGAGAGAGAGAGAGAGAGAGAGAGAGGAATTGACAGACAATGACAATGACAAAAGTTTATTGTGTCGGGTGAGAGGCCCATTGGCAAGGGGACATTGGGAGGGGGGCAGGGCACAAACACATGATATCATATACTAAGAGCTTAATTACAGCCCCAAAAGTCATCATGGCATGGATTCCACAACATGGTTACAGGGCATATTTAGATCCTTATTTTCGTAAGCTTTGGTCAGCCCTTATAAAAAGAACTGGTAAGAGGGAGGAATTTCCACAATACTGTACAAACCCAGAGTCAGCATCTTACAACAAACTGGTCTGCGACAAAGAATCCAGGCTTTGACAGAGAGACACAGAGAGGGAGACCATTGTGTGCACACATGATTCTTTTTCCTGATGTAGAAATGTAATTGCCAAAACCTAGCAAATCAAAGTTCTGATCTTGAAACCCATCCACAAGGTTTTCTTCAACACCTGTTGCGGTACCAGTAGCTGGAAAACGGAATGACAGAAACATTAAGAAAACTAAAGTGAGTCACGGAAGCATGTTAAAGGTAAAGGTAAAGGTGTCCCATAACCTAGGCGGTCGTAGGGAGTGAGGTGTCAGAGACCTCAACTTCTCCAGGGGCCAGCATGTTGAGGGCGGCGCCCATCTCCTCTCCCTCGCTGCTTTACCTTCCCTGACCCTAAAGAGGGCAGGTATCTATTCACAGCTGGGTGAACTGGGGGACTGTACTGAAGCCAAGGCGTGCAAATGGTCACCCATTTATCATGTTATCCTCCATAAAAAATGATTTATCAAACTCAATGAGATGCTGCACTCATTTAAAAATTATGGGTTTTCTCTTCCTGCTCCACAGATGTGAAACTTGTACATTCTACACTCAAAAAGTGATGTTACGGTCGGCTTAAGGGACATGAACGGGGATGGAATAGCCTAGTGGTCAGAATATTGCGCTCGCAATTTGACGACCCGGGTTCGATTCCCGTTCGAGGAGATTTTTCTCCTGGAGTTAACATCAGTGCTGACTCCACTCCCCCAAAAGTCCTTCGGATAAGACTATAAACCGAGGCCCCGTGTGTGAACGCACGCACAACATCTTGCGCACACGTTAGGTCCTGTTTCGCTTGTCGTAAGAGTAGGCCATTTTGTGCCAGTGGGAACAGATGAAAAGATTATAAAACAATATGCACACAGGGACTGGATGTAAAAAAGCACATGAGTGCTTATTCCATTATCCTCGATATAAAAGAATAAAAGAAAATAATAATGTCTCTGTCTTTCTATCTGTCTATCTGTCTGTCTGTCTGTCTGTCTGCTGTCTGTCTGCTGTCTGTCTTGTCTGTCTGTCTGTCTGTCTGTCTTCTGCTCTCCTCTCTCTTCTCTCTCCTTCTCCTCTCTCTCTCTCTCTCTCTCTCTCTTCTCTCTCTCCTCTCTCCTCTCTCTCTCCTCCTCTCTCTCTCTCTCTTCTCTCCTCTCTCTCTCTCTCTCTCTTCTCTCTCTCTCTCTCCTCTCTCCCCTCCACAAACAACTGTGGAGGATACACCAGTGTAGAACAATGCAAATCTTGACGACGATAACGATGGTCATTACGTCAGTGACGACGACAATGGTAATTATGATGATGGTGACAACGATGTTGGTGGCAGCAGAAATGGTGAAGGTGATGGTGACCGCTGCGACGATGATGATGATGATTGCATTTAGCTTTTACTGATAGATACCTGCGTGAAACCCGCATCCATAGGGATGTTATCAATTCCCATCGCACCTTGCCATAATGAGATGAAGTTCCAAGATCAGGGTTTCTTGTTTGCTGTCCATGATTTGTTCGTCAAAGTCAGGACTTAAGCCAAGTCTTTGGAACATGCATAAAATCCCTTTTCTCCTGAAGTTAACATCAGTGCTGACTCCACTCTCCCCACAAGTCCTTCGGATGAGATTTTAAACCGAGGCCCCGTGTGCGAACGCACGCAGAACATCTTGCACACACGTTAAATCCTGTTCCGCTTTTCGTAAGAGTAGGCCATCGTGTGCCGGTGGGAACAGATGACATTTACAAAACTGCATACACACGGGGACTAGATGTAAAAAAAAAAGCACAAGAGTGCTTATCCCATTATCCTCGATATAAAAGAATAAATCAATCAGAATCAATCAATTCACCATCTCAGATCTGTTGTGATACTGCAAGGGGGCGGAGGGGGCTGGAAATGGTCTAGCGGTTAGAGCGTTGCACTCTGATCTGACAGCTCGGGTTCAAGCCTCCGCACAGGTGCTTGTTTTCGGGAAACTCCTTCTTTGAAGTTAACATCAGTACTGACTCCACTCTACTTAAAGTCCTGCGGGCGAGACTATAAACCGAGGCACTGTGTGCTAATGCACACAGAACATATTGCACATACGTTCAAAACCCGTTCGGCCTTATGGAAGAATGGACCATTTAGTTCCCGAAGGAACGGATGACATTTTTAAAAACACACGGACATAGCTATAAACTGTGTGTGTGGGCATTAGTGGTTCTTCACAAACATTGTTGTCAAGCAGCCTAATCTTGTGTGTCTTGGCAGAACTTTCCGAACTGTGAACTGACTTATTGCACTTTGACCTTTGGCCAAAATATAATTTAAATGTCATAAATAGAAAGATGAAGAAAATCAAATATAATTTCTTGCAATATATTTAAGACTTTTTAACGTACACCTTTGCATGCACCCAAAACTGTGCTCCTGGATATGGATGTTCCAAATTATCATGACTTAAGTCCTGACTTTCAAAAAAAAAATTCAAACAAAATTCAGCTCAAAGTTACAGAATAAAACACAGTTCAAAATATAGCTAGGACCAAACTTGATAGTTGAGTTATACTTGACAATGTCAACACATGAGCATACAAAATACAAATATCAAGTGCAGCGTACATCAGATAGCTGAAATCATTCACAAACAGCATTTTCAAAACAGTCACCTTATCAGGAAACTGTGCTTACTGAATATGACTATGTCAGCCCAAGGTTAATGCAATGTAGATTGAGCGCTGTATGCAAAAATATTGAACTATATTGTGATCAGTTATGGCATAAACCATTTTATGTTATAAAAACAGAAGTTATGGTGATATGAAAAACACTGCAATACACGCACTATTAAATTATTATAGAGGTTCCGAGTTCAGAACTCTGTCTCTCTGTCTCTCTCTCTCACACATAACACACACACACACACATACAAAAAAATGTGCGCGCGCACACACACACACACACGCCAGCACACACACACACACACACAACAAACCCACACACGCACGCACACACGCACACACACAACACACACACACTCATACACAAACACACACACACTCATACACACACATACACACACACACACACATACACACACACACACACACACACACACACACACACACATACAACACACACACACACACACACACCACACACACACACACACACACACACACACACACACACAACACACACACACACACACACACACACACCACACACACACACACTACACACATACACACACACAAGATAGGATTTAAAACCTTTTACTCCTTTTGGGGCATGGAGGATAATAAACGAATTCAACAGGAAAATAAACCTAACAGGAATACACCCACAAAATTAGTATCAATACTAACTGAACTGAACAGCAAGAGTTCATTGCAATATGATTAACAAACTGTACTAAAGACTAAAGACTTTTCTAAGTATATCGATTTCTTTAAAGCCACAATCTACACTCCTGAAAAACAATAATTAAATGTCCAGAAATACCTGCAAATCTTATGAATTTTGAAAGAGACAGAAGATATTTTCGAAATTTACATTTCATCTGCCTAAAAAAGTTATAGCAGGACATGGGTTGAACAAAATGGTGAGGAAGAAATTCTTGTCTGAAATGCTGAAAGTGAGGACATTCCATGATAAAATAAAATTCATCCCCTAAAACAGACATATTGCATTTTGAACATACTCTTACTATCCGTCGTATTATGAAAACGTCCAGCTTCTAAAACAAGGTAGTGACAACACCATTGAAAGTTTATAAGAGCATGAACGTACACATCTGGTAGACAAGTTGTATATTTTTATATATCAAAATCGATCCTATACTTTTTTAGATGAAGGCACCTATTAATATTCCACAGCTCAGTTCTTTATTAATTAACAAAATTATTCATTACGAAAGCTTTCATATGTGAACACAACTCCTCTCTCCTCTCTCTCTCTCTCTCTCTCTCTCTCTCTCACTCCTCTCTCTCTCTCTCTCTCTCTCTCTCTCTCTCTCCCTCTCTCTCT
>CM060333.1:6980872-6985872 GCA_030674155.1 Stramonita haemastoma
ACACTTAGTATATAGATCAGGTTGCTGGATAGAGCAAGTTTTCCTGCACTCCAGACGAATTAGGTGAACTCAGAGCAGTTTGAACACGGAGACAGTCTGGCACGAGAAAATTTTGGTACAATGGCACAAGTTAAATTTTCTGCCATTCCCAACAAGCTGGGCAGGAAAAGACGTGTGTCTTTGAACCAAGTGTGGGTGCCTCTTCACCCAGGAGGTGCCGAGCCTGAAGGAGGTAACACCCATGAGCAAAGTGACATCAAAGGCTGCAGAGTGTAAGGTGGGCTCGCGCACCCACGTGTGTGTGTGTGTGTGTGTGTCGTGCGTGCGTGCGTGCGTGCGTGCGTGCGTGCGTGCGTGTGTGTGTGTGTGTGTGTGAGTGTGTGTGTGAGTGTATGTGTGAGTGTGTGTGTGTGTATATGTGTGTGTGTAAGTGTGTGTGTGTGTGTGTGTGTGTGTGTGTGTGTGTGTGTGTGTGTGTGTGTGTGTGTGCGCGCGCGCCCCGTGTGTGTGCAGTATGCTTTGTATGTATGTGTGTTTATGTGCGTGTGCTATGATCTGTGTGTTTTGTTGTTGTTTTAAAGAATGAAACATTTTTTGTTTTCACATCTATTTGTGTTTTCAAGAAAATTGATTTTCTTCTTATCCATGATCTCTAAAAACTGGTAGTCAAAAATAGTCATGTGTTATCCTCACGGGGGTGCCTGGGACTCTTTAATTAAAAGCTCTCAGAGGACGCCGTCCGTTATAGCGGATCAGTGTAAAGCAACGGTTTTGGACGGCCGTCTGCTATAGCGGATTTGCTGTTTGCAGATTTTTCACGCGGCGGCCGCATTGATACTATAACTAGTACAGCTAAACATAGCTTTGTGAGCCTATTCAAGGTGGAATGCAGAGCACTGTTGGCTGATTCCATGTGTTCTGAGCTCTTTGTTTGTGATTGCAGAGAGTAGGGGACCCAGAGTAGTGAGACGGAGTACAAAAGTCGGAGTATTTTCTTCAAGCCTGTCAAAGCTTAAATATCAAAGAGAGAATTTCAATCTTTTGATATGTACTAAACCAGCATGTTGTTCATATATTAAACAATTTCTTTTTTTCTATGAGTTTTTGTATTTTTTATGATTTTTTTTACGAACCATTACAAATTTGGGAAAAGCAAGGGAGAGGATTGGCCGTCCGGAGTGAGTTTTAAGTATAGATCTAGATCTAGCCAGCACCTCCCACCCCCACCTCACCTGGATTTGTGTTTTTTAGCTAGAAATGTCCCCATTTCTATGATTGGTTTTTATCCCTCTCTTGTCTTTTTTCTCACCTATCTTCTCACCCTTTTCTGCTTATTGTTTGCCTACCCAGGTCATTCTTGTGTGTTCTTTTCAGGCCATTATAATTTTTTCTATGACTCTCGAATGAACTGTCCTGAAGTTGGAATGTGTGGGCTGAGGCCAGCAGGTAGATCTCCTGCAGAATTCCAAGCACAGGAGAAGATCAGGCAGTGTGCATTATATCCAATAGGGAACACTTGAAGAAGAAGAAGAAGAAGAAGAAGAAGAAGAAGAAGAAGAAGAAGAAGAAGAAGAAGAAGAAGAAGAAGAAGAAGAAGAAGAAGAAGAAAGAAGAAGAAGAAGAAGAAGAAGAAGAAGAAGAAAAAGAGAAGAAGAAAGGAGAAGAAGGAGAAGAAGAGACATGATGTTAATGCATCACTAGCAACTCGGGCCCAGATAAGAAAAGCCATCAATATTTCAGGAAGGGCAGATCAGCTGCAGGTGGTGAGAAGTTGGACACCTACACAGGTTTGATGGATGACTTCAGTTACAACATGATGTCTTGAAATAGGTACAGAGCACAAGTAGAATTGAGGATTCAAGATGTGAAGAAAATGGATTGCAATTTAGAGAAATCCATAGACTTATTGGCAGAGCAATTGCACACATACAGAGCTAAAAGAACAGCTCGAAATAGGGTGTATGAAATTTTCACTATCATAGACATCAATGAAAGAGAGTTTGATTACCAAATAACAAACTTGTTATGGAACAAGCCGGATTTTGTAAGAAACAAGCAAAGTAGTTGGTAAAATCTCACCATTGGTGAACTCTAGCCAAGGTACCAAAAACAAAACTCCAAGACTTCTCAGGAAGTGGTGGCAGATTCCCAGGTCGAGGGATTTTTCCCCTGGAGTTAACATCAGTGCTGACTCCACTCTCCCCCAAAGTCCTTCGGATGAGACTATAAACCGAGGTCCCGTGTGCGAACGTAAGCAGAACATCTGGTGCACACGTTAAATCCTGTTCCGCTTTTCGTAAATGTAGGCCATTGTGTGCCGGTGGGAACAGATGACAAGATTTACAAAACTGCATACACACGGGGACTGGATGTAAAAAAAAAAAAAAAAAAAAGCACATGAGTGCTTATTCCATTATCCTCGATATAAAAGATATAAAAGGAAAAAGAAATTCAAGTCACTGACCTTTTAAGATATTTTCTTACCACTGTTGCTTTAGCTCAGGCAGTGGTGACGGTTCAAGTCACGGAACTATTGATGTATGTTCTTGTACTGTTGCTGTAGGCCCTATTTCCTGTTCACTGTATTAAAAGGTTATTGATTTACTTTAAATCCTGTTTAAATCCTGTTCCGCTTTTCGGAAGAGAAGATCATTGTGTGCCGGTGGAAACAGATGACAAGATTTACAAAACTGCATACACATGGGGACTTGATGTAAAAAAAAAAAAAAAAAAAAAAAAGCAATGAGTGATTATTCCATTATCCTTGATATAAATAAATAAATAGATAAATAAATAATAGATAAATAAATAAATAAATAAATAAATAAATAAATAAATAAAAAAATAAAAAAAATAGTAAAGTGTGTGAGAATGTGTGTGAAAAACTTGTGGGGCCTTTGCGTGCCCCTTTCCTTCAAACAAGCGAATGCCAAGATTGTCGTTGCCTCATCTTCTGTTACCTTCCTGTCCTGCCTCTCCTAACCACTCTCATTTCAATCTCTCCGCCACAGCCATGCCCAGATTCGTCATGGGGCATCCCCAGGGTCGAAAGTCCACAGGAAGAGTGAGATGCCCCTCCTGGGAGAAGACCACCACAACGTCCCTCCAACGTAGAACACCTTGTGCACACGTTTAATCCTGTTCCGCTTTTCGTAAGAGTAGGCCATCGTGTGCCGGTGGGAACAGGTGGCAAATTTACAAAACTCATACACACGAGGACTGGAGGTAAAAAAAAGCACACGACTGCTTATTCCATTATCCTCAATATAAAATTATAATAATTTTTTTTTGAAACCTCTCCCAAGAACCTCCAATCTCGAAGGCTTTGACACAAACTCACCACTGGCACAGCATAAGTGTGTATGGGGAAACCAAACTTGATGTCATCCTGAGGCCAGAGCAACCGGCGCTACCAAATCATCGTGGCACATTTTTCTTATCAGAGAATTTTTTTTTGTGGATAGAAGAGATGTAAAATTGTACCATATGTTTTAAAGATAAACATGTATCTACATTATCATTAGCGTATTTTGTAATGCAAACGAAATGAAATTGATGAATACACCTTCCTCATAGTAACTACTCTTTTTTTTTTTTTTATTGAGATAATGGATGGCATCTGCTTTACATCCATTCCGTGGATGAGTTTTGTAAATTTGTCATGTTCCCACCAGCACACGGTGGCCTACTCTTACGAAAAGCGGAACAGGATTTAACGTGTGCGCAAGATTTTCTGCTTGCGTTCACACACGGGGCTTCGGTTTATAGTCTTATCCGAGGGAGAGTGGAGTCAGCACTGATGTTATAACTCCAGGAGAAATATCTCCTCGAACGGGAATCGAACCCCGGTCGTCAAATTGCGTGCGCAATGTTCTGACCACCATGTTATCCCGTTCCCCAGGTGCTAAAGCGTTCTGAAAACTGCTATTCCAATTTGCTTCAGTTATCTGTCATAGTAGGGGAGAGAACATGTAGGTGCTGTGGCAGTGAGCATCTCTGGAGTTGTTCACCCTTGTCCTTTCTCCACTTAGCCTGCATTGCTGGCAACTCTGACCAGATTTTTACATCCAATCCAATCCAATCCAATGATGTTGCCTAGAGCCCCGCCGACCGCACAGGCTATATCGGGGCTGTCACCTCGTCGCATTTTAAAACTCATAGTAAAACTGTGCAACTAAATTTTTACATCCAGTTTGTGTTGACCTCTTTATTCCTGAGACTGGTGATGGGTCGTTTTCGCTGTCAGTGTAGGCTTTGTTATCTAGCAACCTGAAGACTGTAATAACAAAGCGACACCCCACCTCTTAGCTTGCATAAATCAGATCAGGACACTCAGGCTTTAGCACTCTTTGCTTCTGCAAGATGCATGCCCTTGATATGAGTCCTGTTGCTAGACAGCCGCTTTTGCGTGCTGGTGTGTGTGTCGTGTGTGTGTGTGTGTGTGTGTGATGTGGTGTGTTGTGTGGTGGTGTGTGTGTGTTGGTGTTCTGTATGTGTGCGTGCGTGTGTGCGTGTGTGTGTGTGTGTGTGTCGTCGTGTGTGTTGTTTTGTGTGTGTGTGTGTGTGTGTGGTGTGTGTGTGGTGTGGGTGTGTGTGTGTGTGTGTGTGGTGTGGCGTGCGTGCGTGCGCGTGTGTGTGTGTTTCGTTTAGAGCGTACGACGTTAACTTCGTTAGGATATGGAGAAACAGGTCGATATCCCTTGTCTATTTTGGTTTCTGTTGAAATGGTTAGTTTCTGGATGCTATGCTTGACTTCCAGTCTGAAAAGTTATCGTCAGATGTTTATCAGATGATGAAAGATTTAGATGACAAGTCTTTGATTCAACCAACATGGCTAAAGAAGATGTTAAACATTTTATTACAAAACGGATTTGACTGTTTGTAGGAGAGACAGTCTTCTTTAACTATCATTTCTACCAGTTCACATACCAAATCCTTCTTAATAGATAAATGTGTTAATGAATGGAAAGCTAAGCTGTAGAATAATGATAGATGCCTTC
>CM060333.1:6990872-7005872 GCA_030674155.1 Stramonita haemastoma
CCGCAAGATCCTGAGAGAAAAGAAGTCCTCCATCTTCGTCAACGAGGACTTTACTCCTCGCGTGAGGGACCGGCGCCGACAGCTGCTACCGTTCCTGAAGAAAGCCAAGGCAGAAGAGAAACGGGCTTTCCTGCGTTTCGACACCCTGGTCATCGAGGGAAAAGTCCACGTCTACGACGCGGCCACCCAGGAACTGGTGCCCCGGCAGGGAGGGAGCTGAGGGTCAGGCCGACCCCGTCTTCAGGCAACCTGCAGGAATGATGCTCCCTACACACCTTCACTCAGCAACACTAAGGGGACAGAGGACAGTGTGACAGACAAGACGACAGATGACAACAAAACACATGTTGCCAACCACACATTACAGGAACAGAATGTAGTTTCGACAGAAAACAACATAGTTATTGATGACAACGAAATGACTGACGAAACCACAGCAGACAGAACAATACCAGACTTGAATTATGCTGACCAACAAACTGAACAGGACAATACGACAAATGATGAGTCCAATCACACACACACAAACAACCAGAATTCTCAATGTGAAACTTCTGTGTTTGAAATAATGTCTTGGAACATTCAAGGACTTGTCAACAAGCTGAAAAGTACGTCATGGAAATCTTTCTGTGTAAAATTCAAAATATTTGCATTCTCGGAGATTTGGTCCTGCAAACAAAGTGACATTGAACAAGCCTTTCCGGATTACACAGTGTATTCTTCTCATCGTACACAGAGGCTAAAAGGTGGGGTAGTTGTGTGTGTTCACAAAAGCATAGCATCATCTGTGTCTCGTTTGTTAACTTCAGCTGAGGACGCTGTTTTCTTGAAATTTGGTAAGTCTGTTTTCAATTTTTCTTGTGATATTCTTGCCGGATTTGTTTATGTTGCCCCTGAACGATCTGTTGTTTATGGTGAAGATAATCTAGATGGTATTGACACACTGGAAAACTCTATGACTGAAATCATGCAAATGTACCCTGATTTACCCTGGATTTTAAGTGGCGACTTTAATGCCAGAACGTCGGATTTTCCGGATGTTGATATTACTGATAAAGATGAGCAAATCCCTTTGTTTCAAGATTTAGATGATTTGATTTCAGAGGGACCTCAAAATGTCAGAAAATCAAAAGATAACACTATAAATAACTTTGGAAGAAATCTCTTGGAGTTCTGCAAAGAATTTGGTTTATTTATTGTAAATGGTAGAACTAAAAGTGACAGTGAAGGTGAGATTACCTGTACAGCTAATAGAGGGAAAAGTGTAGTAGACTATTTTATCTGTTCAATGCCACTCTATCAATGTATAACAGACATGCGTGTTGCTGACAGAACAGAATCTGACCATTTTCCCATCATTCTTTCTTTCCCCTCTCACCTCACTCAGGCTGCATGTGAAACTGTGGATGATATAAATTTAGAAGAAAATGTATCATTTTTGTGGAAAGAAAATTATGCTGAGTTATTCAGCGATTACTGTAGTGAAAATGCCAACAAGGAATTCGAAAAATTTATGTCAGCATTAGAAACTAGCACTGAGGAAGCATGTCACTGTTTTATTTCCTTCCTTCACAGTGCAGCAGACAAAATGAAGTTAAGGCAGAGTAAGCAGCAAACACGTGCACAGCCACCCTGGTGGGATGCAGAATGTGAGCATACAAAACAAGAGAAATACAGGCACTTGAAAATGTTTCGACACTCAAACACACAAGATGATTTAAACAATTACATTGACAGCAAGAAAGAACTAAAAAATATAAGTAAAAAGAAACAGTCAGAGTATAACGAACAATTGCTAAAAGAATTAAATGAATCTTGCAAGGACAAAAACTCTAGATCTTTCTGGCAAAAACTGAGGAGATTTACCTCTAACAAACAAAGTAGGGCAGAAGACATCACCCCCAGGGCATGGTATGACTATTTCAATACTCTGTTTAATGTGAAACAGTCAGCAGATGACTTAGAATTTTCTGAAGATGTACAGACATGTCTAAACTCACATAGTTCTGATGACTGTGAAGAATGTGGTACAGCACAACTAGATGATGACATATCTGAAGCAGAAATCTGGAGGGCATTGCGGAAATTGAAAAGTGGTAAAGCCTCAGGTCCTGATGGCTTGTCCTCTGATTTCTTTTTGCATGCCCCCGATGTTCTCATAAAGTTTCTACTCCCTTTATTCAATAAAGTCTTCTTATCTGGACAGTACCCTGAGAGTTGGACACAAGGACTGATTTTCCCTCTGCATAAGAAAGGCAATGCCCAAAATGTTGATAATTACAGAGGAATATCCCTTTTAAACGTTGTCAGTAAACTGTATAGTATGGTTATAAACGAAAGACTGTGCCAGTTTTGTGAGGATCATGATGTCATCCCAGAGGCACAAGCTGGCTTCCGAAAGGGCTACAGCACAATCGATAATATATATACTCTCCAGAGTCTTGTTCAGAAATATCTCACAAAACAAGGAGGTCGATTCTATACTCTTTTTGTCGACTTCTCCAAAGCATTTGATTGTGTAGATAGAGGAAAGTTGCTGTATTTGTTATTGCATAAAGGTATTCATGGAAAAATGTTTTTGACACTACAAAGTATGTATGAAAGGGTGAAAGCAGCTGTTAAAGTGGGTAGCAAAATCACAGAGTACTTTGATTGTTTATCTGGAGTGAAACAAGGATGTATTCTAAGCCCTTTGTTGTTCTCAATATTTCTTTCTGAACTAGAAGATCAAATGAACTTATGTGGTGCCCGTGGCATAGATTTATTGAACAGCCAGCTTAGCGTATTTCTTCTAATGTATGCCGATGACATTGCTTTGGTGTCAGATTCTGTTGGTGATCTACAGAAGAAAATTAATTGTCTTGAAAGGTACTGTTGCAAATGGGGTCTAAAAGTTAACATGGAAAAAACAAAAGTGATGGTTTTCAAAAATGGTGGATTTCTGAAAAACTGTGAAAAATGGTACTATGCCGGCATGCAAATCATGACAGAACCCTGTTACAGTTATCTAGGAATTATGTTTGGTTCTACTTTGAATTGGGCACGTTGTAGAGATAACTTATCTGGCAAAGCTCTCAGAGCAGTTGCAGGGATTAAAAGATTGTATTTTAGACTTAAAAACCTGCCTGTCACCACTGTGTTCAGAATTTTTGACACCAAAGTTAAACCAATTCTGTTGTACGGTTCCGAGATTTGGGGATATAGTAGATTTGACAACATTGAAAAGGTGCATGTGAAAATTTGTAAAATGATTCTAGGTGTGGGCAGAGATGTAAAGAATAACATTGCTTTGGGTGAATGTGGTAGATACCCAATATACATTGATACTTTTACACAAATGATTAAATACTGGATCAGACTTCTGGCCATGCCAGAGAACAGATATCCCAAGCAGTGTTACTTCATGTTGCTTAAACATGATCAGATGGGTAGAAGAAACTGGGTAACTCATGTAAGATCCATGTTATGTTCAAATGGTTTTGGATATGTTTGGGAAATGCAAAATGTTGGAGACATTTCTTTGTTTATCAGAACTTTCAAAACCAGACTTGTGGACACATATCGCCAGATCTGGCATGACTCATTGATGTCTGAGCCAGATTACTTGAGTTACCATCCTGAGATATGTAGAGCAAATTATGTAGGACTTCTGGTTTCTTCTGAACACCGCCGTGTACTTTGCTTGTTAAGAAGTAACACACTGCCACTGAAAGGAATTTCACGTTATAAGAAAACACCTGTAAGTCCATATTGTGTTCAGTGTGATGGATCTGCCATTGAAGATTTATGTCATTTTTTGCTTGTTTGCCCAAAATATGCAACTTTGCGTAAGCGTTATATCCCCCTTTATTATCACAGATTTCCATCAGGCTTTAAGGTCCAGATGTTGTGCTCAAATCCTTCTGAAAAACTGATTGTGAACTTGGCAGTTTATGTAATTGAATGCCTAAAGATCAGAAACATGTAGGTCTTCCGATGCCTGCAACAAAAGACTGTGTACCCATTATATTTTATCACCTCGACGGCTTCACGGTTGCTTTTCATATTTTGTGTTCATATGGGTCTTATGGCCTGCAAAAACTGAATAAAACTGATTGATTGATTGATTGATTGATTGATTGATTGATTGATTGACACACATACACACACACACACACACACACACACACACACACACACACACACACACACACACACACACACACACACACACACACACTCACACGTGCACACACTCATAAAGGTTATACACTTTGGCAGGGTGAAGGGGATTTCAGAAGTTGAAGGCAGGGACAGATAGGAGATGAAAATAGAAGGCAAAAATCTTAGGTTTGAAATAAGTGTCTTGAGGTTGGATTTAAAAGTGTCATATGTAGGCTTTTGCTGAAGGGAGAGAGGGAGGTCATTCCAGATCGATGGACCATAAATAGAGAAAGACCATGGGCCAACGGTTGACAGATTGAGAGAATAAAGGAATAAAAAGATAAGAGAAGAGTTCTAAATAATCTTCCACCCCTAAGACCTCCAATACCAACACAGGCACAGAAAAGTGTGAGAAACCGAAAATGAGGTCACCCACCACAAGACCAGAGTAACCAGTACCATCCCATCAGAGACCATTTTCTTTTCTCCTGTAATGATGATAAATGGTGATGACAATGATACAATGCTGCTGCTGCGAAATTGCACATGCTTTGAGACTACTTGACAGGGCTACCCTCTCCGCTCCCTATCATAATAATCATATCCTGGTATAAAACGGGCCTAGATGAGACTAAACCGAGGCGTCGTGTGCGAACGCACGCAAAACATCTTGCGCATGCGTTAAAAAACCAGTTCCGCCTTTCGGAATGGCTGGTAGGAACAGATGACAATAAAATTAAAAAAGCATGCACACAGGTGCTGTTTAGACACCATCCCTGAGGAAAAGTCGGGGAGTTGGGGTCCCCAGGGCGGTTCAGGTCTGTAGGTATATGGCAACGTTCTGGTGGCTCCTGCGACGGTACTGGAACCATTTGTATCGGCGATTGCCTTTTTAATGGACAGTTCCAGTGACGTGGAGAGGGGTGGGGGTCTGCTACATGGGTGACAGCTTGCCCTCCATACTTACTTACCCAGTTTTTGCTCTCTAGAGCCAAGAGCGCAACTCCACAGTCTTCCGAGACTGAGGGATGCCTACTGTGACAACGGGGCCTTAGGGTGTGAGGTGCACTGTAGTTGTGCTGTGGTTGGTGGTAATGCTGGTGATTGTACTCTGCACGCTCGCGTGTGTGTATACTACGGTTTGGAAAAAACACACACAAAAAACATTGCGCCTGATTCTGTAGTTCTTTTGTTGGACATTTGGACAGAGAATATGTAGGCTGACAATGTAAAAGGTACAAGTCAAGGTGTCCCATAACCTCTGTGGTCGTAGACCTCAGCTTCTCCAGGGGGCCAGCATATTGAGGGCGGCGCCCATCTCCTCTCCCGCGCTGCTTTACCTTCCCTGACCCAAAAGAGGGCAGGTACCCATTTACAGCTGGGGGAACTGGGGGAACTGTACTGAAGCCAAGAAGCGCAAAACCGGTCACCCATTCAACTGGTAACCACGCTCGATGCTGCTTGACTTGGGGAAAGCGAGCACTCTGACCACTTAGCTATCCCGCCTATCCCGCAATGTATGCCAAACATAATCTATGCACTTTCAGTCAGAATGTTTATGAAACAATTTCTACAAGGCGACAAGAAGTACTGTAACCAGAGCTAAGTATTGTCATAAAAAAACGTTTACCAAAATATTACGCTAAACGTCCAAACACTTTAAAGTATGAACAACTCTTTTCTTCACCAAATAAAAAAGTCTCTGCTCAATGTTGTTAAAATGATTAATATTATCAGAAATAACATGTAAACTTCGTTCAAAGAGTTTGATATGTGTAGAGACTTTTTTTGTTCTGTAGTAATTGTTCGAATATTCCGTTACATGGCGTATGTATGTTCAGTTATGGTTTTGTTTATTGATGTTAAGTAAAATCTTCCTTATCCCTAAAGGGATGACAGGAAATGGAATTTGAAACTTGAAATTTGAAATATTTGACATGATAGGAACACGTCAGCGTGGAGTAATAGTGTACAGCCTGAACACTCTTGTTTTCAATAAAAGAGACATCACAAAGATATTACTGTGTTAGTTTTAGAGTGAGTGAGTGAGTGAGTGTGTGTGTGTGTGTGTGTGTGTGTGTGTGGTGTGTGTGTGTGTGTGTGTGTGTGTGTGTGTGTGTGTGGGTGTGCGAGTGTGCGAGTGTGATGTGTGTGTGTGTGTGTGTGTGTGTGTGTGTGTGTGTGTGTGTGTGTGTGTGTGTGTGTGTGTGTGTGTGTGTGTGTGTGTGTGTGTGTGTGTGCGAGTGTGCGAGTGTGCGAGTGTCTGTGTGTGTGTTTGAGTGTGATTGATTTATTTGATTTATTCTTTTATATCGAGGATAATGGAATAAGCACTCATGTGCTTTTTTTTTTACATCCAATCCCCGTGTGTATGCAGTTTTGTCATTTGTTCCCACCGGTACACAACGGCCTACTCTTACGAAAAGCGGAACAGGATTTAACATTGTGTGCAAGATGTTCTGCGTGCGTTCGCTCACGCGGCCTTGGTTTTTAGTCTCATCCTGACTTTCTGGGAGAGTGGAGTCGGCACTGATATTAACTCCAGGAGAAATATCCCCTCGAACGGGGTGTGTGTGTGTGTGTTGTGTGTGTGTGTGTGTGTGTGTGTGTGTGAGTGTGTGTGTGAGTGTGTGTGTGTGTGTGTGTGTGTGTGTGTGTGTGTGTGTGTGTGTGTGTGTGTGTGTGTGTGTGTGTGTGTGTGTGTGTGTGTGTGTGTGTGTGTGTGTGTGTGTGTGTTTGTAATCTTACAAGTTCACATATCAAAGCCTCCTTCCTAATTATTGTTAATGAATGGAGAACTGAGCTATTAGATAGCAGATGCCTTGATCTATATAAAAAAGTATAAGACCGATTTCAATGCGGGAAAATATAGAACTTGTCTGCCTGCTGTATATATTTATGCTTTTATATAGATGGTGGTGCACTTGTTACAAGCTCCCTGTTGTTGTGGAAATTTCTATAATATACCAAAACAAGAAAGAATATTTCAAAATGCAATACGTCTGTTTTAGGAATGATGTTTATTTTATCATAAAATGTCCCCACTTTAAACATCTACGTCAGGATTTTAGTCTTCAGCATTTTCTTCAACCCATGTCCAGTTATAAATTTTGTAGACTGATAAAATATAAATTTGGTAAAGTTCTGCATCTCTAAAAAATTTAAAAAATCATAAGATTTGCAGGTATTTCTTGAAATTTCATTTGTTGTCTTTCACAAGAGTAGATTGTGTTTATGACATAAATCGATATGTTTTTAAATACCTTGTGTCTTTAATATTGTTTGTTTATGTTTTTGCGATGTTTCTTTTCATTTCCTGTTACTATTGATAGTATTTTGGGTGTATTGTTGTTGGGTTTCTTCTCCTGTTGAATTCGTTTAAATCCTCCATATCCCAAAAAGGGTGAAAGGAATTCAATCTTGAAATTTATGAAAACGTACACGTGTGTGTGTGTGTGTGTGGAGAGATTTGATTTGATTTGATTTATTCTTTTATACCGAGGATAATGGAATAAGCATTCTTGTGCTTTTTTTCATCCAGTTCCCGTGTGTATGCAGATTTGTAAATGTCATCTGTTCCCACCGGCACACGATGGCCTACTCTTACGAAAAGCGGAACAGGATTTAACGTGTGCGCAAGGTGTTCTGCGTGTGTTCGCACACGGGGCCTCGGTTTAAAGTCTCATCCGAAGGACTCCGAAGGAGAGAGAGAGAGAGGAGAGAGAGAGAGAGAGAGAGGAGAGAGAGAGAGAGAGAGAGAGGAGAGAGAGAGAGAGAGAGGGGGGGGGGGGGGGGGGGGGTATGTGTGTGTATGTGTGTGTGTGTGTTTGTGTGTGTTTGTGTGTGTGCATGTGTGTGTGTGCGCGCGCGTACGCGCATCGTCAACATGCTTGGCACCTGCATATACTTTCCGTATACGACACGTATATTTATCCTTTTACGGTCAGTTTACGGCGAGCAGCAGGCGCGCTGTTTACAAATATGCAAACAATATTGTAAATTCGACATGATTATGATACTTTGGGTGTGAGAATCAGAAGAACCAGAATCAGAATCAGAAAACGTTATTGCCATTAAGTCAGAACGAGACTTATTTGACACCAAACGTAAACGTATTTAACATTCTTAAGAGATGTAGATTCTTAGATATTGTAATGTATCTATGTTCTTGCTCTTCTGGAAAAAGAATCATGCACATATTTGATCATTTCTAGCAGACAGTCCTCGTTGTTGAAAAACTTACTCAGATTCTTGTAGTTATTCATATTATTCATTTCCTTAATATTAACATTAGATAGAAAGTTCTTCCTTAAATCATCATATAATGTACAAACATCAAGTAAGTGATACTCGTCTTCTATTTTGTTACACCATTTGCATTTTCTTTCTTCTTTCGGTATATTCATAATCTCCCTTGCTCTATCATTAAATCATGGGAGCTGGTGCGAAATCTGCTAAATAGGCGCCTATAATTTTCATTCCTGCATATCAAAAGATACGGCTCCAATCTGTAAACATGTGAAACAGAGTTGTAAAAATTCAGCTTAGAAAATAACTTTTTTTGTTGATTCCAAAACAGTGTATAATTCTTCAAGTTTTGTTTTTATAGCATAGCATAATCTTTTCATATTTAATGTACTATGATTATTCCACACATGCTTAAATCCAATCTTATGAGTTATTGTTTTGATTATATAAATCCAGTGATCTTTTTCATTGTTTTGGTGCATTTCATTATATAACAATTTCAAATAGCTATTTTCTTTTGAGTCTATTAGTGAATCCAAAAATTGATTAAATGACTAATAACTTTCAACGTTAATGGATATCTGCCGAAGTCTCCAAAAACTGGCAAGACCATTGTTTTTTTGTGTAACTCCTAATATCTGTCTGCAAAATTTTGCGAGGGTGCTTTCAAAAGGAAATTGACTGGTTAAGCACATTTTAAATAAATCATCTATTTTGAAGTTATCTTTTACATTACAACAATAAGGAAACCATGTTTCACTTCCATACGTTAGAATAGGCATTATTAGGGCATCAAACAACTGCAAACAATATTTATTTTTAGTACACCTCCTTGTAGTTCCAGCTCCTTTTGTTGATAACCTATCTGTGAGTTTTCAATTAGGTTTTGTCCACATTTAAAATGAATAGGAATTTTAGGTACACATTTTGTGAAGATTATAACTTTGGTTTTTTCTTTGTTTACTTGGAGTCCCCATTTTAGACAATACTCATGTAATTTATCCAGTTTTGATTGGAGACCTGACTTTTGTATTTGATAACAATATAAGATCATTGCATACATCAAACCTGAGACTACATCATTCTTCGTTATATATGGAGAATCAATAAATTCCTATATGTTGAAAGATATCATTAATGTAGATATAAATGAGTGTGGGACTTAGTGTGTTGCCTTGATGGACCCCAACTTTTACTTCTATTTCTTCAGATAACTATCTTTTACTTTTGCATATATTGTGGCATCTGTATACAATATCTTCAATCAATTGAAACATTTACCAGTTATTCCAATTGCATGCAGTTTTACCATTAAAGCTTGATGCCAAATGCTATCGAAAGCCTTCTGAAAATCCACAAAACAAGAATACAACCTTTTATCTTTTGTTTTGCATATGTTATCAACTAGTTTACTTAAAATGAAAATATTGTTTGAAGTTCTACATTTCTTTCGAAATCCAGCTTGTTCTTTGGCAAGTTTGTTATTTTCTTCTAGATAGTTGCATATTCTATTGTTCAGTATCTGGCAAAATAATTTACCGAAAGTGTTTGTCAATGTGATTCCTCTGTAGTTTTCAGGCTTTAGGGGGCATCCACCTTTGTGAATAGGAAATATTGATGCCTACTTTCCATTCGTGTGGAAATTACAACCCTGTATCAAGAACAACATTAAAAAGTAACTCCAGTATACCTAGTATATCTGGGTGATAGAATTTGATCATTTCATTTAATATACCATCCTTGCCTGGAGATTTTTTGTTTTTTTTAAGTTTTTATTGCTTCCGTGATTTCTTTTCTAGTAAAGGGCCTGTCTAAGTACGGGTTTTCGCGTCTTGTTAGTAGTTCGTACATGTTTTGCACTTGTTCTTTTCTCTTTTGATTGATCGAAGGTTCTTTTCCTATCAGCTTTTTTAAATGTTCCATCCATTTTGTGTTATTGAGGAAATTTGTTTCTCTTGTAATTTTTTTCTTCACTTATCCTTAATTGTTGCAGAGTTTTCCATAATACACTAGGATCCTTATCTATTGCGTTATGCAGGTTCGAAACAAGACTGCTTTTGAACGATCTCTTTTTCTCTTTTAAAAGTCTATTGTATTCTTTTCTCTTCAAAAATACTTTTGTCTAAGAGCAACTTTGAATGGAATACCAATTGATGGCGTTAAGTAAAGATTTATTTCTTTTTTCATTTCTGCACAATGTCCATCAAACCACTTTTTACTGTTTTTTTTTTTTTTTTTTTTTTTATTAAAGTGTTTTCGTTTTTTCAGTTTCAAACTTAATCTTGCTGCATCAGTGAAAATTACTGACAATTTTCAGCACACTCATTTACTGACTTTTGCACATTTTCTGAATCAACATCTTCTTCATTTTGGTTTATGTGTTTAATGTTATACACATTTTGCGTTTTATATCTTTATAGTGACTGTGACTGTACGGTCGACAGTTTAAAAGAGGTTTGAAATCTCTGTTTTAAATTTTCATCCCAGTAAAAACTAGGTGGTAAAGCATTCTTTGTAATTTTGTTATTATCTTTAGTATTATTGTGTCTATTTTTTCTCAGATCATTCCTTTTACACACTTTATAGTTATCTATTCTTGGTATTGAAATGTCTAAATGGACTGGGCAGTGATCAGAGTACTCTGTTAATTGATCGACTTTCATATGACGCACTTCCTTTGGGACAGATTTAGAACAAGCAAAGTAATCGACAACACTACAACCTTGTGGCTGAAAACATGTGAAATGTCCTTGTAGATCTCCCAATGTGCGACCATTTAATATCCTCATTTCATAATCAACACATATATTTATGTCTTTTACCATTTCTTTGAAATATTTTATCTATAGAGCACCGTTCATAACAATTACCATAACTGTAATTGCATGGTAACTCATAATAGTTTTGTGGATAGTCCATTCGAATGAAGTCTTCTAAACAACCTGTTCTTGCATTGAAATCACCGCAGAGAATTATAGTATTTTGTTTAGAAAGATATGCAACGTCTTGTCCTAGTTTATTCCATATGTTCATTGTGTGACGTTTTCCAAAGGAAGATATTCAGGTGGGATATACACTCCACCTATACATGTATCACTGTCATAAGGACCATTTAAGATTTGTACCCATGCTATAGCAGGATAATTTTGAGGCAAAAATTTTACAAATTGGCCATACTTTTCCTTTACAAAAATGGAAACACCACCAGAGCACCTGATACTTTACTGTTCAGTGGTCTGCAGTAATGTACAGATATATACCAAGGGAGCATTATGCTACATGTGTCTTTTTTTTCTAAGTGCGTTTCTTGTAAGAAGATTAAATCATAGCGCATTAACATATTTTCTACTTCTACATTCTTAAGTTTATTTGTGTTAATTCCATCAATTTTCCCATGAATACTTCTGATATTCTACGATAAAATTTTCATCTTTAAAGCATATATCGTAATGTTAGTATTTCTTTTTACTTTTTTTTGAGGGAGAGATGAACTAGTATGCAACTGATACCTATGCAATTCTACCTCTTTTAATCTAATTTTTGTTTACATGTCAACACATTTTTCATTAACAATTAACATTTTTAAAAGAGTAGGCTAAATATGACAAGCAAGCAAGCATTAAGAAAAACAACCAATGTGCATGCTGTATTACTCTATGGGCATGAGAAAGCAATATGGAGCACAATACAGTTATCATCATTCATTCAGTCATATTCTTGCTAGAAGTCATCTGCATATTAATACAAAAGGGTCTTCATTCCATTCAATAATAAACACAATTTCCAAGGTATTTTGAAATCTGAAAATCCATACAGTAAATAGATCCAAGTCATGGGGGGCGAACCACTTGAAAATGACGCCACTGACAAGTTATGTCATTATAATGACATAAAAATATTAATGACATCATCAGTTACGTAGAAGATTTTAGCCAAATGCTGGAAGAAAGTAGTATGTCTCTTACAGTGATCTTTTTTGTGTGTGTTTTTTGTTCACCCTACTGCATTTCCTTGTAAGTAATTATTGATTAGATATTTTATTCCACACTTACATGCGCGCTGGTGTGTGTGTGTGTTTGTGTGTGTGTGTGTTGTGTGTGTGTTGTGTGTGTGTGGTGTGTGTGTGTGTGTGTGTGTGTGTGTGTTATTGTTTGCGTGCACGTGCTCGCGCATGTGTGTGCACGAGTACCTGTGTGTGTCATTGGTTGCAGAAGTAGTCTCAGTAGTTGAAGTGTGTGTAAGGTTTCCATCTGTTTTTAAGCTAAGAAACTTTGTTGTCTTTGATATTTGTTGTGGTAGAGTTTTGGAAAGAGAGAGAGAGAGAGAGAGAGAGAGAGAGAGAGAGAGAGAGAGAGAGAGAGAGAGAGAGAGAGAAGAGAGGAGAGGAGAGAGAGAGAGAATGAGAGAGGAGAGAAGAGAGATGAGAGAGGAGAGAAGAGAGAGTGATTGATGTGTGTGTGGAGGATGGTGTAAGAAGTGAGGCATCATGATGTTACGTAGGGATGGTAGAGCAATGATGTAGGTGACGGATGAAGGTGTGGTGGAAGGGGGTGTGTGTGTGTGGATGTGTGTGTGTGTGTGTGTGTGTGTGTGTGTTGTGTGTTGTGGTGTGTGTGTGTGTGTGTGTGTGTGTGTGTGTGTGTGTGGTGTGTGTGTTGTGTGTGGTGTGTGTGTGTGTGTGCGTGCGTGTCTGCTGCATAGGTAACAGCTTACCTTCCATACTTACTTACCCAGGCTTTGGCTCTAAAGACTGGAGCGCAACTCCATAGTCTTCTGAGACTGATGGGTGCCTACTACTACTACTACTTACTACTACTATACTACTACTACAACTACAACTACAACTACAAACTATTACTACTACTACTACTATGATGATGCGGTTAAAAGGAACTGTCCTCATATGAATGGTAATGAGTCGGCTAGAGACTGGTGAATGGGAATGTAGTTTTTCCTTTTTTTTAAATTGCTCTTTTTATTTCGAGGATAATGGAATAAGCACTCGTGTGCTTTTTACATCCAGTTCCCGTGTGTATGCAGTTTTGTCAATTTTGTCATCCATTACCACCGGCACACTTACTGTTCCGTAAAGGAAGGACGGTGGCAGGATGGTTAAGACGTTGGCCTGCCAACAAGTAAACCGTGAGTTTCTGGGTTCGTACCCAGCTCGCCCTTTCTTCCCAGTTTGACGAAAAAATCGAACTGAATGTCAAAGTCATTCGGATGAGACTATAAGCCGAGGTCCCGTGTGCGAACGCACGCAGAACATCTTGCACACACGTTAAAATCCCGTTCCGCTTTTCGGAGGAGCAGGCCATCGTGTGCCGGTAGGAGCGGATGACAAAATTAAGAAAAAACAGCATGCACACAGGTGTCGTGTTTAGACACCATCCCTGAGGGGGAAAAAAATATTGGGTAGGCGCTGCACTTGTGGCGACGCGCTCTCTCCGGGGAGAGTAGCCCGAATTTCACGCAGAGAAATCTGCTGACATAAAGTGGTATAAAAAATAATAATAAAATTAAAGCAGTACGGGGTTTAACGTGTAGGCAAGATGTTCTGCGTTCATTCGAACACGGGACCTCGATTTATAGCCGCATCCGAAGGACTTTGGGGGGGAGTGGAGTCGGCACTGGTGTTAACTCCAGAGGAAAAATCCTCCTCAACGAGATTCGAACCCGGGTCAGCAGATCACAAGCACATCACTCTGGTGGAGGTGGTAGCTATGATGTCTGGCTGCTGCACTCTACCTGGTAGGGTGGACGGGCATCACTGGTCCTCAGCCATCTCCTCAATCTCTTGGAGCCCAAGCGCCACACCCCGGGACCTCGCCTCAGCAGGCGTGCTAAACCACGTGAGGGGGTGATGTTAACACTGCATCACTGGGCGATTGAATTCTACGGCCAAGGTGGATGTAGTTCTCTAACACTCATCAGCTATGTGTTCACGGCCAAGCCGAGCCACCTTGATGGAGGACATCGGCTGTTTATTTGGCCACGCCATTTATTTATTTATTTATTTATTTATTTATTTATTTATTTATTTATTCAATTATTCATTTAGTTATACCACTTTGTGTCACTGCAGATTTCTCTTCGTGAAATTCAGCCTGCTCTCCCCAGGGAGAGTGCGTCGCCACAAGTGCAGCGCCTACCCATTATTTTTTTTGGTTGTTTTTCCTGTCTGCAACTGTATTTGTTTCCTTATCAGAGTGGCTTTTTTCTACAGAATTTTGCCAGGGACAACAACTCTCTTGTTGCCGTGAGTTCTTTTACGTGCGCTAAATAATGATGTGTAACACACGGGACCTCGGTTTATCGTTTCATCCGAAAGACTAGCACCCAGAACACCACTCATAATCTAATGGGAAAAAGTTTTGGGCCCCAACGGGATTCGAACCACCGCACACTCCCGACCCGGACTTTTGGCTTTCTAGACAGGGGCGTTACGTCAAGACCACCGATCATGCGTCATACAGAACTCAGGACTATCCTGCAGGGGGCACTTGAGGGAGGAATACGCTGGGGAAGACAGATGGAAAACTGACAGCAGAACATCGAAGAATGGACCGCCTTGACATGGCTCTGTGGCTGAGAAAGGCTGAAGACAAA
>CM060333.1:7010872-7025872 GCA_030674155.1 Stramonita haemastoma
TCATCTCTCTCTCTCTCCTCTCTCTCTCTCTCTCTCTCTCTCTCTCTCTCTCTCTCTCTCTCTCTCTCTCTCTCTCTCCTCTCTCTCTCTCTCTCATCTCAAACTTAGTATAAAGACATTGTGATCAGAATAGTGGATAGTATCTATAGACAATACTGTATACTGTCAATGTTTTGCTAGAACAATCAGAACCATGGTATGGGACCCATGTCATGTAGATTATGTTGGGCATGTCAGCTACCTTCCTTCGTCTTCACATATCCTACAGTGGCTTGGACCATGGAGGCACCACTGAAGGTTTTGCAACCAGCTTCCTCCACTCCCCACGGTCCTCTGCTTTTCGTAGCAAATTGTTCCGCTCAAGACCAGTCCACTCTCTGATGCTGTCTTTCCATCGTTTTCTCTGTCTGCCTCTTCGATTCCCTCCTTGTTCTTTTTCCGGCAGGACAGTATTGGCCAGTTTTGGTGTTCATATGGCGTGCCAATGCAACTTAAATCTTTAGTTTGCGTTTTTTAACAGAAGTTAGGAGCTCTTCATGTGGTTCGATGGCGTCTTCAGTTCTTGCTTTCACTTCTTCATTAGTGATCTGTATCCCTGTATAAGATACCAAGGAGTTTGCAAAAGCGTGCGTGCGTGCGTGCGTGCGTGCGTGCGTGTGCGTGTGGGTATGCATTGTTACTGCACATTTTCTCGATGATATTGCTCTTATTTTACTTTTATTTTCTGGCCATGTAATATGTTGTGTATTGTATGTGCGTGCTTTTTTTTCCTTATTTTTTGTGTTAGTCAAATTTTTCACTTTCATATGTAACCTATTTAAATTGATTTGATTGTACAGCGCGGTGAGCCCATGTTTTGGGGAATTCGCGCTATATGAGCCTCCATTTTATCATTGGTATTATTTTTTATTATTATTATCTCCATTGCGTGTACCGCTCTTTCAATGTCTGCTAATATGGTCCATGTTTCACATGCCTACAAAAATATGGACATGATCAAAGAACGCATCAGTCTGATCTTGAAGGCTAATGGTGATGTTCTTATCATTTCAGAGGACTTTCACTTTGGTCACTGCAGCTGTGGTCTGGGCTATCCTGGAGGGAATTTCAGGTTTTTATCCTTCATTCGATACTATAGCTCACAGGTATTTGAAGCTATGGGCGGCCTCGATTTTCTTGCCGTCTATGATAACATGTACGTGCTGATACCATTGGCATTATTTGTCATCGGCAGGGATTTCTCTGCCCTGATCTGCATGCCATATGCTGATGAGGCTTTATCAAGGTGTTTTAACAGGTTGACTAGCTCTTGGACTTCTCCAGCTAGGCTGTTGATATCGTTGGCAAAATGCAAGTTTGTAATTGTGCTGCCTGCAATGATGACTGTTCCCTCATGACTTCCAAGTGCGTCTCTCTAAGAAAATGTTAAAGAGGGAGGAAAGGAGAAAACATCCTTGGCATACTCCAGTTGTGGTTTGGAACCAGTCTCCTATGTTGCTGTCATAGTAAGCTGCGCTAGTTGTTTTGTTATAGAGGCATTCTACAGGTCTAATCAGGTCGGCATTGATGTTATACAGCCTCATGGTTGCCCACAGAGCTGCATGCCAGAGTCTGTCGAACGCCTTCTTAAAGTCTACAAAGTGATAAAAGACCTTGTTGGTGCTGCAAGTACTTCTCACAGAGCATTCTGAGGCTGAACATGTGTTGGGAGTTGCTCTGTCCTGGTCTGAACCTGCCTGGTCATCTTTGATGATCTCCCCCAGCAGAAAGCTTTAGTCTACTCATGAGGGTAATTGGCATGATTTTGTTTGGGTGGCTGATCAGGCTGATGGCACAGTAGTTTTGGGCATAATTGTAGGTTGCCTCTCTTCGGGTGGGTGATAATCAGGGACTGTGTCCAAGGTATTGGCCCACTCCCCTGTCTGCCAGATCTTATGCAGATAGTAAGCAACACCTCTATCGTGGCCTCTCCTCTTGCCTGGACCAGTTCTGATGGAATGTTGTCAACTCCTGCTGACTTCCCTCTTTTTAGTGATCTTACTGCACTTTCAACTTCCCCCCGTGGGACTGGGTAGCTGTTGCTGTTGGCTGCTAGAGAGACACCTAACACCTTGGGGTCTCCTGTTGTTGTGTGAGTGTACAAGTCAGAGCAGGCTGTCCATCTCTTTTAAATATCTTGATCTTCTGTGGGACATTTCCCTGCTTTGTCCTGTATAGTCGTGGTTCTCCCTTGTTTTGAGTTGTCAGGTCTTTCACAAGCTGGTAGTGTATCTTGCTGTTGTTATTCTGCAGTTTTTCTTCGATTCTTTTGCAGTGTTCTTCAGTCCATGTCTCCTTTGGCTTTCTCATGCCTTTTCACCTTGTTGATTGGTTTCTCTGTTTAGCTTTGCACCTTCAGCCTCCGTCTTTTGCTTCAGTTTTCTGCATTTGTTGTACGGCTTGAGTATGTCTTCTGCCATCCTGTTAATTAAGTATGTGTATTGTGTCAGTATTCACCACACTTCTCCTTGTGGATGGGCGTTATTCGGCTAACACAATAAACTTTCGATATTGTCATTGTCATTGTTACTGTTATTCTCTCTCTCTCTCTCTCTCTCTCTCTCTCTCTCTCTCTCTCTCTCTCTCTCTCTCTCTCTCTCTCTCTCTCTCTCTCTCTCTCTCTCTCTCTCTCTCTCTCTCTCTCTCTCTCTCTCTCTCTCTCTCTCTCTCTCTCTCTCTCCATGCATGACTACAAACAAGACATTCTTTCAAGCTGTGTGCCGCGTTTACTTATTTGGCCTTATTTCCCCCTTAGACATGCCCTTTGGAACAATCTTTCTCACCTGTGTTGAAAGTATGCTTAATTCAGCTTTGCTAGAAGTGATTCTCTCTTATTCAGAGTGGAAGGTATGGGAAATCGGGCTAGGCCAGCGTTGAAACTTGTCTCCCAGTAAAACTCTCAGCTGCACGCGCCCCTGTCACACCATGTTCTTCTCGGGGACAGACTGAGAGCCGCGCATGCTCACATCCTCACTCACACAGCTCCCATCCAACGCCCTCTCGTTCGTGCAGACGTTGTGTAATCAGCAGAGATATACAGCTTTTAGGAAAGCCTTTCTTCATCAGCCAGACATCATAGCATCACTAGGTGAATCTGGCGACATTTTTTTCAGGTAACGATCCAATCCAATCCAATCAAGTTGCTTAAAGCCCTGCCGAACGCACAGGTCATATTGGGGCTGTCACCTCGTCACATTTTAAAACTCGTATTAAAAGTGTGCAACTATATACAGATTAAAACGGGGTATGAAACCAACTCACTGTCCTTGTTTGTATAGACGTCCAGGTCAACCATAAGGGTCAGCCCAGGACGGCCACCGCGTCGTGGGAAAACCCACATCAATCACACATAAAATGAGATAAAACCAAAACCAGATTCCTCAAAACAACCTTGTCCTTAGAGACCAACCAGGTAAGGATGATGAGTGCACGTGTTGTGTGAAGCAAAAGAGCATAACATGATATAACCAGGGTATACCTGTCACACTGGCCAACCTGCGGAAGTGGTTCTACACCAGGGCGTGTAAAGAGACAGAAGGCTGTGCTGCACACAGCGTGTATGATCTCTCTACATGACCTGGTTCAGCTTTGCCTGGGGCCCTAACAGTGTCGCCTGACCTGATGGCAGAGCACACGCTTCACTCTAATCAGTTTTTTCTGTTGCATGGAAATAAAAAATCAGCACTTGCTCATTAATTGATCTCCTTTATTCTGTATCAATGATTTTGTTAGTGCTTAAAGAGCTGTAGGTTGTTGGGTTTTTTAACTTAGAAAAGCTGTATGTACTTGACCTGTTAAGTAGATGCAGGAATAAAGATAAAAGACGATAAACAGAAGTAAAAAACATAACTGATGAATAGACAAATCGATAAATATATATACTAATATACCCAATGAAATGGTTATATCCCACAAATGTTGACTTAAGGACCAATGTCTGTGTGTCTGTTACTCAGATAGCAGCTACTTGCCTTCCGTAAACTGGCCACAAGATTAACAAGACATCTACGGGTCGTAAACGGAAAGCAAATGCAGCCTGAATATGCAAATTCTTGTTTTGCAAAAAACACGCATTATGTGAAACACCAAGCCATATTTTTCATACTTAATAAACCAGTCACACGTTAGAGTACTTGTGTGTGTACCTACTTTTCTTGAGCCAAAATATGAATAAAAGTATACAGTAGTAAGTCACCAAAATATCTACTACAGGATTTAATCTACTGTGTGATCCACGAGACTAAAGGTACAATTGTGCGGTAAGGTGCTGTGGCAAGAGATTGCCTTCAAATCTGAAGGTAGGTAAATTAGCATAAACCTAACACCTGCTTGCTCTTCCTTTAAAAGCATTTTTAAATGGCTATGAAAGCAACGTAGGAAAGGCCCAACATGGTCAAAACATTAAAGGAAAAGAACTAAAAGTGCATTATAAGTGTTCAGAGTTAAATCCTGTCCCTGATCTTGTTGCTGACAGAAAACCCTACCACAGGTGGAAACCTCCATAATGCAGTGAGTAGAATAACTGTAAATCGAGTAAATTCTTTACGAAATCATGTTGTGGTTGTTGTTGCTGTTGTTATTGTGCGTTCCTAAGCTTAACACTCGGGGTGTCACCCAAAATGTGCACCTGACTCCCTCATCCACCTGGGAATCATTGTGAGATGAAATTGCACCACTGAATGAGAAGTTTACGTGTATGACTGTTTTCAAGCTACTTCTCCATATAGGCAGCCACACTCCGACTTCAGAGGATTTTTCTCCACTAAAGGAGAGTGCAGGTCGTTACGTTAAGAGCTTGTCATGACTGAAGGCAATCTCAACATATTATTTTACAACATTACAGAATTTTAGTGTAGCCGTGGCAATGAGCTGACATCAATAATTGACACAGCTTTTGGCCTGGGCCATACCAAATTATGTCAACAACAGTTCCTCTTTACGCCAGCTGGAATGGTATTTGTCCACTGACCACGCTGTTGTCTCTTGGAAACAGGAGATACAGGATAAGACCTTCGCTGTTGGTAGCCTCCTAGAATCAATGAAGTGAAAAGAGATCTGTTCAATGGTCATTTTATAGTTTGGTTGTGGCAATGCTCTAAAGAAAGTTTTATGCTAGTCCAATCCATTCCGATCCAACGATGTTACTTAGAGCCCCGCTTACCGCACAGGCCATATCGGGGCTGTCACCTAGTATGCTAGTCTGTCCTCATTTTAACCAAAGAACTCATACACTTCCCTACGAAGCTAAAAACTGACATACCGTGCACGAACGCGCACAAAACGTCTCGCTCACACGTTAGAGCCTGTTCTGCCTTTTGGAAGAGTTGGCCATTCCGTGTCGATAGAAACGGATGACAAACTTTAAAAAGAAGCCTGCATAAACACTGGTGTCTAGACATCATCTCCGTAGTCGATGTGCGGCTACCTTAATGGTTAGAAAATGGTTGCATGTGCCAATTCTTACCATTGGTGAGCCTCAAAACTAAGGCCAAGGAACAAAAAAAAATCAAATTACTCACGTTAAAACAGTCTTAGTTCTCCCACCTGAACAGACCTGTTTGCCATATTTTTTTTACAGTTATTTATTCCAGGAGACGAAGAGGCAGACAGAGGAAACGATGGGAAGACATCAGAGAGTGGAAAGGCCTTGGGTGGAACGTTCTGCTAAGGAGGGCGGAGGAACGTGGGGAGTGGAGGAGGCTGGTTGCAGAATCTTCAGTTGTGCTCCCCCCCCCCCCCTCAGTCCACGGGACAGGTGAAGGTGAATACCAGGCCTTCAGGTGCAAATTAAAATATCTCCATTTAAAACAAGACATTATTTAATTGCGTTTTGTCATAAGGATTTCGATTGTCAAGTTGTTACATTAGTTGCTACACACACACACACACACACACACACACACACACACACACACACACACACACACACACACACACACACACACACACACACACACACAGAGTCTTTCGGATGAGACTATAAACCGAGGCCCCGTGTGCGGACGCACTCAGAACATCTTGCGCACACGTTAAATCCTGTTCCGCTTTTCGTAAGAGTAGGCCATTGTGTGCCGGTGGGAACAGATGACAATATTTACACAATTGCATATACACGGAGACTGGATGAAAAAAGCAAATGAGTGCTTATCCCATTATCCTCGATATAAGTGAATAATTTTATTTTTAAAAAATGATTTAAATTACACACACACACACACACACACACACACACACACATATATATATATATATATATATATATATATATATATATATATATATATATATATATATATATATATATATATATATATATATATATATATATATATATATATATATATATATATATATATACACCCACAAATATTTATAGTAGAGGTCTTACAGGAGAAGAATATATAACTTCAGCAACTGATGTTATGAATTGCTGAGAGTCATATAAAACTTCTTCAAAAGTACCATATTTTTATGAATACCTACTTTTTTTTCCTTTCAAAGAGGTCCGCAAGAATTGGGCAATCAAATAGATGACATTGTAAGAAAGTCTTCAACTTTTTCATCTATGCTTCAAAATCTATTATTTTTAAACTGATTTGGTTGGATATGAGGGAAGTTAAAATCCGTTTTTCATTTCGTTAGCTTTCTTCTTAACGTTTTGCAAGTCCTTGGATTCTGATACTTTATACAGAAATTGTGTACAATACTTGTATTTTGCCTGAGCAATGATTTTTTATACTGAAATTTAGCGTCATGATTATGTACGGAAATAGCTTCTAAGTTAACCGCTTTGCTACTGATGTTCTTTTTGTCAATAGCTTTTTAGTAAATTAAAACCAAAGGCACATTCAATAGGGTGAAAGAGGTGTAAAGGGCTATTTGGTTGAATCCTGGTCTACTGCATATATCTGTATAGTGTACGTATTCTATCACGCGCACAGACCATGTTTTGTGTGTATATGTAAATGCTTGAATGATGGGGGTAAAACTGGCCTGTAGTGAGATGCAAAGCATAGTCATTGCTGGTAATTTTGGAATGTGGTTGCTCTACTTTTTTAAATGAAAATCTAAGGTTTTTACCAATGAAAAGTGGATATGCTTGGGTTAACTTAGCTGAGTTGTGTACAGAAACAAAAAAACTGCTTACGCAAGGCTGATGTACTTCATACTCTCAAATGTTGTATGTGACTTTGCTTTGGGGCCGAAGCACGTCAGAGTTCAGTGCTCTTCAGCTTGACCCACACGCCTAGGCTGCTTGTTATTTGTCATCAGGAATCCAGGCTCAGCTACGTAAAGAAAAGAGGGAGACCCCAGAAGATGCATTGGTGAATAACCAGTGATAGTAACGATTTTGAATCAGCCTTCATGGTGCAGTGGTTAGCCCCTTTGGTTACAGCCTGGAAGGTTCAGGGGCTTGATCCGCATAGTCATAGAATTTCTTTTTACTCTGGATGGCTCCTAAACCAGACTGAATTGGCTAGTGGCTCAGTTGGGAAAAAAACTGGAACAGCACACTCAATCTTCATCTACTTAATGGATGGGATTTTGAGAGTGCTGCTCAAATTAACTGACCAAATCTGCAGATGTCTGGTTCTCCTGAGCCTGGTTGATGCAGTGATCTAATTATCATGATAGGGAGCGTAGTGTACAGCACTGCTGAATAGTATCAAAGGACATAGAGTTCCATTGCAACATCATTACATCATCTTTACCCTCATGCAATAACAGAAAAGTGTCTATCATTTGGTGACCCCACTTGCTTTGATGTCATGGTGACCTTGGTGTCGGTTTCTATAGACTTCGGACATTGAAGATGTGACATACTGTCTGTGCATGACTGAGGCTGAGTGATCCAGATGAACAACATAGGAACAGAACAGGAACATCCAGAAGATGAGCAGCAAAAAAAAAAAATGAAATAAACCATTTTTGTCTATGTTGAGGACATGTATAACCTGCAACAGAATTCAACTTGGTTAAATTTCGTGATTTGATGTGGTCATTGTGTCTAGAGAAAGCAGTTAAAGACTCTGTTCTTCACCATCCCCTGCCTCAGTGACCAGCTTGTGATTTAGGTTGGTCCAAGACAAGGTGTTTAAGAACTGGTGTTGTGTTTATCTCGAGTGTGACGTGTGGGTTTTCGCACTGCTTGGCCCTCCTGGGCTGACCCTTATGGTCGACACGGGACGTCGCTAAACAAACAGTTGAGTTGGTTAATTATAACCTGTTAAACTGTTACATTATTCTCCACACTCTTTCTATACGAAAGTTTTATAAATTGCGAGGCTCATAGCTCTAATGGCTATGTTGTCGGCGTGGCTATAGTGTCACCATAATTGATTGGATTGTAGATTCAAGAATTGGCCAACCATAGCGTGTGAAACTGAGCTGTCTGTGCTACAACACCCCGGTGTGGGGTGTGGCTTTGTGGCATTCCTTTTGCCCTTCCTTTAAGGCCGCACCAGAAGGAACTCGCAATTACAGTGTTGTGCACTTACTGTGGACGTCTGGCTTGAACACTTCAATGTGGCTAAAGATATTTAAAGCATCACTAATGATGGAAATAAACTTTTCCCCCAGTCTATTAACTCTCCACCTCTTTCTCTCAAGTAAATCAGTAGATTTTGTCATTTCACTTGGCCATTGGTTCATTTTTGCTTCTAAATGTATTTATTTGTCAGCTGATTGGTTAGTGTCAGCTTTCAAGTTTTCCATTGGTTAGTAGAAATCAACATTCCTGCAACTAAACTTCATTTCATTGGTTTATATGTGGTGTTTCAAAGTCATTACCTTGCTGTCTCTCTGGTTGAACAAGCTGGTAGTGTGACCTTCTTTTTCTTGGCGAGACCTTACAAGATGACTAATGGTGGGAAAAACATCAGTTTGGATGTTTGCATAGAACTGACTGTTGTTTTGGTACATGAAATAAAACTAGTGTTTTTATGGCATCCTTCCCTGGCCTTGCGTTATTCTCTTGAGTTCAGTGCATGACCCTTGCCTCCTCCTGTCTCCTACCTTTCAATGATTGGTGTCACCAGCAGGCCAGCAGGTTAGTTTATATTTGCTATGTACACAAGCTCAAGCAGACTACCACTGTGTACAAAAGTCCAGAAGATGAGATGGGGTTCCTACCTGAATTGCAGCATTTCTCTGGTGAATGAGACCGTCTGCTTAATTTTCAGCCATCTCAATCCAATCATCCAATCCAATGATGTTGCTTAGAGCCCTGCGACCCGCACAGGCCATATAGCCATCTCCAGGGAGCAGCTTGCAGAGGGATACTGCTACACACGTCCAGGAAAACCAACAGGTCAGAGAAGGTGGTGAACATCCTCCAGGCCACAGAGCACTCTCCTGTCTGCCCTCTACAGCTGGGACCAGCTGCCAGAAGAACAGGCAGTCACAGACTACTCTCATTTGTTATGGGGTCTTGAGAAGCCCGTCTACATGAGGCAGGTGGGAGCCCTTGCTGCCGACCTGTTGAGGAACAGGTCTATTGATGGCATGTTCCGCCCAGTGTTGAGAGAGGGGAGGTGCACTGATGGTAGGGAGAAAGCCACATGCAAGCTTCTTCCAGGCACATAAATGGTTGGAAGAGGATATGTAAGAGATGTGACTGAGCAAAGTGAACTGATACTGACTGTTGAGCAACAAGTGTAAGGTAGAAGATAACATTAGATTGCTGCATGAGTTGGTAAAGTCAGATTTAGCTATTATTGAGGACAAGTTTCCATGTAGAAAATGGAAACAGGTTAAAGAAAATGAAAGCATAACACGTTCAAGACTGAGCCTGTCAAGGAAGTTCTGGTTTATTAGAAATCGAAAACTTAGAAAATGTGCTTTAAAGGGTTCTAAACGGGAACTAATGCTTCAAATAAGATGGTAAAAGATTTCTTACTGGATTTTTCCAGCAAGGTAGACAATTCATAGAAGGGAGAATGAGTGCTGGTGTCCATTCTACCTAAACCAGGAAGATATTGACAGTATGATAAACTACCCACTGCTGTGGGTGAAAAGATGTCTTCAAAATTTCTGTGCAAGCCAGTTGATGGAGTTTATACAGTAGCATGTCTCTTTGGAAAGGAGGGCCGAAAGTGGGTGTGTCCTACCATGCTCCTGACAGAGGGAAAAGGTTCAGGAAAGGGACAGTGCAATGCAGAGACAGATCAGGTCTATAGTTAATAGGAATCATAATATTTCTGCATAGGTTATTTGTGGTTGACAGACGGTATTTAGTTGTAATGATTACTAGTTTTCAGTTTGTTGTTGTAGTATATGGATGTTGTTGTTTTTTTCTTTTCAGGTTTGTGTATATAATTATGGTTTATTCATGTGTAAGCTTTGTGTCACAACTGATTTTATTTTGGCAGATAATCCTTGTACTAATTACATTAGTCATTATGTTGACCATTTTGTTTGCCAGTGATGATGGTAAATTCAGGAGACTTTGAGGGAAATGTTGTAAGACGAGTACGGCAAATTGTAGTTTGCTGGGTGATTGTAATGTCATCTGTGAGGCAGTTTATCAAGATACTATCTTTGAAGTAATCAGTATAGTTTGGCAAATTTGGCAGTTTCCACAAGCTTTCATTTTGAGAGTTTGTCAGCCTAGACCAGTCTCTTTAAAAGAAGAATGGTTTTCAACATGTCAGCCTGGTTGTTTGCTGCGCTGTTCTGTTTTAAAATGCAATGTACACTATCTATCTATCTATCTATCTCTATCTATCTATCTATCTATCTATCTATCTATCTATCTATCTATCTACTATCTATCTATCTGTCTGTCTGTCTGTCTGTCTGTCTGTCTATCTATCTCTCTATCTCTCTATTTATCTATCTACTATCTATCTATCTATCTATCTATCTATCTATCTATCTATCTATCTATCTATCTATCTATCTATCTATCTATCTATCTATCTATCTATCTATCTATCTATCTATCTATCTATCTATCTATCTATCCCTTAGTCTGGCAACCGTGGGGGCACCGCTGAACACTTGACAACCAGTTCCCTCTATTCCTTTTTCTGTTCTGCCTTTCTAAAAATTTGGCTGAGTTCTAGGCCTGTCCATTCGCTGATGTTGTCCTCCCATCTCTTCTTTGGTCTGTCTATTTTTCTTCCTCCCTGGACAGTGCCTTGCAGTATTGTTTTTGCAAGTCCTTTCGATCTTTTTATCGAAAGAATCTCGTGATCTTGCAAATGTAAAAACTGAATATAAAAGCTTAGTGAGTATCTATAACTTTTGAACTGCACTCCACCCTTTCCTCCCTTTACTTGTAGACATGGTGTACTCACTTCGGGATTTGCTATGGTCATTGGACCTAAAGGAGGCAGTTATGGTTTCTTTGGGTGTAAAGAGGGCAGTTATGATTTATTGTAAATTGCCTTCGTTGAATTTTCGTATAAACTGCAATAGGGGCGGTCCTCTTAAAAGTGTGGGCAGAATGTTAAAGGGTGTCGTTTAGAAACGTTTCTATATTTATAGCCACAAGGCTTTGTAGCAGGGAGGTTTGTAAATAAAGCAGTAGAAATATCCATTCATTGCCCTCACTAGACACGTTAAATCATGCCTACTTGCTGCCTCTGTCACTCACTCTTTGTCTCTCTGTCTGCATGTCTGTTTTTTCTGTCTCTGTCTGTCTGTCTGTCTGTCTGCCTGTCTCTGTTCTCTCTCTCTTCTCCCCTCTCTCTCTCTCTGTCTCCCTCTCTGTCTCTCTGTCTCTCTGTCTCTCTGTCTCTCTGTCTCTCTGTCTCTCTCTCTGTCTCTCTCTCTCTCCTTCTCTCTCTCTCTCTCTCTCTCTCTCTCTCTCTCTCTCTCTCTCCAATATCCACAGGGGTATGATATGCACCAATATTTTGAAAGAGATTTTAGTGTATACTAAGCTCTATAGATATCATTAGGATAATGTTAGTTGAAAGTACCGAGGAAAGTGTTTTCCTAGTTAATTGTAGTCCTGTGCTGGTTGACTTGCAATTGCAGACTCTCTGTTGGTTTCCTATGATAACCTGGCACACAAATGGTGAAAGGAGTATACTTTTTCTCAAAATCAGCTAGACGATATTGCTATTTGTTGTGTTTGTCTTGCATTAATTATATTTACTTGGTAAAACAGCAATTACCTGAATTTTATGTTTTGCTTCAGTTGTGTCTTTTGACAGACGAAACAATAAATGGTGCAACCACAGCCTCCCTGCCTGCCCTGACATCATTCCTTTTAGCTGAGTGCCTGCATGCTTATCTCAACTGTCATCTCCCACCTTGCAACATGTATACCTACATTATATACATAATCTTCATTATATACATTATCTACATTATATACATAATCTGCAAGGTGGATAGCTCAGCATCAATTCAGTTCCTCATTTAGGAGTAAGCTGTCAGTACGTTTGGAGTCTCTACCCACCCCAATAAAGCACATGAGTGCTTATTCCATTATCCTCGATATAAAAGAATATTTAAAAGGAACCTTTCTTGGAGCAGACAGAACACACCCACTTCAAAAATGCATGCTTCCCTAGGCCCTAGAAGCTATATGGCCAACAGCTTTGACAGCAGCACTTGCACACCCTGAATATAATAATAATAATAATAATAATAATAATAATAATAATAATAATAATAATAATAATAATAATAATAATAATAATAATAAATAATATAACATGGAATCTGTATAGCGCTATATCTTGTAAAACAAATCAAAGCGCTTGCATTCGACCTACACAACACAAGCAATCAACAACAATTTACGGTTTTAACAAATTCGAATGTACACTCCACGCACAGTACAATACCATAATAAATGCCATCACTTGTCAATTGAAATAAAGACACACCTCTCAGGGTTTGAACAAACAAAATACAAAGCAAACAAAACAAAACAAAACCAAAAGAAAATCAACCATATAGTTTCGGATGTGAAAACCAAACAAAACCACCCCAAAACTGCTCAAGATTACATTTTTCCTTTTCAATCTTTATGAATACACACTGAGAAAAAAAAGAAAGCCAAAAGGTTTCATTTCTGAATGTGAAACGCCATAAAAAAATTAATATTATACTTCTCTTTTCCTGTGTATATACACACAAACACAATATAAAAACCCCTCTTCTTGAATCACAAATGAAGACAGATTTTTCCCTCCTTTTTCCTCCTTTGAACAGTAGTCATTTCTATCGTGATGGATATCAGCAGTTGTGGCATTGGCAGCAGTGCCAGTTTCCTACAATAAATTCTGAGCAAACGAAGGACAAGGAACGAAAAACTAAACGAGATCAAAACAAAACCTGGTTGCGATGGTGTACATCATCTGCGCAAGAAATACATATGAAATTTGAAAGAAAAAACACTGAATATCATGAACATCATCTGATCTGTTTGACACCACTTTTCTGAACAGTTTTCTTCTTTTCTTTGCAGACGATTCTGTACAAAATGATCAGTCAGTGTTGCAAGGTAGTGTTTCACCTCTCTTGCCTCAAACGGAGTGATCACACTGTCTATCAGAGGATCAAGTTCTGTATGAGGTGACTGTAGGTTTACCTCCCACAGAAGGCCAGTTTCATCAACTTCTTCAGCACCACACTCCCTGTCGGCATCACTGTGGTCCAGGTGTGCAGGTGTGGAAAGGTGTCGATCAACAACAGCCTGGGCTCTGTGCTGTGCAGCGTGTCAGACACGAACCGAGTCTGTTGCATGATTCAAGTGAGTCAAACTAACTGTTTGACTCGCTTGACTTAGGCAATGGACTCTGTTCTAGATCCTCTTCAGCTCGGCCCACGTCATTCCGGCTGCCTTTGTCTCTGCTTTAATGCTTCTGTGCCAGGTCTGTTTTGGTCAACCTACTTTCCGCTTCACTTGTGCGTTCCAGTCAAGGGCCTGCCTGGTGACATTTGAAGCAGGCTTGCGGAGCGTATGGCCAATCCATCCCCATTTCCTTTCCTTGATCTCCATCTCGATTGGAGCGTGTCTGGTCCTGTCCCACAGTTTCTTGTTTGAGATGACTTCTAGCCATCTGATACCAAGGATGCTCCTAAGACATCTGTTGGTAAATGTCTGGTGTTTGTGGGTGTTGGTCTTTGTTACCCACCAGGTTTCTGAGTCGTATAGTTTGTTTACATCAGGAGTTCTATCACCCTGTGTTCTGACCTGTTCCAAGCATGGTTGCTGCTGTCATTGTTGCGGTTGATGCTGCTGTCATTGTTGCTGCTTTGCTCTCTGCTGGTCACGCTGTATTTGGCTGGGAGGCTTTCCGTCTGTAGCACTGACCTTGGGTGTGTTGGTTCAGCACAGGGTCCGCCATGTTTGTTGACATTGCACTGGCTGGCTTCAACCTGGACTCAAAAACTGTGGACACCCCTTGGCCAGTGATTGTCCAGCTGGAGACTGAGTTTTCTGACAAAAAGGTGGTTAGCGTCTTTTCAACAGATAGATGCTTGGTGTCCATGTACTGGCATGTTGGCAGTAAATTCGTTATATTTCACGCAGGACAAGTGAAAGACAACCTGAGAGAGAGAGAGAGAGAGAGAGAGTGAGAGAGAGAGAGAGAGAGAGAGAGAGAGAGAGAGAGAGAGAGAGAGAGAGAGAGAGAAGAGAGAGAGAAGAGTAGATGAGAGAGAGAAGAGAGATGCCTTCTTTTATATCGAGGATAATGGAATAAGCAATCATGTGCTTTTTTTTATCCGGTCCCCGTGTGTATGCAGTTTTGTAAATATTGTCATCTGTTCCCACCGCCACACGATGGCCTACTCTTACGAAAAGCGGAACAGGATTTAACGTGTGCGCAAGATGTTCTGCGTGCGTTCGCACACGGGCCTCGGTTTAAAGTCTCATCCGAAGGACTTTTGGGGAGAGTGGAGTCAGCACTGATGTTAACTCCAGGAAGAAAAATTTCCTCGACCGGACTCGAACCCGGGTCTTCAAATTGCCAGCGCAATATTCTGACAACTAGG
>CM060333.1:7030872-7045872 GCA_030674155.1 Stramonita haemastoma
ATGCCTTGCTGGGCATCAGGAAAGAAGAAAGAAAACTGTTCACAGCAAACAGGGCATTTCATCAACTTTACAGCAATAGTACTTTGCTGGTCTGGATCTGTCAAGCTACCATTATAGACGTCTGTTTTTTGATGATGTACAAAGGCTTTTGGAAGAATAGAAATTCTCTCTCTCTCTCTCTCTCTCTCTCTCTCTCTCTCTCTCTCTCTCTCTCTCTCTCTCTCTCTCTCTCTCTCTCTCTCTCTCTCTCTCTCTCTCTCTCTCTCTCTCATCTCCATGGATTTTATGTTATCCTATTTACAGGTGATCTTAATACAAGGACACCCAATTATAACAGTTCTTTTGATGTTGTGATTACAACTTTCTTAGGCCCGATATTTATAAATCTGTTCATGCATTTTCTAGACAAACAATCTTCACAAAAATACTTTTGGAGATCAAATACTTAAGGTTTGCAACATGTTTGATTGTGTCATTTTAAATGGTATGTGTCAATACGATTTGGAGAGCAGTTATACATGTATGTGTTCTGGGGAAAATACAGTAGACTATTTTATTGTTTTGTGAACATAAGTGATAGAAAAATGACCTTGTGTGTATCCTGGTGAGCCCTGTTGCTTCCTTTCGGTTTTTGGCACACAGAGGGATGACTTTATTCAGGTTTGGGCGAATCTGTCAAGATCCTGGAACTGTTTTTTGTTGTCGGGGAATGCTCTGGGTACAAGAGATAGAAGCCTGTGCCCTGGGTAGTTTTCTAGACACATAAAATCAAAACCGACATTGCAATAATTTTGTAGTACTGAAAGTTGCTAATTACAGCGACAACTTCATCAAATTCAATATTTTTGGATCGAACGTGTTTTCCATTCTGTTTTGTATTTCAAAATTTTCTTACTACCACTTATAATAATAATAATAATAATAATAATAATAATAATAATAATAATAATAATAATAATAATAATAATAATAATAATAATAATAATAATAATAATAATACATGGAACTTATATAGCGCTATATCTTGTAAAAACAAATCAAAGTGCTTGCACTCGACCCTCACAACAAACAAGCAACCAATGACAATAAATAATTCTAGCAAATTTGAAAGCACACTCACACGCGCGCGCGCGCACACACACACACACACACACACACACACACACACACACACACACACACACACACACACACACACAAAACACACACACACACCACACACACTTATAGAGGTTGTTTCTGACCAAAGTTTCACCTTCACCTTTACTTATCTCTAGTATTTTAGACCATGGGAGTACCACTGAGGATTTTGCAACCAGCTTTTTCTACCCCTACAGTCCTCTGCTTTCTGTAGCAAATTGCTCCACTCAAGGCCTGTCCACTCCGCTTCTAATTCGATTAAATAAAGCTTTCATTATTTTTTTCTGACTTTCCTGGAGAACTGCCAATGAAACTACGCCCTCTAATTAAAAAATGTAAAAAGATCTTCAGGGAGTCTGCAGTAAAATGCTTGTGTCTAATATCCTGGGCATCTTGACACTCCAGTAGCAGATGCTTGATGGCTACTGGCACATCATAAGTCATGTACTATGGACTTCCCTTTCCTCTAAGCAAATGAACATAAGCCATTATGAGAATAACCCATGTGCATTCTGGTGACACTGTTGCTTCCCTTTAGTATTTACCATATAGAGGGATTACTTCTTTCAGATTAGGGCGAATCTGGAAAAGTTTATCGTCTGTCTGAGCGTTCCATTCTTTTTGCAAGAGGTACTGCGTATATTGTTATGCTTTTAGGTTTCAGATCTGTGTATGACATGGCAAACTTTGATATCTCCTTTCCCGTGGCACACTTGGCAACTCGGTCAACAGTGTCATTGCCCTGAATACCCATGTGGCCAGGGATTCATATCAGAACAATATCACACACGTCCCGTCTGAAGAATGTCATGCACTTCATAAAACTCTTGAAGTTTATAATGATTTATGTTCCTACAAGGGATAGCCCTCAGAGCTGACAGTGAATACACACATAACAAGAAACCATTTTCTCCAGATTTGCTGAATCAGTTTTAAGGACAGAACAAAGGGGCTAAGTTTGGCAGTGAATACCAAGCTATATGAAGGCAACTGCTTGGAAAGCGCAGGTAAAGGTACAGGTGTCCCATAACCTGTGAGGTCGTACGGGAGCGAGGCATCAGAGACCTCAGCTTCTCTAGGGGCCAGCATGATGAGGGCGGCGCCCATCTCCTCTCCCTCGCTGCTTTACCTTCCCTGACCCTAAAGAGGGCAGGACCCATTTACAGCCGGGTGAACTGGGTGAATGTACTGTAGCCAAGGCGCGCAAACGGTCACCCATCCAATTCCTATTATCAAGGAATCTGTGCTTTGGCAACCATGCTCGACGCTGCTTAACATTGGCTGGGGAAAAGCGAGCGCTCTGACCACTGAGTCATCCCGTCCCCCCACATTGTCCTTGAATAATAGGACAATAGCCACACCACGCATATCCAACATCACTCGGTCATGAGTTCTGAAATTAGCATGCCCCTTCCTTTTACCAAGTTTAAGTGTGGTCATTTCTCGCAATCATGGGCACCAGCTGGCCCCTGCTTGGCTGGGAGTGAATGGAATAGATAGGAGTTGAAAGCAGCTGAACGTGGAGAAATGACAGCTGGGAAACCCCTACTGAGTCACCCAACACACGGATGAGGCTATAATTGAGGCCCTTGTGCAAACGCACGCAGAACATCTTGGGCACACGTTAAAACCCTTTCCACTTTCTGGAAGAGTAGGCCATTGTGTGCAGGTGGGAATGGATGACAAAATTAACAATACTGCATACACACAGGGACTGGATGTGAAAAAGTACATGAGTGTTTATTTCATTAAAAGGTAAAAGGTAAAGGTGTCCCGTAACCTGTGTGGTCGTAGGGGAGCCAGGCGTCAGAGATCTCAGCTTCTCCAAGGACCAGCATGTTGAGGGCGGCGCCCATCTCCTTATTTAATTATCCTTGAAATAAAAAAATGAATAAATAAAAGAACAAATAATTTTTAAAAAATAAACAAAGAAATAAAAGGGAGAGGTAACTGCTGCACCAACGACACTGATCTGAATCCACCTTCATTACTGCTACTGAAGGAGATGAAGGAGATGCTCCATACAGCGGCAGTATCGTGCAGCGTGACCCTAGCTGCCAGCCACAGCCTGAAGTAGAGTGTCAAGGACCAGATGGCTGCACAACAAAAAGTTCTCTACTTGCAAGCTCCCACCACCGGAGATCCCATGCTTGGTGGGTTTTGCCCTTGTGTGGCTGGCGTTATACCTGACAAAGCCGCCTCTACCTGTCTCTGCTTTCCACAGAAAAGCTGCAGTTCCTCCCTATTGGATGCCATACCACGAATGTTCCATTGTAAATATTTATCATAATATTTGATATTTATCTCCTTTCTGATTCAATTTCCGACAAAAGTTTCCTATGAGCGCCAAAGAGCGTATACTGTTTGAACAAATATGAACTGTAGTTATCTTGTGTCTTTTGATTATGAATCGTATCAATATGCCTGTCAGTATTGTATTGCCCTTCAGGGATGATTAAAGTGTTTTTGACTTGACTCGACTAGACTAACAGCTTTCCTAAATAAAATCTCTCTGTCTGCCTGCTGAAGCCTTCAGTGCCTGGGCTTTATCACAGTTTTTGATTAAACCACTGATGCTGGAGGCACAGCAAAGTGAGGGGCTGTATGATCAGTGACTTTTTTTCCCACTCATGGAATTCCACTTTACAGCATAGTCTTTAGTGATTGACTGTGGCTCTCTGACTAGGAGGCTGACTTGTACAGTCCTTATGTGCTCTAGCCCTTGGGGATAGTTAGCCTTTGGAAAACATCTCAATACTGTCCATATGCCCTCTTGGCCGAGAGATTTTGATTTGATTTATTCTTTTTATCGAGGATAATGGAATAAGCACTCTTGTGCTTTTTTACATCCAGTCCCCGTGTGTATGCAGTTTTTGTAAATGCCATCTGTTCCCACCGGCACACAATGGCCTACTCTTACGAAAAGCGGAACAGGATTTAACGTGTGCCCAAGATGTTATGCGTGCGTTCGCACACGGGGCCTCGGTTTATAGTCTCATCCGAAGGACTTTTGGGGAGAGTGGAGTCAGCACTGACGTTAACTCCAGGAGAAAAATCTCCTCGACCGGAATCGATCCTGGGTCGTCAAATTGCCAGCACAATGTTCTGAACCACTAGGCTATCCCGTCCCCCTGAGTGGGGGGTGTGCTGTGGTCAAGCGGCTGCCCCCTCTGCTGTTTTGAAGGTCATCGTCGAACACAACGGGCAAACCACTGTCTGTCAGAAGGTGGGCCTATAACCTTTCTTTGTGGGAGGCAACTTTTGCCACCATGTCACAATCACCACTTCAGTACTTCTGGAAGCACCAGAGGCGACCTGCTCTCAGCCCTCAACTGGATTTGGGGTAGGAGGTTTATTCTTTACTCCAGGGGTCGGAAGTTTGGATCCTGGATGAGAGCTGGCGGAGGTTTTTTGTTTGCCAACAGGGTGTGCAAGAGGAGGTTTAGGATCCCACCAGAGTCTGTCTTCACTGGAGTGGGGGTGGGGTTCATACTGCTTGGTCATCTGCTAGTATGTATCTCAGAGTTAGGATGTCTCCCTGTCAAAGTCCATCTTACTACCAACTAACACCGGCTTCCTAACCACGACTGCATACATACAAGAGACCATTGCCACTTTTGCTACCTCTGAATTTCCTGTCTCCGAAACCAATCAGGACACTACCTGGACGAGGAAGCATGGGCATCTCCACATTTCACACAATGAGTGGGGGTCCTGGCATTCCCCGTTGTGTACTACCTTCACATAGACTACACACCTTCTTTCAAGGTCACTTGTCTCTCACGAGACCAAATTCCTGACACCTGAAGCACCTGGGCAGTGAAGAAACATACCGAGAGATTTTTACGTTGAGATAAAACACTTTGATTGATTGGGGGTAACACTGTTGTACAAAATGTGGGGGGAAGGTGTTTGTGGGGATCCTGTGTCGCCATTTTCCAAACTGCACTCTATGCCCAAAACATAGATACTATAATAATATAAATATATCTATCTATATAGAGTAGGCACTCATCAGTCTCGGAAGACTATGGAGTTGCGCTCTAGTCTTTGAGCGCAAAGCCTGGCATAATGTATGGAGGGCAAGCTGTTACCCATGCAGCATAACCCCCCCCCCCCCCTCTCAAGGCACTGGAATGATCCATTGGAAGGGCATTGACCGATACGATGGTTCCAGTACCGTCGCAGGAGCCACCAGAACGTTGCCATATACCTACAGCCCCGAGCCGCTCTGGGACTTCCAACTCCCGATTTTTCCTCAGGGATGGTAGTCTAAACAACACACGTGTGCATGCTAGTTTGTGTATAATTTGTCATTCCGCTCCTACGGCACACAATGGCCTACTCTTCCGAAGGTGGAACGGGGTTTTAACGAGTGGCAAGATGTTCTGCGTGCATTCGCACACGGGCCTCGGTTCGAGTCTCATCCGAATGACTTTGACATTCAGTTCGATTTTTTCGTCAAACTGGAAGAAAGGGCGAGCTGGGTCACGAACCCAGAAACTCACGAATTTACAATTGGCAGGCGAACGTCTTAACCATCTGCCACCGTCCTTCCTATATATAAAATGTATAAATAAATATAATATATTAGTCACATAATATAATAATAATAAATACACTAATACTAATGAATAATAATAATAATAATAATAATAATAATAATAATGAATATAAGTATTAAGTTATATGTACATATATTTGACGCTTCTATCTTTTGACCCTCCTGCTGCTCATTTCAACTCCCTGCACAAGCCATCCCAGATTAGTTATGTTGCATCCAGGGTCGGAAGTCCACAGGGAGCCCTATCAAATTTGGTTGCCATGGGGCAATCAGCCAAAGGGCCCTGCACTGTTGCTGGGTCACTTTGGCGATGTCAGTGGCGCCTTCTTCTGCAGCTAACATCGCAGGACCCACCTACTAAGCCCCTACTAAGGACAATCTTAGCTGCAGATGCTCATTGAGTGAGTCACCCACCTGAGGTGGCGCCACCACAATGTCCCTGAAACGACCGTCCCCCACAAGCTCCATCCTTAGAGCTTTGTCACAAACTCACCACAGGCACAGAGAAGTGTACAAGTAACGAATCTGAGGTCACCATTGAACAGCAGTAAGAACAGGGGCTACCTGAATCAGACGCAATTTTTCATCATGCATTTATAATCAATGGTAATGGAATGATGTAACTGGTTCTGTCTAAGCCGTGAGTGATTCATGGGGGTTTCGTGACAGGTGCCTACTTGTCTGTCATAATATATCCCAGCTGTCAACCGGCCCAAGATACAGACACCTGCATGTTGGTTGTAATTTGAGTTAAACACTCTCAAATTCGCATCGGGTAAAAGTGGGATGAACTTGACTGTGTGGTACAACTCCCCAATGAACCCACAGCACACTCGCTTTGTGGTAGGACCGATCAGAGTCTGAAAAATCCCTTTGACTTCTTATGATTCGAACCCGTGACCTTCCAGTAAGAATTTCAAGGTGCTAACCACTGCGCATGGCTGCTAGTTTCCATTTGCTGTTGTTTTGGGAGGGGGGGTTACCCAAACAGGGCGCGTAACTTACTGTGTACACTTTTGCAGCATTTAATATTGCTTCTTCGAGTTTTATTCTACCAGGAGTGTCTCATTGCGTACATTCCAGACTAACTTCAGGTCTCATGCTAGCCACCACAAATGGATTAAGAGTTGACAGAGGATGCTCTGCCTCTATTCCCCCAACTACCCACTAACTCGGCCCAAACCCACTCTTCTATCTTACCTCCGTCTTTGAATCAATGGAGAGATCTCCAGCAGAATCAGACTCCCTTACATTCCTCTTCCATTTGGTGTTCAGTTTTTCTCTTAGCCATGGAGTGTAGATTCAATGAGGGCAGACACAAACGGTTATCTCTGCAGAGCTGCCTAACTGGGGAGGAAGCTAAATAATAACCAGTGTAGAAAAACCGCTACGCAAGTCCATACGAGGCTTGCTTGCAACTGAATCACGTTCAGCCAGCCATCCCGTGGCCATGCAGCTTGAGCGTGGGATTACGGGTTGCTTCCGGCGACCACTCGGCAGCTGAAAAAAACAAAGAGCCATATAAAGAAGGCTTGTTGGGGAGTTGATGATTGATTAAAAAAAAAAAATCCTGTTGACAGAAGGGGACAGTCTACAAAAAAAGGGTGGGTGAGAATGGAGATAGAAAGGAGATGAGGATGAAGATGTAATCTAATATTCAATTCAAAGAGTTTTGGGGAATAATGGTGAAGACTCTGATTTGATTTGATTTGATTTATTCTTTTATATCGGGATAATGGAATAAGCACTCTTGTACTTTTTTACATCCAGTCCCCGTGTGTATGCAGTTTTGTAAAGGTCATCTGTTCCCACCGGCACACGATGGCCTACTCTTACGAAAAGCGGAACAGGATTTAACGTGTGCGCAAGATATTCTGCGTGCGTTCGCACACGGGGCCTCAGTTTAAAGTCTCATCCGAAAGACTTTTGGGGAGAGTGGAGAATGCACCAAGAAGGCAGAAAACAGATAAGAAGAAAATGACAGGAAGAAAAGAAGCAAGGCAGAGACACAGAGAGGGACAGAAGAGGAAATTTCTAGGTCAGAATTTCCAGAAGGCAGGAAGGTGGGGAAACCTATCCTGAAAGGCCACTCAGTATTCCCACGGGGAAAACTACCCCCTCCAAAAAACATCACCAGCAATCATCAGACTATCTCTCCATGGAGAACATCTCTCTCTCTCTCTCTCTCTCTCTCTCTCTCTCTCTCTCTCTCTCTCTCTCTCTCTCTCTCTCTCTCTCTCTCTCCTCTCTCTCTCTCTCTCTCTCTCTCTCTCTCTCTCTCTCTCTCTCTCTCTCTCTTGCTGGCTCAGGAGCTGACAACATGCCATGTACCTCTGCCGTAGTCAATTCAACGTGATTTACTTCTGAAATTAAAAAAACTGTGGAAATGACTCTGGCAAGACTGCAGAAAGGCAACTCTACCTCACGCTGGAAAACAGAGGGGGGCAAGAGCATCGCTTTTGTTCTGCAACTCAAGCCATTTAGCACATCTGCTTGTTGATTGAACATTTTGAAAATCACGTTAATGCAGTGCAGTGCAATCCAATCCTGTGGTGTACAGCTCGGGTGATCACAGAGGCCACCTATATCAGAACTGTCACCTCGTTAAAAGTTAATCTTAGATGACAATTGTGCTACTGTACAAAGGTAAAGGTAAAGATGTCCCATAACTTCTATGGTCGAAGGGGAGCAAGGCGTCAGAGACCTCAGCTTCCCTAAGGGCCAGCTTATTGAGGGCGGCGCCCATCCCCTTTCCCTACTGTACACAGATTTAAAACTGTCTTCTGTCATTTCTCATATCATGCCCAAGGCAACTATAGGGTCAACCCAGGACAGTCACCGCATTCTTGGAAAACCACATGAATGACACAAAAATGAAATAAAATTAAATACCCAAACCTTCAAAAAAATAACCTGACTTCTTTGTAGTAAGTGGCTATAATGATATTAACTCATATCAGATGGGAAATGCCTGGTTCTCTCAGGAAGTTAAGCATGCCGTTTAGTGGAACATCATGAAACAGCATCATTAATTAAGAATATGCCGTAAAGTACATGTCAATAATTGAGAAGTAGATACTTGGTTATTCAGATATCACAAGACACACCATGGGGTTCCTTCACATTTGAGCAGCATTTAATAAATATGAGTAATGCAAGAGGGGAATGTGTGAATCGGGATAAGCACCGTTTTGAAAAAGAAAGGGGGATTTCTACAGAATGCCGGGTTAGTGGAAGCAACCACTTGGCAGCTGAGAGACTGGTAGCTGGGAGACGGGATAGCCTAGTGGTCAGAACATTGCACTCACAATTTGGCGACCCGGGTTCGATTCCCGTACTAGGTGATTTTTCCCCTGGAGCTAACATCAGTGCTGAGTCCACTCTCCCCAAAAGTCCTTCGGATAAGACTTTAAACGAGGCCCCTTGTGCGAACGCACGCAGAACATCTTGCGCACACGTTAAATCCTGTTCCGCTTTTCGTAAGAGTAGGCCATTGTGTGCCAGTGGGAACAGATTACAAGATTTACAAAACTGCAAACACATGGGGACTTGATGTAAAAAGGCACATGAGTGCTTATTCCACTATCCTCGATATAAAAGAATAAAAAAAGAAAGAAGAAAGAAAGAAAAAGAAAGAAAGAAAGAAAAAAGAGCCATACAAAGTAAAGCACGATGGGGAGCTGGTGATAGACATAAAGACCTGTTGGCAGAAGAGGACAGTCCATAAGAAAGGGGGGGTGAGGATGGAGATGGGAAAGAGACAAGGATGAAACAACGTATCTAGAAATCAATTCACAAAGTTTGGTTTCTTTATATTCTTTTATATCGATTATAAAGGAATGGGCTAAGCACTCGTGCTTTTTTCCATCCAGCCCCCGTGTGTATGCAGTTTTGTAATTTTTGTCATCTGTTCACAACGGCACACAATGGCCTATTCTTTCGAAAAGAGGAACAGGATTTAACTTGTGCGCAATACGTTCTGCGTGTGTTCGCACATGGGGCATTGGTTTATAGTCTCATCGGAAGGACTTTTGGGAGGGTGGAGTCTGCACTGACTTTAACTTCAGGGGAAAATACCCCTTCAACAGGAATCAAACCCGTTATATTATGGAGTGCAATGTTCTAACAACCAGGCTATCCCGCCCCCAGACCATTTGCCAGCTGAGTGTGTATATATGGAGATGATGCAACTGTCAATCTGTGGTGGTAGGGAGTACAAAATTTAGAGTATTTTCTTCATGCCAGCCAAAGCTTTAATACTAGGGGGACAGCTTCAATCTTTTGGTATGTACAAAACTGAAATGATCATTGATAAATTCAGAAAATTCTTTTTCTTACAATGTGTTTTGCATTTTGGATGCTTGGGTTTGCTTTTTCTTTTTTTTTCTTTTTTTTTACTAACCATTACAAATGGGCCATCTGTAAGGACAATCATGGGACAGAATTGGCCATCCCAAGTGAATTTATTGGAATGGGATAGCTCAGTGGTCAGAGCATTCGTTTTCCCCAAGCTTAGATTAAGCAGAAAATTAGTGATTACCTAGTGGACAGGTGACCATTAATTTTGAGTGCCTTGGCTTCAGTTCACCCAGGTGTTAATGGGTACCTGCCCTCTTTAGGGTCAGGGATGGTTAAGCAGCAGGGAGAGGAGAGAATGAGCCCCTGCCCCCTCAAAATGCTGGCCCCAGGAGAAGCTAGTAGTCTTTCACACATTGCTCTCTGTATAGGCTATAGGAACACCTTTACCTTTAAGTGAGTTTAAGAAGGCATTCAATACAGTTAATCATATACCCTTGTGGGCTAATCATGAGGCTATATGGTATTAATTCTAATCTGATCAGAGGCGTAAATTCCTCTATGACAAGTAACTAGCGCATTCTGTCACTACAACAATATAGGAAATGGTTCCGAACCACAAGCGGAGACACCAGGAGTCTGCTCTCTCCCACCCTCTTCAACATCTTCTTAGATAGAATAATAGCTGACGCGCTTAAAAACCATAGAGGGAACAGTCAGCATTGGAGGTAAAACAATTACAAACTGACGTTTAGCCCACAACATTGACAGCCTAACTTGAAAAGAGCAAAAGCTAGCATACGCATGCAGATCAGTGCAGAAAACTTCAGTTGATAAAAAAGAGCGCTATGCATCAACACGTGTACAACAGTGAACCAGTAACCATATCATCTGTTGTGACAAGTTTTTCCTTTTGCCAAAGACCTAAAACTTCATTCGATAAGAGGCCAAGAATGACCTTCGTTGCAAAAAGAGACGACCAAACTACAAAACTGCCATCATAGCTGTTCTTTCCATTTCAATGTAGGCCACCTTTTAGAAAATAATAATCTTTTTATCATCCAAATATTACTATATACACATGGCATTGTCTGTGGCATATACAATGTCTAATTGAAAATTTGAACCTAAATTTTTTATTTAGAAACTTAAGGTCATGGAGGTCAAACACTGTATCCTATTTTCAAGGGCATTATAGGGTTTTCTGTTGTCATGAATGTTTGAGGCCAGAGGATCACTGAAGAATTTCAAGCACTCGAGGGGAACTTCTGAATACAATGAAATTCAACAGAACAAAATCAGCAAAATTGATTAAACATTCAAAAGAAGAGTGGACTGAAAACAAAAAAGAAACTTGATGAACTTTGGAAAAAATAATGGCAGAAAGGAGTTTCAGATTATAAAGATAATCTTGACAGACAGAAACAAACAAAAGTCAATAGATTTAGTAAAGAAATGGAAGTACCTCACAGAAAACAGATACATCCAGCCTTGTATGGAAGGAAAGTAAAGTTGGTTTTATACCCCGCTTTAATCTGTATATAGTTGCACACTTTTGATATGAGTTTTAAAATAGGACAAGGTTACAGCCCCAATATGGCCTGTGTGGTCGGTGGGGCTATAAACAACATGAATGAACTGGATTGGGCCTTGTGAATGATTGAACATTGCCAGGAATGCATGACCACCAGGCTACAGGAAACATCAACATCTAACATTTCAACAATTAACATTGATTTCCCCATTGTAATAAAAGAGGAAAAAGCGACAAAAACTCACTGGTGGTGTTGTTGTTGTTGTTGTTGTTGTTGTTTGTTGTTGCTGTGCTGCTGCTGCTGCTGCTGCTGCTGCTGCTGCTGCTGCTGTGACTGCTGTTGCTGCTGCTGCTGCTGCGCTGCTGCTGTTGTTGTTGTGTGTTCCCCAGCTTAAAACCCTGGGGGTCACCCAGAATGCGCACTCTGATCACTCATCCCACCTGGGAATTACTGTGAGATTGAAATTGCACACTGAATGGGAAGTTTGCGTGTATGACTGTTTTCAAGTACCTCGCCATATAGGCAGCCATACTCAGACTTCAGAGGATTTTTTTTCCTTTAAAGGAGGTGCAGGTTGTTCTGTTAAGAGTTGGCATAGCTGAAGGCAATCTTAACACAACATTTTACAACATAACATTATAATGTAGGTTTCAGCAATTAACTGACATCAATAACTAACACAGCTAAAGGCCTGGGCAAACACAAATCACTGTACAATAGGAAGGCTGCTTGAGTTGGCAACCTGCATAGCAGAACTAAGAGGTAACTGTGGCTGAGCTACTAAGATGCATCTGGAACAATAGAGTGGGTAAAAAACTACAATACCCATTACAATGTAATTATGGTAAAAAGGGTAAAGGTAAAGGTGTAACATAACCTATGGCGGTGGTAGGGGAGTGAGGCTTCAGAGACCTCAGCTTCTCTACAAGCCAGCATGTTGAGGGCGAGCACCCATCTCCTTCCCTAGCTGCTTTACCTTCCCTGACCCTAAAGAGGGCAGGTAACCCTTTACAGCTGGGCGAACTGGGGGGAATGTACTGAAGCCAAAGCGCGCAAACGGTCACCCATCCAGCTGGTAACCACCTCCACACTGCTTAACTTGACTTGGGGAAAGCAAGCACTCTGACCACTGAGCTATCCTGCCCCCGTAATTATGGTGGACAGGGAAAAACCAACAGCATGGCCTTATTCATTCATTGTTACAAGCTGATGCATACCATCCGTCATCCCGATACTAGAGCTAGCACTGAGGTTCTTGTTCAAGGTTCTCTAGCTAAGTCTTTTCATATTTGGATGTGTCCCGAGGCTCCAATCCAATCCAATGATGTTGCTTAGAGCCCCTCCGACCGCACAGGCCATATCGGGGCTGTCACCTCTCACATTTTAAAACTCTATTAAAAGTGTGCGACTATATACAGTTAAAAACGGGGTATAAAACCAACTCAACTGTCCTTGCTCCTATCGATGCCCTGGTCAACCATAAGGGTCAGCCCAGGACGGCCACTGCATCGTGGGAAAACCCACATCGATCACACATAAAATGAGATAAAACCAAAATCAGATTCCTAAAAACATCCTTGTCCTTAGAGACCAACTACACCACTTTCACTCGTATCAGACGGAAAAGCTATGAACTGGTGTTAACAGCCCAGATACCCTTCTTTACCTGGAGGCAGGGGGTGCTAACGAAAATGAAACGTATTGCATCAGTGTTTAATATGTTTGAAGACTGATAGTCTGTTTGAAAATCGTATGGTAGTATGCTGTTGGATAGAGGAGAGGCTAAAAAAAATAATCTGTATCAATTTTATTCACAAACCAAACAAAGGTGAGAGTGTGCCTGTGTCATGAACATTATCTAATAGTTGTTAATTTTTCTGTAATTATATGATTAAAATGTCAGCCGTTTTTAAGATATTTTGTGTGCAATGGCTGTGGCTATGAGGAAAGAGTGCAACATGAGAGAGGAGAGAGAGAGAGAGAGAGAGAGAGAGAGAGAGAGAGAGAGAGAGAAGAGAGAGAGAGAGAGAGAGAGAGAGAGAGAGACAGAGAGAGAGAGAGAGAAGAGAGAGAGAGAGAGAGAGAGAGAGAGAGAGAGAGAGCATGCTCTTTCATTCTGTGCGCATATTTCTGAATGTATGTATGCATCCACACACAACACATTGTGGTTGATGTATAAACTGCACAAAGCTGTACTACTGAATTATAGGTGACCCCGGATTATAACAGTGGTGACCCCGGATTATAACAGTGGTGACCCCGGATTATAACAGTGGTGACCCCGGATTATAACAGTGGTGACCCCGGATTATAACAGTGGTGACCCCGGATTATAACACCTGGCAATCCTAGTTCAGTTCACCAGATGTAGCCGTCATGCAGACTCCATCTTGACTAAAGGCAAGAGCAAAATTTTCAATTTCTGATTGGGTTCAGCATACTTCAACTTTTATTATCTTTGCTACAGCACTTGTTTGTTCTGCATTAACTAATGCACAGGGGTCATTTCTATATTTTGATTTTACAAAGTAGGTGCAAAGTGTAGACAGTAAGTCTTCCAGATGTGCAATTGGTGTCCGGTCCGTGCATCAACTTAGGAAGGTAAGGAAAATTAAAGGTGTCCCATAACCTGTGTGGATTGTAGGGGAGCAAGGCATCAGAGACCTCAGCTTCTCTAGGGGCCGCATATTGAGGGCGGCGCCCATCTCCTCTCCCTCGCTGCTCGTAGGTACCCATTTACAGCTGGGTGAACTGGGGGAATTATACATGTACTGAAGCCAGGCGCGCAAACGGTCACCCATCCCATTGACAACCATGCTTGTCGCTGCTCAACATTGGCTGGGGGAAAGCAAGCGCTCTGACCACTTAGCTATCCCGTCCCCTAACTTAGGAAACAGGCCAATAATTGAGGTCTAAACTTTTGAGAAATAGATTTAGCTTGTACCGACAAAGTTTTTCTTATGAAGTTCAAAATGTTCATATAAAAAGCTTGTTCTAAATTAGATAGCTAAATCTATACCCCGTCACACAATAGCTTGTACATGTATACACGTTTTTTTCCCCAATTTTCTGGATTTAAAGTAAATAGTAGTGCGTTTAGCAAAGTTTTCTCTACAGTCACTTAATGACAATGAATCACGGCTGATATTTATCAATTTTACCGAAAGAAAACAACAACAAAAACCCCATTGTTGTTATTACTGGAATGTCTCGTATTGAAAAACCTGTAATTAACATTTATCATAAGTTCTTTTCTGTGGTTTTGTTGTCAAGAGCGGTCGTGTCTAGTCTCTGTTAGTAGTTCCAGCACTAAAGACAGAAAAGTCCAATGAAATCAGAAAGGGTTTTTCCATCTTTACAGCAGAACTATTGCTGCAGAAGTGGCCTAAAACTGTTGATTACGATCGATGTATTCATAGCACTAATCTGACTTGATTTTACGTCTTTTTTGTAAAGATGGTAAGA
>CM060333.1:7050872-7063372 GCA_030674155.1 Stramonita haemastoma
CTGGATGAACATAGTACTTGGTTTGATTTTTCTGAAGCCATCGTAGGGATATGGATGATGGATCAAACCATTGCACAGAGAAAATTTTGTTGGTAGGTTCCAAAATTGAGATATTTAAACCACAGTTGTCAGTTTCCCCACTTTCAGCTCCTCTCAGCTGCTGATTAATCCATCCCATCCCCGTCCAGCTGGGGCCAGCTGGTGCTATTTATAGCAGGAACTGACCACACTTGGACTTGGTAAAAGGAAAGGACGTGCTAAATATAGCACTCTTGACTGAGTGATGTTCGATTTGTGCGCTGTAAAACTTCATATTAAATGGAAAAATGAGTTTAAATTATATGATTAATCACAGTAAAGTCACACCCCAAAACAAAACAAAGCACTACACTCAAACATTTATTAATCATGTCATGTTTCTAAAACTGCTGATATAATAGAAACATCTGTTCCATAGTTTGGTCTTGTGATCATTATCCAATATGTCTAACGTAGTGTAGGAGAGGTACTAGAATACCTGGGTGCAACCACAAGTATGTCTCTCTCCAAAACAATGTCATTTGATGCTGAAGAATTTCTTCCTGACCTATGTAATGCCAAATTCTTCAATGCGATTGGTTTTCATGAACACCCTGTTTAAAAAAGTTAAGTTAAAGTCTGTCCCGAGCCTAAGGCTCATCAGGCCGGTGTTTATCCCGGTTTCTGTGGAGTTAAGCGACTGAGAGTCATAGACTCCCCCCCGGATAGGACGCCAGTCTGTCGCAGGGTTAACCCCCAATACAAGGTTGGTACACCTTTTACACCTGGGTGGGGTGAGAAAATAGCCGTAAAGTGCCTTTTCCAAGGGCACAACGCCATAGCCGAAAGCTAGGATCGAACCCGAAACCTTTAGATTACGAGTCCAACGCCCTAACCACTAGACTACCGCGGCGGACTAGTAGTAGACTACCCTGTTTAGGTCTACAGTAAATGTGTAAGAATTTACAACCAGCTTCACCTTAAAAGGTGAAGTCTCGCTTTGTTGCATTCAGTTATCTAAAACAGAAGCCTAGTTTGTCATCATTGAGGAAAGGTTATCACAGACATCTCGTTGAAATGTTAAGATTGAAATTTTACATGTGTTTGAAATTCTTACCTTTAATCACACAATTCATGTGAAATGTCATTTCAATATCCACTTCTCCTTCTGTCTGCCTGTCTATCTGTCTCTGCTTCTGTCTCAATGTTGTTGTCATTTTTTTAAATGAAAATGAAAATAAAAAGTAGGAAGCTTATATATAGAGTTGATGTTAAGTTTATACCAGTGCTTGTGCTATCAGTTACCGTCCTCTTGGTTCTGTATCAGTCAATGCTAACCAACAACACACACATCACAGAAGAAAAAATACAAGTACAGTTGCTTTTAATAGCGGAAAGGAGAGAACTACATACAGAGAAATTCTGAAGATTTATACAGGTAAAGCTTGAATATAGATACCAAGAAAACAGATGGTACACGCGCCATTTTGAAGAACTCCAGCCACTGTCAAAGCCCTGTCTCATTGTGTTACCAACATGGATGAATCTTCATCAGACACAAACTCAGGTGCAGAGGATGCTCAACATTTTACACCTGGAATATCACCTGACTTGAAGAACGACTTCATGCACAGCAGCGCTGACAACTGCAGCATCATCGACAACAACACAATGGTCGCCTGGAATCATGCTGGGAACCTGGTCAGCTGGCAGACAGAGGAGCTCTTTTACAAAGTGTGTGGGGGACTTCTCTATCCCCTGATGTTTCTCGTGGGAACCCCAGCCAATGTCCTCAACATGATGGTGTTTTACAAACAGGGTCTGAAAGAAAGGATCAATTTCTGTCTCTTCTTTCTGGCTCTGATTGACATCCTTCACCTCACCCCCGTGTTTATTTTCCAAGTTGAAATGATAGGCAGCTGGTTCACAAATAAAGTGCGTGGAGGACAAATCTATAATTATATGATGAACAACAACCTGCTTGGCTTCTACGGGTTTGGGTACGGCTCCATGGTACTGGCTGCCGTCATTTCCACAGAACGCTGTCTGTGTGTGCTGTTTCCTCTCACTGCTCAGCGCTGTATTCCAACGAAAGTGTTCGCCATTGTTGTTGTGTTTGTTGTCTTCACAGTGAGTTTGCTGCGTTTTGTGGTCACTGCTCAATACAGATCTGCCTGTGTTTATGAAGTCAGGACACAGAGGAAATCCTGGCAGTGGGAGATCAATGGTGACTATTTCAAGAAACATCAGGCCATGCTCAGTATCCTGGAAGGAGTGTTTTATGGATTCTGTCTGTCAATAGGATGCCCAGCACTCGTTCTCATCACTGCCGTCATCACTGCCATCAAACTCAGACAAATCATTCGCTGGCGAAGTCAGTCATCTTCTGATATGTCCAGCCCCAAAGAAATTGGTGTCACCAAAATGCTGATATGTCTGTCCATCGAGTTTGTGCTTCTTTCAAGTCCGGTTATTATTTTTCATGTCACACACTTATTCCCATCTGTTTTGAGCTCTGCTTATCACTTTAATCTGTACCGCATACTGAGTAACTTTGTCAGTGTTTGTTTCTACCTCAGTTCTGCTGTGAACTTTGTGGTGTATTACCTCACTGGCACCAAGTACAGGGAAACTCTGCATGCCTTGCTGGGCGTCAGGAAAGAAGATAAGAAAACTGTCCACAGCAAACAGACATGTTCATCGACCTCACCATGATGGGATTTAACAGAGGAGGATTTGTAAAATAGTATTTAAGTTGCCTGTTCATTGTTGTACAAACCTTTATACAAACAGTTTTGGACAATTCTCTCTCTCTATGCTGAAGATAACAATGAGGATGATGAGAAGTGGAAGACAGTGAGTGTTATTCTGATTACTTATAGAATTGGATACCACGAAATGGCTACAAAGGTTTCTGTTGTGGTGTCTACTTTCCACCTGCTCCAAACATGTTTCCTGTAGTGGCCCAAGGCCGAAGTACAATAAAATATTTCAGTGTTTCATGTTCAGTGCTCAGTGTTCAGTGTTCCTCTCTCTCTCTCTCTCTCTCTCTCTCTCTCTCTCTCTCTCTCCTCTCTCTCTCTCTCTCTCTCTCTCTCCTCTCTCTCCTCTCTCTCTCTCTCTCTCTCTCTCTCTCTCTCTCTCTCCTCTCTCTCTCTCTCTCTCTCTCTCTCTCTCTCTCTCTCTCTCTCTCCTCTCCCAGACCAAAAGCTCTGTCAGCTATTGATGAAAGCTGAGTTTCTAGGCCTACATTAAAATATTGTTGTGTTCTAAACTGTTGCACCGAGATTGTCTTCAGTCATGACAAACGCTTAACACAACAACCTGCACTTTCTTTTGAAGGAGAAAAATTCTCTGAGGTTGGAAGTATGGCTCCTTATGTCGCGAGGCACTTGAAAACAGTCACATACTCTCTGTCACGTGACCTAAGAGAGTGAGAGAGAGAGACAAACAGAGAAAGAGAGAGAGAGAGGGGAGAGAGAGAGAGAGAGAGAGAGAGAGAGAGAGAGAGGAGAGAGAGAGGGAGAGAGAGAGCACATCTTTAGGTTGTGATGACCATCTAGATTAATGGCATGTAATATAACACCCCTGCAAAATCTCTCTCACCTTAGAATACTGCTATCAAATAAAGGAAAACAACAAACACAACAGATAACATCCAAAGGAACATCCATATTGTAGGCCTGTTGGTACAATTAAAACAAAACACAATCCAACATATTTCCAGATATCACTAATTAGTGGAAGGACATTAAACTGAACTAACTACTTCCCGATAGTGTAATATACAAAACACGAAGAACACAAGATAACACAGGTTCAGAACGATAATAGTAACAAATTTACAAAATTTAACTGAGCAACAAAAGCATTCATAATCAGATTTTACTTTTAGTAAAAATCGTGCTGATTGCAAGGGCAGTAGATAAAATGCTCTGTGAAAATGAAGAAAGGAAAACCTTTGAACACTTGGCTGTTACTTTATTTAGCTGTTTGACTTTCTTACAGATTGCAACAAAGTTCATTAACACGCTTTGTCACAACTCTTCAATGTTTCACATATTTCAATTAAAAAAAAAAGAGCTACTTGCAATCAAATGAGCATTTCCAAAATGGGATAATAGAAATTATACGAATGTTGCATGCTCTCCTCATGTTTTGTTAGGAACAGTGTCTTGAGGTTCAGATCCTGGTCCAGTGTGCTTTGTTATAACTCTCCAGTACCTCACACTTTGCAAAACATATATTCTGATTGCAATGGAAGTATATAGGCTGCTATATGAAAAAGAACACCTTTGAATACTGTGCTGTTATTTCAATCGGCTGTTTGACTTTAATTCCAGATTGTGTGACAAATGGAAAAGGTACTTGAAATCCAAAGATCATTTGTGTTTGAATAAGGGAAGGCTTGGGGTCAGAGTTAGTGTTGTCTTCTCGTTTTTTCTCAATGACAGCTACCATAAGAATAGCTGGTCTAAAAAAAAAAAGGTGTTTACTCAAGAAGAAACATAGTCATCATACACAGAATCATTGTAAGCAGCAGCAAGCCAGCAGCTTATAGAGTGACCATAATGATATATCAGCTAAAACTAGATCTTGCTGGATTTCCTCTACAAATAAAACGGCTAATGCCAACAAGATTCTTTATTCAAAAACCCTGTACTCACCAATTCCAAGCTTTAGCTGGTTCTGCTGTCTTCTTGTGTTCATTGCCTCTGTACCAGATCTTTAATCATCATCATCATCATCATCATCATCATCATCATCATCATCATCATCATCATCATCATACATCATCATCATCATCATCATCATAATTATATGGAATTTATACAGCGCTAAATCTTGTAAAGCAAACAAATCGAAGCGCTTGCATTCAAATCAGACATACCCATGCAACCATTCACAAAATAATGAATTAACAAATCATGTATTTTCGCAAACGTAATCTTTGAAGTGGATGTCTGAAAATTCCTCCATTAACTCTTTCAGTAATCTTGAGGAAAAAGTAGTGAGGAAAGACAAGTGCAGGTACCAACTTCTCAATCATTTTGAAAATGACTTATCAAAGATTCAAAATTAAAAAAAAAATTGAAATGAAAATAAATTCTAGGGAATAATGTCTTTTCAGTGGCAGCATTGTAGGCATTTCTGAGTAAGAACCATGCCTTTGGCCTGACCTGACTCGAGTTTCGGCTCCTGGATGAGCCCTCATCAGAGGTCCCGGTGGTGATTGAAACTTCACCTGCTGTGGTACCTTACAGCAAGACACTTTTCAGAATTTAAAAGTGTCAATTGCATTCAGAGGAATATTTGATATTCCTGTGGCCTTTTGAAGCTGCCCCAAAAGATGATGATAAAAAGAGAAAGAAAATATGCTTAAAATATATAACTCTTCTAACTCTTTCAGTAAGGGACAATAAGAATGACTTGAGCAGATGGTCCCATGGGGGGTGTTTGGGATGACCAGCACTGCCTGTCAGTCTTCATCTTCTTCTGGCGTAATCGCACTTGGCACATCTTGCCTCTGTTTTTCAAAATTCTGCTGTAGTCCATATGATACAGTATATGTAGCGCAAAAAAATAAGTTTACCAAATCTATCTTTGGCTAGTATACTTACCACTCTAGACTCAAGTCTAGATCAGCTTTGCCCTCACTGGGCCTGTATTCTTATAGGATATCAGTCAAACTGTAAAGAGTTATGGCGTATTTAACCAGTATAAGTGGCTAGGGCTGCTCAAAGGGGCCTATAGGCGTACCCAATAGAAACTAAATCAGTCAAGAATGTCGTTTAGTTTAAAAATATGTGGTTTATATGGCAGACACAGCACTGCACAGGACACGAATGCCTGGTTCAATATCAAGGACTGTGGGCAAACTTCAATACTGGTGCACCATGTGTTTGGTATTGATTTTCCTGCCCAGCATACCAGCAGAGGAGAAAAAATACCATTGTCACAAACAGCTTAACTGAAACTTCTGCAATTTTATTATCTTTATACAAATTACTGATTGGGAAAGAAAGGAAGAAACAATTTACTGTATATACTATACAATAATTGATAAGGAAAAGGAAGGAAAAAAAGCATATCTACCATTTATAACTATACCAACTATTGAAAGGGAAAAGGAAGAGAAAAACATATCTACCATAATTTGTACATGTAGACAAATTATTGTTAAGGATAAGGAGGAAAAAAAAACCCAGGAAATATCCATCTAGATGCCCCTCTCCACTATATGTATAAAAAAAATAGTGTATATGGACGTGGTACCAGCAAGATACTACGACTCAATGTAGCCATTCTGCATATAATTCAGTATAAAAAGAATGAATAATTTACCACCCAATTAAAATATAATGTGACATGCATTGTACATAATTAAGCATGATAGAATAAATCATACACAATTATAGGACTTGAGAAATTACTAAAATTGTTTTCTAATTGTTGCAAAAGACCATTAACATCATGATTAAGGGATTTCACAGAACTTCTATTCCCAATATGTACAAATGTTGCTGGTAATGCTTCATGTTTAGTAGATTTGGCATCATAGGGGATGGGATAGCTCAGTGGTCAGGGCACTTGCTTTCCCCCTGCTAGGGTTAAGCAGCACAGAGCATGGCTACCAATTGGATGGGCGACTGTTTTGCACACCTTGGCTTCAGTACAGTCCCCCAGTTCGCCCAGGTGTAAATGGGTACCTGCCCTCTTTAGGGTCAGGGAAGGTAAAGCAGCGAGAGAGAGGAGATGGGCGCCACCCTCAATGTGCTGGCCCCTAGATAAGCTGAGGTCTCTGATCCCTCACACTCCTACAACCACATAGATTATAGAACACCTTTAAATTCCTTATCTTACTTTTAGCATCATGTAAAGTGACCCGGCCATGCCTGAGGCACTTGTCTTTTTCTTTTGGATTTATTTTTGCTCTGTGCATGGTAAGTTGTCTCTACTTTTTTGAGTCTACTTTGTTGCTCTGGCTGCTGGATCAGAAACAGCCAGCCAAGTCACATTTCATTTTCAAGTCTAGCAGGCGTGAGGCATGGAGGCGCTTTTGCTCCAAGCTGATCAGCAGAACCTCCAGCAAGAAGGTCTGGAGGGTGATTGCAAAGATCAAGGGGCAGGGCGCCTCCACGTCGATCAACCATTTGCGCTCTGGGGACGTTTGGTCACCGACAGGGAGGCGGTGGCTAATTTGCTGGCCACCACCTTGAAGGCAAACTCTTCTTCAGAAACGAAAACGCAGGCCTTCTTGAGCACGAAGCTGCGTCAGGAGAAAGTTCCTTTGAATTTTGTGTCCCGTAATGACAAAGAGTATAACCTGCCGTTGTCTTTCCCCGAGCTGAAAAGTGCCTTGCAGTCTTGCGGTGAGACTTTGGCAGGCCCTGACGAGGTCTATTACAGCCTCTTGAGGCATCTTCCGGAAGTCTGCATGCGGACCCTCCTGAAAGTTTATAACAAGATCTGGATGAGAGGGTTTTTTCCCACGCATTGGCAGATGGCCTGTGTCGTTCCAATTCCCAAACTCAACAAAGACCTTAGGGACCCTGACAATTACAGACCAAAAGCGCTCACCAGCTGCGTTTGCAAGGTACTGGAGAAAATGGCCAACCACCTCCTGGTGTGGCATCTGGAAGCAAAGGGCCTTCTGGCCAGGGAGCAATGTGGTTTCCGCAAAAATCGCTGCGCCGTGGACCACCTGTCGCCACAAGTCCGGCGCTACAAATACCAAAGACGGTAGTAGAGGGGGTATGCATAAGAGCAACTGGGAGAAGATGTGACAAAAGGCCGGTTTGAGTCCAATCCAATCCAATCATGTTGCTCATAGCCCCGCCGACCACACAGGCCATATCGGGGCTGTCACCTCGTCACCTTTTAAAACTCATTAAAACTGTGCAACTATATACAGATTAAAACGGGGTATAAAACCAACTTCACTATCCTGGCTTATATCACCACACACACACACACACACACACACACACACACACACACACCCCACACACACACACACACACACACACACACACACACACACACACACACACACACACACAACAAACAAACAAACAAACAAACAAACAAACGCACACACCATAACGAGCGCGCGCATGCACGCGCGACACTGTAACCCCCCTCCCCCCCGCCCCCCCTCCCAAAGAATAAGAGCAACTGGGAGAAGATGTGACAAAAGGCCGGTTTGAGTCCCGTCCTACCCCGCATTTTGCACAGTGACGACCCCATGGCGCGAGGAGAGTTCTGTACTGTATTCATACACACCGTTCTAGCATCACAGGGGTCTCCTCCTAGTCAGCAAATATTACAGTATCAGGAACATACAATATCAACATCGGACGGGACGGGACGGGATAGCCTAGTGGTCAGAACATTGCGCTCGCAATTTGACGACCCGGGTTCGATTCCCGTTCAAGGAGATTTTTCCTCTGGAGTTAACATCAGTGCTGACTCTACTCCCCCCCCCCCCCAAAAAAAAAAAAGTCTTCGGGTGAGACTATAAATCGAGGCCCTGTGTGCCAACGCACGCAGAACATCTTGCGCACACGTTAAATCCTGTTCTGCTTTTCCTAAGAGTAGGCCATTGTGTGTCGGTGGGAACAGATGACATTTACAAAACTGCATACACACGGGACTGGATGTAAAAAAGCATATGAATGCTTATTCCATTATCCTCTGTATATAAAAGATTTTTTTTTTTAAAGAAGAAACATCACCGTTAGGCACTGCAAAGTTCTGTCATCAAAATCAAGTCCTATATCAACTGGACTTCAGCTTTTCTGGATCAGGTGGGACCCCCAAGTCATTTACTTAAAGAGCAAAAAGTCATGGGGAAGCAATGATTTCAATGATCTGCAAGGAACACAACTCGCAAGAGGTCTGCAAGATTCAATCTAGTTTTGGATTGTGTCCCTTGGTCAAGGTTTAGGTTCCAAACTTTAATAAAATTTATAGGAATCGTTTTTGAAAATGGGCAACAGAAAAAATACTGAATTTGGCAAAATTAATTAAGCAAGGACAACAAAATGTTTTCCTAAATAATCTTTTTCATATACTCGCATAACTGCAGAACCATGTATGTACATATCGTATTAATTTTGCTCTAAACAGTCATCAATTTTTCTAGTCATAAGCTGTTTCAATGTAGGCTACTCACTACTGAAGTGTCACTTCTCCCTCTCTAGTTTCTATACATGATAGAGAGAGAGGAAGAGAGAGAGAGGAGAGAGAGAGAGAGAGAGAGAGAAGAGAGAGAGAGAGAGAGAGAAGAGAGAGAGAGAGAGAGAGAGAGAGAGAGAGAGAGAGAGAGAGAGAGAGAGTCAGACAGATAGTCTTTATTTTTCAAGGGTTACAGAGTAAGTATTACATACTTTTTTCTTCCTTTCCTTTTTTTTTTTTTCGAGAGAGAGGTACACGGACAGACAGACAGAGACGGAAGATAGGCAAACAGACAGACAGAGTACATGTAGGCAAAGTGTGTTAAGCAGCATACATACTGGCTATTCTTTTTTTTCATACATGGGTGAACATTCATGCTTCTCTATTGTTATTGTTGTTGTATGTTTAATGTCTGTTCACATTTCGTGACATAAGCCTAGACTAGACTACACTACGAGAGAGAGAGAGAGAGAGAGAGAGAGAGAGAGAGAGAGAGAGAGAGAGAGAGAGAGAGAGAGAGAGAGAGAGAGAGAGAGAGAGAGAGAGAGAGAGAGAGAGACAGAGAGACAGACAGACAGACAGACAGACAGACAGACAGACAGACAGACAGACAGACAGACAGACAGACAGTCTCTAGTGGCAAAAGTCGTCGACCTCGTGATGATCTGACAGCCGGCTGGTGGTGTTACTGTCGGGCGTTCCCTCGTTTAACAGCCTGCGAAAAATTAGAATATTCATTATGATTTCTGCCTCACTCATAGCACTTGAGAATTTGTGTGACACAGTAAAAATTACACACTGGATGAGATTTCTTTTTCCGCGAGTATAGCCGTTTTCGGGTGTCTTTATGTAGGCAGCCATATGTCGACTTGAGAGGATTGGTTTTATTTTCTGCCTTTCATGAAAAACACCGGTGGCTGTTGTTGTGCTTAGTGTTTGTTATCAATAAAATACTTGTTCTTGTTTTTCTTTTTCTGGTTTTTCCTCTTGTTCTGGTTTTTCTTCTTGTTCTTGTTCTTTGTTTTTCTTTTTCTGGTTATTCTTCTTGTTCTTTTTCGTCTTCGAACGCTCGGACAGCAAGTACTGTCATCTGTCATGTGAGCGAAAATGCTTTTGCGAGGCCGTTAAGCGCCTGACAAATCAGGCCCAGCACATCTAACATAGCAAAGAAGAGAATATACTTATCTTTCAAGTCTTTCTGGACCCCAAAAAAGGCACGAGAACTGACCATGAAAGCAGAGAAAAAATAGACAAGGGGGAGTAGGGGCTAACAGGACAAAAAAATGGAACAAGGCAGAAACAAAGAGAGGGATAGAAAAAAAGGAAGTGATTGCACAGGATTTGATGCTGACGGGCCCCCAGCATCCCTATGGGGGATTTTCAGATATGATTGAGGGATTGATTGCATGCACTATAAAAAGAAACCTCCACTACACAGAAGTATTGGCACACAAAGTTATGGATGAGGTGTTGACAGATTCGTTTAGAAAGCTAACACACGTGCCTAGGCACAGACAGTCACACAAACAGACGGGAAGACATAGGGACAGACAGACAGACACATACGCGCGTATGTGTAAAAACACACAAATACATACAGAGATTTAGTTCCACATGCAAAGCTTGTGCACACACACACAGACACACAGACACACAGACACACAGACACATACATACACACACACACACACACACACACACACACACACACACACACACACACACACACACACACACACACACACACACACACACACACACACACACAATGATGAGACTATAAACCGAGGCCCCGTGTGCCAACGCGCGCAGAACATTTGCGCACACGTTAAATCCTGTTCCGTTTTTCGTAAGAGTAGGCCATTGTGTGCCGGTGGGAACAGATGACAAGATTTACAAAACTGCATACACACGGGGACTGATGTAAAAAAAGCACACGATTGCTTATTCCTTTATCCTCGATATAAAAGAATAAATAAAATATATAAATGATTAAACGTAATGAAATGTGGTTAGTTCACACATACACACACACACACACACCACACAACACACACACACACACACACACACACACACACACACACACACACACACACACACACACACACACACACACACACACACACACACACACACACAACACACACACACACACACTTGCCACATTGCAATATCCATTAAAAAAATAATACTTTCACAATCACATCACAAGGATTGGTATTCCTTTCACATTTAATGTGCTTTTAAAATGACAAAATACCCTTTTTCCAACACACTTTTCATACTATACTATCATACAAACGATTACATTTTTCTTGTCAATTTACACACTAAAGGGCCCTTGATTCATGCTAAAGTTCGATGTCTTTTTGTTGTTAACAAATCTGCAGATTTTACAGAAAAAATTCTTAAATGACCTTAACTTATAACTTATTTTTCATAAGAGTGAGGGATAGATAGCACTTAAGAAAAAAAAACTTGAAGGACACTATAGCCTAGTGGTTAAGACATACTTCAATCCCGTGGCTCCATGGAGTCCTGGGGATGAATCTTGACAGCGTCTGGTAAATGAAGGGTGGGGAGGTGTTTTTTTTTACAAATCCCTAAGGTCAACTTCCAAGTGCAGATCTGACAGTGCCTTAATTCCCTTTGTGTTTATACAGATGCAGAAGATCAAATATGCACATTAAAGATCCCTTAATTCATGTCAGTGTTCAGTTGGTTATGAAAATTTTAACATATCCAGCATACCTCCCTGAAGTCTGGATACAGCTACCTTCATGGAGGCCAAAACATGTCGCATATGTAAGATCTCACCACTGATGAACCTTGGAGCTCTCGCCAAAAAATAGTGAAATGTTAACGTTTCAGTCTAGACTTTAGTACCTAGCTGACAAAGCTTTGGCCTAGGCCAGAAAAGGAATAGATGAAATGTAATGTTACCTCTCACATCGTGGCAACTGACATGTAGTACTGGATGGCGTGTCTGTTCTTTGTCACTTGATTCCCGTCCTGGAGCTCCTGAAAGCAGTTAACAAATCGTCAGTGACAGAGAAAATGTTCACAACTCTACTAGCTTAAATCTCATTAATATTTACAAAGTGTGCCATAATACTCATCTACTTTATTTAAATATTTATGATCTTCTGAAATATGAATTAAATTTTAATATTTTTAAACATCAAGTTTGAAACTAGTACATTGCATTACAATTATCGTCAACAATTATGTGAATAATTTTTTTGCTGTTGACAAATCACTGTGCATATTTCACGGAACAAATTCTTAAATGACCCTAA
>CM060333.1:7068372-7073372 GCA_030674155.1 Stramonita haemastoma
ACGACGCAGCAGTAACCGCCAACTTACTTGAGGACCTACAGCGGCTCATGGCTCACTTCAGCGATGCCTGCCATGACTTCGGGCTTACCATTTTAGCTTGAAGAAAACACAAGTCATGGGACAAGATGTTGACTCCCCCTCCTCCCCGCCAGCCATAAGCATAAATTACTACGATCTGTATGTCATCCCTGCCTTTGTGTACGTACCTGGGCTCAACTATCTCAGACACCCTCTCACTTGACGCAGAGCTAACAAGCGCATCGACAAAGCAGCTACCACCATGACCAGACTGGTAAAGAAAGCATAGAACAACAGTCAGCTGACAGCACACAAAGATCCACATTTATTTATTTATTTACTCATTTATTCATTTATGTATTTATTCTTTTATATCGGGGATAATGGAATAAGCACTCATGTGCTTTCTTTTTTACATCCAGCCCCCGTGTGTATGCAGTTTTGTAAATGTCATCTGTTCCCACCGGCACACGATGGCCTTCTCTTACGAAAAGCGGAACAGAATTTAACGTGAGCGCAAGATGTTCTGCGTGCGTTCGCACACGGGGCCTTGGTTTATAGTCTCATCCGAAGGACTTTTCGGGGGAGTGGAGTCAGCACTGATGTCAACTCCAGGAGAAAAATCCCCTCGACCGGGAATCGAACCCGGGTCGTCAAATTGCGAGCGCAATGTTCTGACCACTAGGCTATCCCGTCACCCTCCCTCCCCCTTCCGATCTACAGAGCCTAAGTCTTGAGCACCCTCCTGTATGGCAGCGAGTCCTGGACTTTGCGTGCCCGACAAGAGCGAAAGCTCAATGCTTTTCACATGCGTTGCCTCCGACGCATCCTGAACATCACCTGGCAGGACAAGGTCCCAAACAACACTGTCCTGGAAAGAGCTGGATGCACCAGCATGTACACGCTGCGAAAACAGAGACGTATGCGCAGGCTCGGCCATGTTGTGCGCATAGACGACAGACGGATCCCTAAAAAAAACCTCTGTGGAGAACTTACGCAGGGAAAACATACCATAGGCAGACCACAGCTTCAATACAAAGACATGTGTAAGAGGGACTTAAAAACCCTGAACATTGACCAGAACAACTGGGAAGCAACAGCCCTCGAACGGTCAGCCTGGAGACAGACTGTGCAGAAAGGTCTCTCCAAGTTCGAAGAGACACTTGCTTAGCAGCACGAGGCAAAGAGAACGAGAAGAAAGGCTGCAGACCAGGCAGACAGACCAGCGTCAGACTTCATCTGTGCCCCCTGCCATAGGACTGTCATTCCCGTGTCCGACTGGCCAGCCACAACCAACGCTATACCAGAATAAATACCTAGAGAGCAACACCATAGTCTTCCGAGGGGGACGGGATATAGCCTAGTGGTCAGAACACTGCGCTCGCAATTTGACGACCCGGGTTCGATTCCCAGTCGAGGGGGTTTTTCCTCTGGAGTTAACATCAGTGCTGACTCCACTCTCCCCAAAAGTCTTCCGGATGAGACTATAAACCGAGGCCCCGTGTGCGAACGCACGCAGAACATCTTGTGCACATTTAAATCCTGTTCCGCTTTTCGTAAGAGTAGGCCATCGTGTGCCGGTGGGAACAGATGACATTTACAAAGCTGTATACACACGGGGACTGGATGTAAAAAAGCATTTGAGTGCTTATTCCATTATCCTCGATATAAAAGAATAAATAAATAAATGATTGAAGGCTGCCGATCATCATTTGACTAGAAATAACAATTCGTAGTGACTCGATTCTACTTCAAAATTTGAATGTATAAAATTCAATTTGATCAGGTTATTTGCAATTCTTGCATCACACTGCTCGGTTTTAAATCTATTGGGCAGCCGTGCTTGAAAAACAGAAAGCTTTGGTACATGACTAACCATTTTGTATAATTCTGTAGATGTGTAACTTTGCACGAAACATCTCAAATTAGAAGCTGTTCTGTTAAGAGGGGGGGGGGGGGGGCGATGTTGTATTAGGAGGGAGAATAGGCTGTCGTGTTGAAAACGGGGGAGGGGGGTGCTCTTGTGTTAGGAGGGAGTGGAGAAAGTGTTGTGTTAGGAGGTGTGTGTGTGTGTGTGTGTGTGTGTGTGTGTGGTGTGTGTGTGTGTGTGTGTGTGTGTGTGTGTGTGTGTGTGTGTGTGTGTGTGTGTGCGTGTGTGTGTGTGCGTGTGTGAGTGTGTGTGTGCGTGTGTGTGTGTGAGTGTGTGTGTGTGTATGTATGTGTGTACCTGCGCGTGTGTGTGTGTGCGTGTGTGTGTGTGTGTGTGTGCGTGTGTGTGTATGTGTGTGTGTGTGTGTGTGTGTGTGTGTGTGTGTGTGTGTGTGTGTGTGTGTGTGTGTGTGTGTGTGTGTGTGTGTGTGTGTAGTATAGTCTTCAAGTTTACGTCCTTCCACATACAGTGATACCGGTATGTGTGTGTGTACGTGTGTGTGTGCGTGTGTGTGTGTATTTATGTGTGTGTGTTGTGCGTGCGTGCGTGGCCGCGCGCGCGCGCGCGCGTGTGTGTGTGTGTTTTAATAGGCTTCCTCTTTGTACTGGGACTTGAAACCTCACACAGCCCAAATCGATCATTCAGACTGAAATATCATCCTTTTGCCCTACCCACCAGTGAAATAAGGAAGCAATCTAGCTGTGGGTTGGGCAGTTTGTTTGTTTGTTTGTTTTTTTGCACGGAGCTGCTTTCGACATAGAATTTTAGTTTGTGGGGGAGAGCTAGGATGCGATAGCAGCAAATCTTTCAACAGACAATCTGCACGTAGACACGTACGTCTGGCTAATGGATCGTCAAGTGTGAACGTCAACAACCTTACCTGTGTTTTTAAAAAAAAAAATATTTTTTTTTGTTTCTTCGTCAGTCCATCCATCCCATTTCTTTATTCTCTCAATATCGTTCACTTCATGTCTAATACTGTGTGTATTTGTGTTAGTTCGGTTTTTTTTTTCTATCATAAAAATGCTCAACAAAAATATTTCTGAACAGGTTTGTGTTAAAAAAGAAAAGGCATAACTGTATGTGTGACTGATGGGTGGTGAGCAAAGGCATGGACCTTCCAAGCTCGCAGGAAGGAAGGTGGCAGGATGGTTAAGACGATCGCCTGCCAACGAGTAAACCGTGAGGTTCTGGGTTCGATTCCCAGCATCGCCTTTTCTTCCCAGTTTGACAAAAAAAATCGAACTGAATGTCAAAGTCATTCGGGCGAGACTTTAAACCGAGGCCCCGTGTGCGAACGCCCACAGAACATCTTGCACACACGTTAAAACCCCGTTCTGCCTTTCGAAAGAGCAGGCCATTGTGTGCCGGTAGGAGCGGATGGCAAAATTATAAAAACCAGCATGCACACAGGTGTCGTGTTTAGACACCATCCCTGAGGAAAAATCGGGGAGTTGGAGTCCCCAGGGCGGCCTGGGGCTGTATATATATAGATAGATAGATAGATAGATAGATAGATAGATAGATAGATAGATAGATAGATAGATAGACAGACAGACAGACAGACAGACAGACAGACAGACAGACAGACAGACAGACAGACAGACAGACAGACAGACAGACAGACAGACAGACAGACAGACAGACAGACAGATAGATAGATAGATAGATAGATAGATTAGATAGATAGATAGATAGATAGATAGATAGATAGATAGATAGATAGATAGATAGATAGATAGATAGATAGATAGATAGATAGATAGATAGTATCTTAATTTTTTTTAGACATAAGGAAGGTACACTTAAAACAATATTGTGAATGTTGCCAGATTCACGTGTCTTATTTTATTTGTTTATTCATTTATTCTTTTATGTCGAGGTTAATGGAAGAAGCACTCGTGTGCTTTTTTTTTTTTACATCCAGTCCACGTGTGTATGTAGTTTAATCAATTTTTTTTATACCTTCTCACAGGCACACGATGGCCTAATCTTCCAAAAAACAGAACCGGTTTTAACTTGTGAGTAAGATGGCTCTCTGTGCGTTAGCACACGGGACCTCGGTTTATGGTCTCATCCGTAGGACTTTTGGGGGAAGTGGAGTCGGCACTGATGTTAACTCCAGAGGAAAATATCCCCTTGAATGGGATTCGAACCCGGGTCAGCAGATCACGAGCGCAACGCGCAACACTCTAACTAACCAGGCTATCCCATCTCGTCAAGCAAGCAAACAAGCAAGCAATCAAGCTAGCAAACAAGCAAATAAGCAAGCAATCAAGATAGCAAATAAGCAAGCAATCAAGCAATCAAGCTAGCAAATAAACTAGCAAATAAGCTAGCAAACAAGCTAGCAATCAAGCTAGCAAATAAGCTAGCAATCAAGCTAGCAAATCAGCTAGCAATCAAGCTAGCAAATAAGCAAGCAATCAAGCTAGCAAACAAGCAAATAAGCAAGCAATCAAGCTAGCAAATAAGCAAGCAATCAAGCTAGCAAACAAGCAAATAAGTAAGCAATCAAGCTCGCAAACAAGCAAATAAGCAAGCAATCAAGCTAGCAAATAAGCAAGCAATCAAGCTAGCAAACAAGCAAATAAGCAAGCAATCAAGCTAGCAAATAAGCAAGCAATCAAGCTAGCAAACTAGCAAATAAGCTAGCAAACAAGCTAGCAATCAAGCTAGCAAATAAGCTAGCAATCAAGCTAGCAAATCAGCTAGCAATCAAGCTAGCAAATAAGCAAGCAATCAAGCTAGCAAACAAGCAAATAAGCAAGCAATCAAGCTAGCAAACAAGCAAGGGAACAAACAAGCAAGCAAGCGAACAAACAAGCAACAATCTCAAGCAACACAAATTGCCAAGCTAGGCTAGGCTAGGCTAACTTGGGGTCCCCTCTCCCCAATTCCAAACACTCGCGCACTGACTCACTCACTCAGTTACTGACCGCCCTCCCGCCCACTAGACTATTTCCCACCCCAAGTTCGTTCATTAAATGTGTTCCCCGCTAAACGGTATTCCTGCTACATACATTGCATCGATTTCACATCTATGCATTTC
>CM060333.1:7075872-7080872 GCA_030674155.1 Stramonita haemastoma
GAGAGGGAGAGAGAGAGAGAGAGATTGTCCTCCCTTCTTGGTCTGAACGCATTCTCTTCGTTCATTTAAAACCTTTTTTTTTTATTCTTTTATTTCGAGGATAATGGAATAAGCACTCGTGCTTTTTTATACATCTAGTCCCCGTGATTATGCAGTTTTGTAAGTTTTGCCATCCGTTCCCAGCACTCATTTTCTTTTGTTTTTTACATCCAGTGCCCGTGTGTATGCAGATTTGTCGGTTTTGTTATCCGTTCCCACCGGCACACAACGGCCTACTCTTCCGAAAATCTGAACGAGGTTTAACGTGTGTGCAAGATGTTCTGTGTGCGTTCGCACACGGGACCTCGGTTTACAGTCTCATCCGAAGGACTTGGGGGGGGGGGGGGGGGGGGTGGAGACTGAAAATATCCTCTTCAACGGGACTCGAACCCGAGTGGTCAAGGGTGCAAGGGCAATGATCTAACCACAAGGTTGTCCCGTCCCCTACATTTATTTGTTTTTTAGGTTTTATTTATTTATTTATTTTATTTATTTATTCTTTTATATCGGGTATAATGGAATAAGCACGCATGTGCTTTTTTACATCCAGTCCCCAATATATGTGGTGACGAGCACAAGACTGTAACCTCTACCAGTCCATCTGGTAAATAAAACTATTTATTATATTATTTCATACCACTTTATGTCACAGCAGATTTCTCTGCGTGAAATTTGGGCTGCTCTCCCCGGGGAGAGCGCGTCGCCACAAGTGCAGCGCCTATCCATTATTTTTTATTTATATATGCAGCCCTGAGCCACCCTGGGGACTCCAACTGCCCGATTTTTCCTCAGGGACGGTGTCTAAACACGTCACCCGTGTGCATGCTGGGCTTTTTTTTTATATAATTTTGTCATCCGCTCCTACCGACACACAATGGCCTGCTCTTGCGAAAGGCGGAACGGGGTTTTAACGTATGCGCAAGATGTTCTGCGTGCGTTCGCACACGGGGCCTAGGTTTATAGTATCGAATGACCTCTATGTACAGAGGTCGCGCATGCCAATACATGCAGAACATGTTGTATCCACAGAAGAACTCTATTCACTTTTCACAGAGGAACAGGCTAGCTAAGACCAGTGACACGGATGACACGAACATAGCCAGCTACTCTACACTACACTACACTACGCTACGCTGCACTGCGCTGCGCTGCACTGCACTGTGCTGTGCTGCAAGACACTACACTACACTACGTTACGCTGCACTACGCTGCACTGCACTGCACTGCAGTACACTATACTATACTACACTATTCTACACTACACTACGCTACGTTACGCTGCACTGCGCTGCACTGCACTGCACTGCACTATACTACACTATACTACACTATACTATTCTACACTACACTACGCTACGCTGCACTGCATTGCACTGCACTACACTACTCTACACTGCACTGCACAGCACTACACTGCTCTACACTGCATTGCACTACACTACACTACACTACACTACACTACACTACACTACACTACACTACACTACATTCCAATAAAAAATAAAATATAAAAAAAGAATAGATTAGAACATGGTAGAATTCGTGTGTTTTTTCTTTTTTGTCGTGTCTTTTTTGTTGTTGTTGCTTTTTTCTGTTCTTTCTTTCTTTGTTTCTTTCTTTCTTTCTTTCTTTCCTCATTTCTTTCTCTCTTCCTTTCTTTCTTTCTTTCTTTCTTTCTTTTGGTCGCATCCTCCTCATATTACCTCCCCCGCCCTTCCCCTCTCTCACACGTACAGAAGACAACATAATCTTCTGGCAGCTTTTTCCTAACACACATACGCAATCTTAATCGGAAAAATCACATGCTCTAAAGTGTTGACTTTTGTTTTTGTTGAAATGCATATCCAAACAATATGAAATCGGTTTTCAAAGAAATCATGCCTTTGATATGCGCATCAACAGATTAACTGGGAATGATTTGTCTGAGTGTCTCAGTTTGTCGGATTGTCTGTGTGTCTGCCTGGCTGTCTGACTGTCTGTCTGTCTGTTTGTCTGTCAGATTGTATGATTGTCTGTGTGTCTGTCTGTCTGTGTCCCTATCTCTATCTCTATCTCTAACTGTCTGTCTGTCTGTCTGTCTGTCTGTCTGTCTGTCTGTCTGTCTCTGACTCTGTCTCTGTTTCTGTCTCTGTCTCTCTGTCTGTCTCTCTCTCTCTGTCTCTCTGTCTCTGTCTCTTTGTCTCTCTGTCTCTGTCTCTCTGTCTCTATCTCTCTGTCTCTGTCTCTCTGTCTCTGTCTCTTTGTCTCTGTCTCTGTCTCTCTCTCTCTCTCTCTCTCTCTTTCTTTCTTCTTCTCTCTCTCTCTCTCCTCTCTCTCTCTCTCTCTCTCTCTCTCTCTCTCTCTCTCTCTCTCTCTCTCTTCTCTCTCTCTCTCTCTCTCTCTCTCTCTCTCTCTTTTCTTCTTCTTCTTCTTCTTCTTCTTCTTCTTCTTCTCTGATCTAGCTTAACAACATTGTTGTTATTGTCACTATAGAATCACGAAGGATATAATGGTACCCCCTGTGTGTCTGTAGATCAACAGCCCTCTCACTCCACAAGATCCGGATATTCAACACCAACGTCAAGTCGGTCCTACTGTTTGGCTCAGAAACCTGGCGGTTGACAAAGACCAACACCCACAAACTCCAGACATTCACCAACAGATGTCTTAGGAACATCCTTGGTATCAGGTGGCCAGAAGTAGTCTCAAACGAAGAACTATGGGACAGGACCAGACACGCTCCATTCGAGACGGAGATCAAGAAAAGGAAATGGGGATAGATCAGCCATACGCTCCGCACGCCTGCTTCAAACGTCACCAGACAGGCCCTTGACTGGAACCCACAAGGGAAGCGGAAAGTAGGTCGACCAAAACAGACCTGGCGCAGAAGCATTGAAGCAGAGACGAAGGCAGCTGGAATGACGTGTGCCGAGCTGAAGAGGATCTCCCAGAACCGAGTCCGTTGGAGGAGTGTTGTTGCGGCCCTTTGTTCCCACGGGAATTCACAGGCCTAAGTCAAGTCTGTGTATATGACTTACTTCAATCCTGTGGGTCCATGAAGTCAGGGATTGAACGCTCGGCAGCCTCTCTGAAGTTTTAAAACAGTTAAAAGTTAAAGTCTGTCCCGAGCCTAAGGCTCATCAGGCCGGTGCTTATCCCGGTTTCTGTGGCGTTCAGCGACTGAGAGTCATAGACTTCCCCCTGGATAGGACGCCAGTCTATCGCAGGGTTAACCCCCAACACAAGGTTGGTACCCCGTGCCTAGAGAGGCATGGGCTCCACCATGGTCAACCTGCACAAGAGACACGGCTTGAAAAATGAAGTGCAGATTTGTTAGTCTGTCTTTGCAAGCGGACAATGTGTATGCTTCTTTTCTTTCTCTCTTTTTTTCTTTTTCTTTGTTTCTTTTATTCTTTTATATCGAGGATAATGGGATAAGCACTCTTGTGCTTTTTTACATCCAGTCCCTGTGTGTATGCAGTTTTGTACATGTCATCTGTTCCCACCGACACACAATGGCCTACTCTTACGAAAAACGGAACAGGATTTAACGTGTGTGCAAGATGTTCTGCGTGCGTTCACCCACGGGGCCTCGGTTTATAATCTCATCCGAAGGACTTTTGGGGAGAGTGGAGTCAGCACTGATGTTAACTCCAGGAGAAAAATTTCCTCGACCGGAATTGAACCCGGGTCGTCAAATTGCCAGCACAATGTTCTGACCACTAGGCTATCCGTCCCCCCCCCCCCCCCCTCCCTTTCCGCTGGATCGGTGGTCTCAGAGGTAACGCACCTGTCTAGAAAGCAAAAAGACCAGGTCGGAAGTGTATAGTGGTTTGATCCCCGTTTGGTCCCAAAACTTTTACCCCATCCATTAGACCATGAGTGGTGGTCTGGGTGCTAGTATTTCGGATGATACGATAAACCGAAGTTCCGTGCGTTACATATAATTTTTATTCAGCGCACGTAAAAGAACTCATGGAAACAAGAGAGTTGTTCATGGCAAAATTTTGTAGAAAAAACCCACTCGGATAGGGAAACGAATACACCTGCAGACAGGAAAATAAAAAATGGATAGGCGCTGCTCTTGTGGCAACACGCTCTCCCAGGGGAGAGTAACCCCAATTTCACGCAGAAAAATCTGCCGTTACTTAAAGTGGTATAAAATGAAAAAAAAAAAAAAAGACGGAGCACGATATGAACTCTAAGCTTTGCTAGATTCATTTGTCTTTGTTTCTAGGCCTTTGAATAACATAAAAATTCCGTTTTGAATCATGCCCCAGGCATAAACAGTTGAAATACTATACAATGTCTCCATCTTTCTTCGTACAGGAAAACATTCCCTTTTGTTAGATTTGTCTAGCGAAACACGAAAACAACATTTGCCAGAAAGAGATGTGCGTGAATAAAAGATGTCAGACGCTTTCAATGGAAATATTATTATGATTGATTGGGAATACAGGCCCTCAACATAGGTGTTCGATTGCTTTGGGAAAAGAATTTTTTGAAAAAATAGTTGGAGTCTGAAAGCAACGATTAAAGTTCCTCTTCATTTAATATACTTTTTATTCATTATTATGTATTCAACACACACACACACACACACACACACACACACACACACACACACAGCGCGCGCGCGCGCGCGCGCGCGCGCGCGCGCACGCGCACAAACACACATACACACACGTGCATGCACGCACGAATGCACGCATGCACACACGCACACACACGTACACATGCACGCACGCCCGCAAACACGCACGCACGCACACACACACACGCACGCACGCACGCATGCACATACGCCACACACGCACGCACGCGCGCGCACACACACACACACACACACACACACATACACACACACACACACACACACACACACACACACACACACACACACACACACACACACACACACACACACACACACACACACACACACACACACACACACACACACACACACCCGGGTTCGATTC
>CM060333.1:7088372-7090872 GCA_030674155.1 Stramonita haemastoma
TCTATCTATCTATCTATCTATCTATCTATCTATCTATCTATCTATCTATCTATCTATCTATCTATCTATCTATCTATCTATCTATCCCTTGACAATTTGATACCATTTCATGTCAGTTCGAACTAACCGTACTCATGAAGAATGAAAATTAAAGTACATTACACTACAACTGGTGTAGGCATAAAACTTTGAAAAGTTGAAGTCAGCGCTAGACATGTATGCAGTTCTAGTAGGCAGTAGGCATATAATAGTAGGTATCCGTCAGTGTCAGAAGACTATGGAGTTGCGCTCTAGGCTCCAGAGCGCAAAGCCTGGGTAAATAAGTACAGAGGGCAAGCGGTTACCCGTGCAGCAGAACCTGCCCCCCCTCCCCCCCCCCCCCTCTCTCTCTCTCTCTGGTAATTGGATCATTATAATTGTTCTTGTTTTAGTTGAGGCTGTCTTTTTATCTTGATGTTATCCCTGAAAGGGGCGGGGACTGGATGTATTAAAGCACATGAGTGCTTATCTATTATCCTCGAATAAAAGAATTTTGCCTTGCCTTGCCTTGCCTTGCCTTGCTTTGCCTTGCCTTGTTTGTGTGTGTGTGTGTGTGTGTGTGTGTGTGTGTGTGTGTGTGTGTGTGTGTGTGTGTGTGTGTGTGTGTGTGTGTGTGTGTGTGTGTGTGTGTGTGTGTGTGTGTGTTTTGTATAGTGGTGTAAGGCCGATGTACAATAAAACTTTTCAGTGTTCAGTGTTCAGTGATCAGTGTTCAGTGTTCAGTGTTCAGTGCTCTCTCTCTCTCTCTCTCTCTCTCTCTCTCTCTCTCTCCTCTCTCTCTCTCTCTCTCTCTCTCTCTCTCTCTCTCTCTCTCTCTCTCTCTCTCTCTCTCTCTCTCTCTCTCTCTCTCTCTCTCTCTCTCTCTCTCTCTCTCTCTCTCTCTCTCTCTCGTTAAATCTTGTTCCGCTTCTCGTAAGAGTAGGCCATCGTGTGCCGGTGGGAACAGATGACATTTACAAAATGCATACGCACGGGGACTGGATGAAAAAAAGCACAAGAGTGCTTATTCCATTATCCTCGATATAAAAGAATAAATCAAAATCAAATTTCTCTCTCTCCCTCTCCAAGTCGCTGGAATGGTCCACTGGAAAAGCAATCGCTGAGACGCATGGTTCCAGTGCCGTCACAGGAGCCACCATAACGTTGCCATATACAGCCCCGAACTACCCTGGGGACTCCAACTCCCTGATTTTTCCTCAGGTGTGGTGTGTGCATGCTGGTGTTTTTGTTTATTGTGTTGTCATCGGCTCCTGTTTGCAGTTCTACTATGTAGGATAATCAGAAAAATGTTAAACTTAGTAATAAAACGAGTTGTTTGTGTTCTGTTTATGTATTGCTAGCATTGTCCATCGATTGCTTTTAGCAGAAATTGTTAACCTCTCTCTTTCTGTCTCTCTTTGTCTGTCTGTCTCTCTGTCTCTCTATCTCTCTGTCTATATAATAGAGTCCTTCATTCAATCACTCATTCATTCAATCACTCATTCATTCAATCACTCATTCATTCAATCACTCATTCATTCGATCACTCATTCATTCGATCTGGAGGGAAGAGGGGGAGGGTGGTAGCCTAGTGGTTAGAGCGTTGTGCTCCCAAATGTGACTTCCTGGGACACAGCCCAGTTCCGAGCCACCTTGTTCAAAGGGGACTTTTCCCCTGAAGTTAATCTAGGTTTTAACGTGTGCGCAAGATGTTCTGCGTGCGTTCGCACATGGGGCCTCGTTTTATAGTCTCATCCCATCCGAAAGACTGGCCATTGTGTGCCGGTAGGAGCGGATGACAAAATTATTAGAAAAAAAACAACACCAGCATGCACACATGTGTCGTGTATAGACACCATACCTGAGGAAAAAGTCGGGGAGTTGGGGTCCCCAGGGCGGCTCGGGGCTGTATACGGCAACGTTCTGGTGACTCCTGTGACGGTTCTAGAACCATTGGTATCGGTCATTGCCTTTCCAATGGACCACTCCAGTGGCGTGGAGAGGGGGGGGGGGTGTCTGCTGCATGGGAAACAGCTTGCCCTCCATACTTACTTACCCAGGCTTTTCGCTCTAAAGACTAGAGCGTAACTCCATAGTCTTCCGAGGCTGATGGGTGCCTACTACTACTACTACTACTACTACTACTACTACTACTACTACTACTACTACTACTACTACTACTACTACTACTACTACTACTACTACTACTACTACTACTACTACTAACTTAAGTACTGACTCCCCTTCATCGAGAGTCCTTTGGATGAAACGGTAAACCTATTTATTTATTTTTTAATTCATTTATTTATTCATTTATTCTTTTATATCTAGGATAATGGAATAAGCACACGTGTGCTTTTTTTACATCCAGTCCCCGTGTGTATGCAGTTTTGTAAATCTTGTCATCTGTTCCCACCGGCATTCAATGGCCTACTCTTACGAAAAATGGAACAGGATTTAACGTGTGCGCAAGATGTTCTGC
>CM060333.1:7095872-7106189 GCA_030674155.1 Stramonita haemastoma
CAGGCAGGACAGAAAGAACAATGCCTTGAAGCCCCCGGCACCTGCTACCATTCCCTGTCCCCACTGCAGCAGAACTTTCCAAGCGCGGATTGGGCTTATCAGCCACCTCCGCACTCACCGATGATGACCTCCCCATCCCCCTCCAGGATGATCGGATGGTCCTCGTCGCTCCGACGGACGAACAGGAACATTCTCTGGTATTCATCAAATGAAACTGTTTAAATGTGAATGAAATAAATGTATCAAATATCGCATACAGAGCACAAGTGTAATAATAAGTCTGTACATTCCGAAAGCTAAAAAATTATGCACAAAGTCTGATAGATGAGTATTTATGTTATACGTATATCGTAATGCATCTTACCACATGTGCATAGTTGTCTTTGCTGATTATGTAGGTGCTTATCTGAATACACACACGCGTGCGCGCCCGCGCACACACACACACACACACACACACACACACACACACACGCACGCACGCACGCACGCACGCACGCACGCACGCACGCACGCACGCATGCAGAAAATCTTACGCACATGTTAAATCCTGTTCCACTTTTTCGTAAGAGTAGGCCATTGTGTGCCAGTGGGAACAGATGACAAGATTTACTAAACTGCATACACACGGGGACTGGATGAAAAAACCATGAGTGCTTATTCCATTATCCTCGATATTAAAAAACTAATAAAATATAATACACACACCGACTATAAACCGAGGCCCCGTGTGCGAACGCACGCAGAACATCCTGCGCACACGTTAAATCCTGTTCCGCTTTTCGTAAGAGTAGGCCATCGTGTGCCAGTGGGAAGAGATGATATTATTTACAAAAACTGCATACACACAGGGGGGCAGGATAGCTCAGTGGTCAGAGCGCTTGCTTTCCCCAGTCAAGTTAAGCAGCGTTGAGCGTGGTTACCAGTTGAATGGGTGACCGTTTGCGCACCTTGGCTTCAGTACAGTCCCCCAGTTCACCCAGCTGTAAATGAGTACCTGCCCTCTTTAGGGTCAGGGAACGTAGAGCAGCGAGGGAGAGGAGATGGGCGCCGCCCTCAACATGCTGGCCCCTAGAGAAGCTGAGGTCTCTGGTGCCTCGCTCCCCTACGACCGTCTAGGTTATAGGACACCTTTACCTTTATCTTTTGCATACACACGGGGATTGGATGTAAAAAAGCACTAGCGCTCATTCCATTATCTTTGATATAAAAGAATAAATAAATAAATAAATAAATAAATAAATAAATAAAAAACACACAAATCCACACACACACACACACACACACACACACACACACACACACACACACACACACACACACACACACACACACACACACACGCATGTACGCACGCACACACACACACACACACACACACACACACACACACACACACACACACACACACACACACACACACACACACACACACACACACACACCCATCACCCATCACCCCCCCCCCACACACACACACACACACACACTTCCCCTCCCCTCCCTCCCCCCCCCTCCTCCGCACACACCACAGGCGTGTCTCCAGAAAAAAAATCAAAGTGGGAGGCCCTAGTTCCCCCTACTCTTTACCTGCCCACCTTTCTACCCATCCTCTACCCCTCCTCCTATCCTCCCCCTCCTCTCCCCCTCGTCTACCCTCCTCTCCCTCCCCCCCCCCCCCCCCCTCCTCTTCTTTCTGCTGCAGGGTCACTGACTCTTAACAAGGGGTAATCAACTTACTGGGAGGAAGCTCTCGCCTTTTGAGCACTCAATTATCCATTAGCGGTGTGTATGTGTGGGGGGGAGGGTGCTTTGTGTGTGTGGGAGGGGTGGAGGTGGGGGGGTGGGGGTAGGTCTGGGTGGATGCGGTGTGTGTGTGTGTGTGTGTGTGTGTGTTGTGTGTGTGTGTGTGTGTGTGTGTGTGTGTGTGTGTGTGTGTGTGTGTGTGTGTTCGATTCGATTCATTTTACGTCTTTTCACAAAATGTGATATTAGACATTTAAAAAAAAAAAAAAAAAAAAAAAATGTGTGTGTGAGTGTGTATGTGGGGAGGGGGGTGGGGGTAGGGGGGAGGAGTTTTGGAAGTGGGGAAGTGGGTTAATTCACAAAATCTACACAGAACAGTTAAGAGAAAAAAAAAAATAAATAAACACAAATGTATATAATTCTTGAATACAAAATAGTAAAAATTCCAAATTCTGAACAGAATCTAACGCATGAACAATAAAACTATTTACAACCATAACCAACAAGAGAAAAATCTAAACAGCAATGGGAAATGTCTTTTAAGTCCGTAATAATCATAATAAAGAACCAATAGGACAGTGCAGTAATGATTTGAAAAATGTATACCTCAGTAATGGATCATTGAATATCTCTGATGAGGATGATGAGGTAAGAACAGGTATATAACTTTTCAGCATGCTGCATACCAATATATGATCAACAGTTATACTATGTCCACATATGCAAGATACATGTCCAACATATTTCGTTTTAAAACAGTTCATTTCCCATCTGCAAGCCAGAGAAACAATTTCTTTTATACAATAAAAATCGGTTTCATATATTTTAACAAAAGACTGAAATTTTACCATCCCATCATATACACCTAAACAACCAAGTTTCTTTTTTTCATATTGGAATAACTTTTGTTCTGCTTTTTCCACAATCTGATAACATTCTTGTAGTGACAAATGAAGTGTCAAATTTTCCACATCTATCAATTGTTTTGCCCCATTTTTTGCTAAAAGATCAACTGTTTCATTGTAATGTATACCGGAATGAGATGGAATCCAACAAAAAGTTATATCTGAACCTTTTAAGGTGAGGAGATGAATTACATGACAAATCTCAAAAACAAGTTCTGATCTAACTTTTGTTTGCATAGAACTGATGGCTTGAATTACTGATTTGGAATGAACACAAAAAAGAATGCGGAAAACAGCTCTTGGGAAATCAATTAGGAAATTGAGTGCCATTAATATTGCTATGAGTTCTGCTGTAAAAATTGAAATATTCTCCCAAGATGAAATGATTTTTCCGATTTCAGCTCTGGTATAATGTATGCAGCACCGGCATTATTGTTTAAGACTGAGCCATCAGTGAAAACTTTTAAATGGTTTGAATAGTATTCTTCCAAATGAATTTTTGCTTGAGAAGATACTAGATTTATATTACAATTCTTTATTAAGTCAATATAATTTATATCAAACTGTGCTCTTTTGAGTTCCCAGGTTGGAGTGGGGGATACTTCATCTCTTTTAGCAATATTTGTATTTGGATTGAATCCGGCATTTATAAATGTTTGAGATGTATATGTACCCAATGTGGTATTAGAGGATATCGATCTTGCTCTCTTTGGAAAATCTCTGTCTGACTTAAGATTTATTGTCGATTGCAAATTATTTTTAACAGTTTGACTTCTTAGGACAAATTTACAACAAGCAATCCTTCGGTGATTTTCTAGTGGTAGAATTCCAGATGCACTATATGTTTTTAGACAAGAGGCATGGACTGGTAGACCTAGAGCCAGTTTGTATGCTCTACAGTCTATACTTTGAAGTTTTTTTAACAGATGTTTTGGAGCATTGAAAAATACTCCTTGGGCATACGTCAATTTTGAACGAATTAAAGATGTTGAAAGATGAAGTAAAGTAAGAATATCCTGACCCCATGACTGTTTGCTAATAACTTTCAAAATATTTAAGGTTTTCCTTGCTTTATTCAGAATGTACTCAATGTGATAGTTCCATGTCAATTTTGTTGTAAGAAATACTCCAAGAAATTTGGCTGTTTGCTTGTATTCTAAAATTCCATTATCTATTCCAAACTTAGGCAATAGAGTTGGATTTGATCCATTATTAAAAAGAACCATGTGTGTTTTATCAGTCGATAGAAGTAACCCATTTTCATTCATATAGTTTGATATCATGTTAAGTTCATTTTGATACAGCTTTTTAATGTAGTTCAAGGATCTTGTAGGAGTATTCTTTTTCATTGTTACATTCATCCACATACAAATATCATCAGCGTATTGAGCTAATTCTACATGCTTAGATAATGTGTCTGGCAAGTCACGCATTAATATGTTGAATAATAAAGGTGCGATAACTGACCCCTGTGGAATGCCCATTTGAAGAGACTTTGTAGATGAATATGTAGTCCCTATTCTAGTCCTAATTTTTCTGTTTCCCAGAAAATCTTTAATGAAGTGTGTGTGTGTGTGTGTGTGTGTGTGTGTGTGTGTGTGTGTGTGTGTGTGTGTGTGTGTGTGTGTGTGTGTGTGTGTGTGTGTGGTGTGTGTTTGTGTGTGTGTGTGTTTTTTTAAACCATTTTTATTCAGTTTTAGTGTGTTATTTTTGTATAGTTTAATCTTTCATTTCGAGGATAATGGAATAAGCACTCGTGTGCTCTTTTTTTTACATCCAGTCCTTGTGTTTATGCAGTTTTGTCAATCTTGTCATCTGTTCCCACCGGCACACAATGGCCTACTCTTACGAAAAGCGGAACAGGAATTAACGTGTGCGCAAGATGTCCTGCGTGCGTTCGCACACGGGGGCCTCGGTTTATAGTCTCATCCGAAAGACTTTTGGGGAGAGTAGAGTCAGCACTGATGTTAACTCCAGGGGAAAAATCCCCTCCAACGGTAATCGAACTCAGGTCGTCAAATTGCGAGCGCAATGTTCTGACCACTAGGCTATCCCGTCCAGAGAGAGAGGGGGGGCGAGATAATGCCTGGTGGTTAGAGTGATGTGCTCACGATCTGCTGACCCAGGTTCGAATCTCCTTCGACAGGATTTTTCCTCTGGAGTTAACATCAGTGCCGACTCCACTTCCCCCCCAAAAGTCCTTAAGATGTAATGATAAACCGAGGTCCCGTGTGTGAACTCATGCAAAACATCTTGCGCACACGTTAAAACCCGTTCCGCTTTTCGTAAGAGTAGGCCAGTGTGTGCCAGTGGGAATAGATGACAAAATTCACTCAACCATATACACACAGGGACTGGATGTGATAAAAAAGGACCTGAGTGCTTATTCCATTATCCTCGAAATAAAAGAATAAAAAAAAATATAAAGAAAAGACTAAAATGCAAAAAACGCACATTTCCAACTGTTTTTTTTTTATATGACTCTTTATATCATGCCGTACGTACTAAGGCATTCACATAAATAAAAACCACTTTTTTGTGAAAGACTAGCCTCTGACTGAAAACTCATGTGATTTGGCACAAATTTGGTAGGCTTGAACTGTAAAACATTTTTTCAGCAAACACTGTACCCTCCCCCCCTCACTCCTTTGTTGTCTGCTAGCTTCCTCACCCCAATATGCATGCGCAGAGTCAACGCTGTAGGAACACAAGCAATCCTCATCGGATGAACATTTCCAACTTTCTCCTGACTACCTGGTATTGCTCTACGTCCTCAATGCCAAAAACAAGTGCATAGTGCAGTTTTTCCTACTTTAAAAAAAATCTCTAAAAGTCAACAAAAATCTTCCGACCGCACTCTATACAATATACTTAGTCCTCCGGATAAGACTATAAACCAAGGTCTCGTGTGCGAACGCACGCAGAAGAACATCTTGCGCGCACGTTAAACCCTGTTCCGCTTTTCGTAAGAGTAGGCCATCGTGTGCCGGTGGGAACAGATGACATTTACAAAAGTGCATACACACGGGGGCTGGATGTAAAAAAGTACATGAGTGCTTATTCCATTATCCTCGATATAATAGAATAAATAAATAAATAAATAAATAAATAAATAGACTGTAAGTGGTGTGGTCAAGGTGCTAGTCTGTCGGATGAAACAATAAACCGAGGTCTCGTGCGAAACATGCATTTGGTGCACGTAAAAGATTCCACGGCAACAAAGAGGGCTGTCCCTGGCAAAGTTATTTGAAAAAAGCCATTGTGGTAGGGAAACAGATACACCTGCAGACAGAAGAACAACAAAAATGGGTGGCGCTGCTCTTGTGGTGACACAGTCTCTCCAGTGAGAGCAGTCCGAGTTTCAAGGAAAGAAATCTGCCGTGACTTACAGCAGTATGCATTACAATACAATACAATACAATACAATACAATGCAATGCAATGCAATGCAATGCACTACACTACACTACACTATACTACACTACGCTACACTACGCTACACTACACTACACTACACTACACTACACTACACTACACTACACTACACTACACTACAATGCGATACGATACCATACAATACAATACAATACAATACAATACAATACAATACAATACAATACAATACAATACAATACAATACAATACAATACAATACAATACAATACCATACACAGGTGTGTAGGCTATGCACTTACACAGACGCAGGGGAGTCACAGACACAGAGAGAGACAAGAGACAGAGATAATAGACACTGAAGATGACAGAGGCTGAGAGAGAAAGACAGAGACAGAGAGGGACAGAAAGAAAGATACAGAGTCAGAGAGAGATGGAGACAGAGAGAGAGACAGAGACAGAGACAGAGACAGAGACATAGAGACTGAGAGACAGAGACAGACACAGAGAGAGACAGACAGAGACAGACAGATAGACAGACAAACAGACACCACAGACACACAAACACACAGACACACAGACACACAGACACATACAGAGGACAGATAAAAATGTTCTTGCTCTTTGATGCCCACCTCTATAGATAAAAAGGTAAAGGTGTCCCATAACCTATGTGGTCGTAGGGGAGCGAGGCATCACAGACCTCAGCTTCTCTAGGGTCCAGCAAGTTGAGGGCGGTGCCCATCTCCTCTCCCTCGCTGCTTTACTTTACCTTCCCTGACCCTAAAGAGGGCAGGTACCTATTTACAGCTGGGGGAACTGGGGGAACTGTACTGAAGCCAAGGCAACCAAAACGGTCACCCATCCAACTGGTAACCACGCTCGACGCTGCTTAACTTGGCTGGGGGGAATGCGAGCGCTCTGACCACTGAGCTATCCCGTGAGTGGCCCACACTAGATCTAACTCTGTGCCCACTTTATTCTGATCATGGAGGTCATCTGAAGCACCTCGCTTTTAAATGGCCATCGCCATCAAAGAAAAAAAAATGGGGGAAGGGGGTGGGGGTGGGGGCGTTGGCAGTAGTTCAGACTGAAGGAACATGTCTTGCAATTCCCCACTCCCCCAGTGTGCGTGGGATAATCTGGTGGTCCGAGTGATGTCCTCGTGATCTGCTGACCCGAGTTCGATTCCCGCTAAAGGGGATTTTTTTCCTCTGGAGTTAACACCAAACCGCCCCCCCCCCCCCCCCCCCCCCGCAAAAAAGGTCCTTCGGATAAGACTATAAACCGAGGTCCCATATGCGAACGCTCGCATAATATCTTGTGCACACGTTAAAACCCGTTCCACTTTTCGGAAGAGTAGGCCATTGGTTGTCGGTGGGAATGGATGACAAAATTGACAAAACTGCATACACACGAGGACTGGATGTAAAAACATACATGAGCGCTGACTCCATTATCCTCGAAATGAAAGGATAAATAAAACAAAAATAAGAATAGCTACCCCAGGCAAAACTCTACGACAGGATTTCAAGTCTACCAGTAATATGATGATAATAAAAATGATATTATTATTATTATTATTATTATTATTATTATTATTATTTATTATTATTATTATTATTATTATTATTATTATTATTATTATCATTATCATTATTATTATTATTATATAATTATATAATTATATAATAATAATAATAATAATAATAATAATAATAATAATAATAATAATAATAATAATAATAATAATAATAATAATACATGGAACTCATATAGCGCTATATCTTGCAAAAAGAAATCAAAGCGCTTGCATTCGACCGATATAACACACAAGCAATCAATAACAATTAATAGTTTTAGAAAATAGCAAATTCGAATGTACACACACGCACGCGCACACATCACACACACACACACACACACACACACACACACACACGTGTGCATACTCATAAAGGTTATACACTTTGGCAACCTATTTTACTGAACTCAAGAAAAACAAAAAGAGAGGCGCTGTTTTGTGGCGACGTGCTCATCAGTGGGAGAGGCCAGTACCTGAGATCAGTGTGTGCTGTTGTGACCGTGTGCGCGAACTGATAAAAGTCAAACAGTCAGTTGTCAATCAAGTGTCAGTGACGATAAGAATTCGTCCTCCAAATTTCCGTGTCGACTCTCAAAGCCACCATACAAGTAGAGCCGCCAAGCCCCCAACACGTGTGTAACGCTGCGTTTGATTGGCTCTTGACAGCGTTTGGACCAATGTAATTACTTCTTCCATTAAGTTCTCGTGTCCAACAGATTGCAAATGGCGATAGCAGTAAGAGGTGACAGATAATTGCCTTGAACACTCCTGATGTAGACTTTGTCGTGTCACATTGGTGCAGCTGTAGATTTCATAACATCTTTAACACTGTGCAGTCATGGCCATTATCATTGGCAAACCTTTGAAAGAGAGATTTTTGATTTAGTCTTTTATATCGAGGATAATGGAATAAGCAATCGTGCTTTTTTCATCCAGTCCCCGTGTGTATGCAGTATTGTAAATGTCATCTGTTCCCACCGGCACACGATGGCCTACTCTTACGAAAAGCGGAACAGGATTTAACGTGTGCGCAAGGTGTTCTGCGTGCTTTCGCACACGGGGCCTCGGTTTAGGCTAAAGACTCATCCGAAGGGTTTCTGTGGAGAGTGGAGTCAGCACTGATGTTAACCCAAGGAGAAAAATTTCCCCGACCGGACTCGAACCCGGGTCGTCAAATTGCCAGCGCAATGTTATGACCACTAGGCTATCCGTTTTATTTATCTTTTCATTTCGAGGAGAACTCGAACTCGAACTCGAAAAGTTTATTCACAAAAAGGCCATTGGCCCATATATGAAGGGGGTTGCCAAACTGCTTAGTGTTTTGGTGGAATAAAGAGAGAGAGAGAGAGAGAGAGAGAGGAGAGAGAGAGAGAGAGAGAGAGAGAGAGAGAGAGAGAGAGAGAGAGAGAGAGAGACAGACAGACAGACAGACAGACAGACAGACAGACAGACAGACAGACAGACAGTCAGACAGACAGACAGACAGAGACAGAGACACAGACAGACAGAGAGACAAACAGACAGACAGACAGACAGACAGACAGACAAAAGAGAGGCAGTACACACACACATATACACACTCATACGCACACACACACACACACACACACACAACGCCCCCCCCCCCCTCCCCCCCCCCCCCCCCACACAGGAAGACAGACAGACAGACAGACAGACAGACAGACAGACAGACAATAACATCAGACCGACATACAAACAGGCAGACAAACAGGAAGGCAGACAGACATGTAGACTATACAGGTAGACAGAAACAGACAGAAAACTCATATCTCGGCTCTCGAAAAAAAACAAATAAAAAATAGTGTTGAGACCAAAACAACAACAACAATAAACAAACAAACAAATATTCAAAATGGAATAGGACGGGAGGGGGGGGGGGAATAAAATTTGGGCGGCGCCAGACTTTGAGGAATGCTGAACAGGTTGCTGCGTGCAGCACGTGACTTCAGCTGCCAGAGACGGGCACAAACAGAACACAGAGTGCCAGAAAAATGGGGAGTAAGGGAGGGGGGAGGGGGCGGGGGGGGGGGGGGGGGGGGGGGCGGAGAAGACGACAAAGTAAAACATAATAAGCCAAGAAGAAAAGAGTAGAAGATAACGCACAAAGACCTGGGAAGCAGATTCGTGAAGAGCAAGACAAGTTGCTTTTTTTAGGAAGGAGATCAGAAAAAGTGAGACATCTGACTGAGAGCATGCAACGAAGAATAAGCAAAAAGTTTCTTCAAAATATGGCAGTCTTCCTCCTTGTTATTCATTCTCCTTTGTTATCACCACTTTTTCATCAAACTGATTTAGTTTCAGAGAAAGATGGGAGCTGAGGCCAAATTATGTAGTCAAGCATTAAGTTTGATTGATGCTAACTCTACTCTGATTCGATGATTGGCTTTGGTATTCTGGGTTTCTTCTTCTTCTTCTCATTAGTTTAATGTCCATTCACTACAAGGTGATTTAGACAATGGTACATTTATTTATTCATTTATTCTTTTATGTCGAGGATTATGGAATAAGCACTCATGTACTTTTTTACATCCAGTCCCCGTGCGTATGCAGTTTTGTAGATCTTGTCATCTGTTCCACCGGCACACAATGGCCTACTCTTACGAAAGCGGAACAGGATTTAACGTGTGTGCAGGTGTTCTCCGTGCGTTCGCACACGGGGCCTCGGTTT
>CM060333.1:7106289-7108789 GCA_030674155.1 Stramonita haemastoma
GGGTCGTGTCATCAGTACCGTTTCTAGGTCAAGGTCGTTCTCTTTCTCCCTCTCAGCCCCCCTCCCCCCCTCCTTACCCTCCCCCCTCCACCTCTACCTCAGTTACCTACCTCCCACACCACAAGTTATCCACCCCTACCCAAAAAAATAAACCACAAAAAAAAACCACCAGAAAAAGTCAGACATGCAAATTTCATTGGATTGGCAATGAGCATGGAGAATGAAATCATGGCACTTGACAAGTGCATTGGGGGATTACAGGCTGTCTCTGTCTGTCTCTCCCTCTCTGTTCTCTGTCTCTGTCTCTCTGTCTTGTTCTCTGTATCTCTGTCTCTCTGTCTGTCTCTCTCTCTCTTTCTCTCTGTCTGTCTCTCTGTTTACTGTCTCTGTCTCTCTGTTCTCTGTCTCTCTGTCTCTGTCTCTCTCTTTCTCTTCTCTCTCCTTTCTCTCTCTCTGTCTCTCTGTCTCTGTCTCTCTTCTTGCTTTTTCTCTCCCTTCCTCTCTCTTCCCCCCTCTCTCTCTTCCCCCTCTCTCCCCCCCCCCCCCCCCTCTCTCTCTCTTCCCCACTCTCTCTCTCTCTGTCTTTTGTCTGTCTGTCTGTCTGTCTGTCTGTCTGTCTGTTTGTCAGTCTGTCTGTCTGTCTCTCTGTCTCTGTCTCTCTCTCTCTGTGGCCTGGTTGAGCGTTTTGTCCAGAGCTAAATGAACTCTCTGCTGGTACAACTCCCAACAGAACGGCCCCACCACCCCTCAACCCCCCAACCCCCCCCCCCCCCCCCCCCCCCACTGTACTCTCAGTGGGAGTTGGTGGTGGCCCTTGATTAGTCTCCTCCCCCCCCCCCCCCCCCCGGCAGCCCACGCGCATCCTTTCAAGCAGTGGTTTTTTTTGTCACGTGGGATGTCGTCATCTCTTACGGTGGGGTGAGCAACGTGAACGGAATAGCGATGGACCGCTCTTTTTAGTTCTCTTCCGGGCTTGATTGTCTAGACGCTCTTCTTTTTTCCTCCCCCCCCCTTTTTTTTTAACCAAAACATGCATGTTCCAATGTTTTGCTCTGTCTCTCTGTCTCTGTGTGTTTCTGTCTCTGTCTGTCTGTCTGTCTGTCTCTCTCTCTCTCTCTTTCTCTCACACACACAGACAGACACACAGACACACACACGCGTGTGCGCACACACACACACACACACACACACACACACACACACAACACACACACACACACACACACACACACACACACACACACACCATAGTGTGCCAGTGAAAACAGATGACATGATTTACAAAAACTGCATACACACGAGGACTGGATGTAAAAAAACCAAAGTGCTTATTCCATTATTCTCGATATAAAAGAATAAATAAATAAATAAATAAACCTTTCTTTCTTATTCACTCATTCACTCTCTTACGCACACACAGCCTCTGTGTCTGTCTCTCTCTTTGTCTGTCTGCCTTGTGTGTGTGTGTGTGTGTGTGTGTGTGTGTGTGTGTGTGTGTGTGTGTGTGTGTGTTGTGTGTGTGTGTGTGTGTGTGTGTGTGTGTGTATGTGTGTGTGTGTGGAGAGGTGTTGTCTGTCTGTCTGTCTGTCTGTCTGTGTCTGTGTCTGTGTGTCTGTCTCTGTCTCAGTCTCCGCTCCTCCCCCCCCCCCCCCTTCTTTCATGCACACACAATCTCTGTCTGTCTATCTGTCTGTCTGTCTGCCTCTCTCTGTATCTTTCTCTGTATCTCTCTATGTGTCTGTCTGTCTCTCTCTATGTTAATGTATATCTCTCTGTGTGTTTCTGTCTGTCTGTCTGATTCTCTGTGTCTGTATGGCTGTGTCTGTCTGTATGTCTGTCCATCTCTCTCTGTGTCTCTCTTACTCTGTCTGTCTGTTTGTCTGTTTGTCTGTTTGTCTGTTTCTCTCTCTCTCTCTCTCTCTCTCTCTCTCTCTCTCTCTCTCTCTCTCTCTCTCTCTCTCTCTCTCTCTCTCTCTCTCTCTCTCTCTCTCGAGACTCGGAGTGATCTCCCTTAGAGGTAGGCAGGAATATTATTTTGCTGTTAACTTGTTCATCAAAATAATACATTTCCATCCGTAACAATGCCCGTTGTCGGTTTGCCAACAACGTTTGAACATTATGCTGGATGCCCTGCTCCAAGAAAACCACCTCACTTCGTGGAAAATTGCTGGAAGTGGCGATAGCACAGTCGTTGTGCTGCGACTACAGGCCAGCCCAGCCAGCAACAGCAACATGGCGCAACACGACACCTTTGTCAGCTCTCGCAGCTACCGACGAAAGCCGCCAAGTTAGATTGACAGAGACAGACGGAGGACAGAAGAGAGGAGAAGGACAGCACAGAGGCAAGAACAGGAGGCAGGTGAAACTGTTGTGACAGAGGAACAATCACAATGTTTATTTGTGCCCACACCTCCTTCAAGCTGCCCTGTGTTTTTCACTGACACACCCCCTTCTGCCACCAACACGCTGTCACAAGAAGACGCACGTGAAATCCACCATG
>CM060333.1:7113789-7116289 GCA_030674155.1 Stramonita haemastoma
TTTTCCTCTGGACTTTACCCACAATCTTGGACAGAAGCTATCATCCACCCATACATAAGAAAGGAAACATTCATAATCCAGATAACTATAGAGGCATCTCATTATTGAACATCTGTAGTAAACTCCTAAGCTATATAATCAATAAACGTTTGTCAACTTTTGTAGAAAACAGAAATATTCTTGGTGAAATACAAGCAGGTTTTCGAAAAGATCATTCCACAATAGATCATATTTTTACATTATATGCTATTATCCAAAGACAGCTCATAAGAAACAAAAAATTATATGTTGCTTTCATTGACTTTAGGAAGGCTTTCGACCTTATTTCTTTAAGCAAACTCTGGCGGATTCTGAAAAAAAATGGTGTAAATGGTAACATATTGAAAACATTACAGAGTATGTATGCAACTGTAAAAGCCCGGATTCGTTTTGGGACCAAGATATCAGAAGCCATATCCTGTTTCAAAGGCTTAAAACAAGGTGAAATAACTAGCCCTCTTTTATTCTCATTGTTCATTAACGAGTTAGCCCAAGATGTCATTAAAAATGGAAAACATGGCATTCAGATCTACCCTGATCCACTAGACATTTTCATTTTATTATTTGCTGACGACATTGTTTTGATATCTGACAGTGTTTCAGGCTTACAAAACCAGTTAAATGTTCTAGCAAGTCAATCCACAAAACTAGATTTGCATGTAAATCTTGATAAATCGAACATTGTAATATTTAGAAATGGTGGATATGTTGCTAAGAAAGAGGTTTGGCTCTACAAAGGAAAAGAAATATCCATCGTAAAATCCTATAAGTACCTGGGCTTGTTCCTTTCTACTAGAATAGCATACAGTAAAGCAGTCCGTGAGCTCTCGTGTAAAGCTAGAAAAGGGGTAATTAACATTTTCAGAATTCTATGGAAACTGGGGGATTTTTCAGCAGACATTTTTGTCAAACTTTTTGATTCCCAAATTAAACCAATTCTATTGTATGGAGCAGAAATATGGGGCCTGTCTCAACAGAAGTCAGTGGAGAATGTCCACACGTTTGCTCTGAAAAAACTGTTAAACGTAAGCCCCAGAACCCCAAATGACATGGTTTACAGTGAAACTGGTCGATACCCATTATATATTTCTAGCTATATATCTACGATCAGATATTGGCTGCGTTTAACAGAGTTAGAAGAAACTAGACTTCCAAGAAAAGCCTACAACATGCTTTTGTCCCTCCATAATGATGGTAAAATGTGTTGGGTATCACATATTTGTAAAATGTTATATGAGACCGGTTTTGGATTTGTATGGGAAAACCAAGGTGTTACTAACCATAAAGCTTTCTTACGACAGCTTAGACAAAGATTAGTAGATTGTTTCTTTCAAAAGTGGAATGAACATATTAACAATAGCACTCGATTCAGTGTGTACCATACATTTAAATCTTCTGTATCTATGGAAGCATACTTTACCTTGGTGCCTAACAAGCATATTCGTGACATTCTAATCAGATTCAGACTAGGAATATCAGACCTACAGACGCACAGAAAGCGCTACACAGCCACTTCTGAACAAGATCTTCAATGTACATTTTGCCACAGGGCTATAGAAACAGAACTGCACTTTCTCTTGTATTGTAATGCCCTAAGTGACCTACGGGTAAAATTTATCCCAGAAAAATATCGTATATATCCATCGATAACTGCATTCCAAAGATTAATGCAAGATGATACGTGTGTCCATGATCTGGGCAGATTTATTTATCATTCCAACAAACGCCGATAATGTCATCATGAAATCTTGTGCTATGTTCTTCGAGTAATTGATGCTGATTTCAAAATATGCTTTTGTATTAATATAATGCTCTATTCAAAGTATCCCATCATACATGGATTTGTAACGGGTTGAATAGCCTATACAATTAAATTCTTGAGTTCTTGAGTTCTTGAGTTCTATCTATCTATCTATCTATCTATCTATCTATCTATCTATCTATCTATCTATCTATCTATCTATCTATCTATCTATCTATCTATCTATCTATCTATCTATCTATCTATCTATCTATCTATCTATCTATCTATCTATCTATCTATCTATCTATCTATCTATCTATCTATCTATCTATCTATCTATCTATCTATCCCTTGACAATTTGATACCATTTCATGTCAGTTCGAACTAACCGTACTCATGAAGAATGAAAATGAAAGTACATTACACTCCAACTGGTGCATGCATAAAACTTTGAAAAGTTGAAGTCAGCGCTAGACATGTATGCAGTTCTAGTAGGCAGTAGGCATATAATAGTAGGCATCCGTCAGTGTCAGAAGACTATGGAGTTGTGCTCTAGTCTTTAGAGCGCAAAGCCTGGGTAAATAAGTATGGAGGGCGAGCTGTTACCCATGCAGCAGAACCTGCCGCCCCCCCCCCCCTCTCTCTCTCTCTCTCTCTCTCCCTCTCTCTCTCTCTCTCTCCTCTCTCTCTCTCTCTCCATTGTCATTGTCATTGTC
>CM060333.1:7126289-7128789 GCA_030674155.1 Stramonita haemastoma
TATGCTACCAGAAAGGCCAATAGATTTCAACTTATAAAGCAATCTCTCATGCCAAACATGATCGTATGCCTTATGTACGTCAAAAAATGTAGCAAGTACATTCCTCCTTCGAGCAAACTGATATTTAATACAAGTGGTTAGTTTCACTAAATGATCAACTGTAGATCTACCCCTACGAAATCCTGCCTGATTTACAGGAATTATCTTATTTTTATCACAATAATATGTCAATCTATTTAAGATTATTTTTTCCATCAACTTCCCTGTATGTGAAGTTAATGCAATGGGTCTATAGTTATTCTTATCGCTCTTAGACTTTCCTAGACACCCCATCATGTGTGTGTGTGTGTGTGTGTGTGTGTGTGTGTGTGTGTGTGTTTGTGTGTGTGTGTGTGTGTGTTTTTTTTAACCATTTTTATTCAGTTTTAGTGTGTTATTTTTGTATAGTTTAATCTTTCATTTCGAGGATAATGGAATAAGCACTCGTGTGCTCTTTTTTTTTACATCCAGTCCTTGTGTTTATGCAGTTTTGTCAATCTTGTCATCTGTTCCCACCGGCACACAATGGCCTACTCTTACGAAAAGCGGAACAGGAATTAACGTGTGCGCAAGATGTCCTGCGTGCGTTCGCACACGGGGCCTCGGTTTATAGTCTCATCCGAAAGACTTTTGGGGAGAGTAGAGTCAGCACTGATGTTAACTCCAGGGGAAAAATCCCCTCCAACGGTAATCGAACTCAGGTCGTCAAATTGCGAGCGCAATGTTCTGACCACTAGGCTATCCCGTCCAGAGAGAGAGGGGGGGGCGAGATAATGCCTGGTGGTTAGAGTGATGTGCTCACGATCTGCTGACCCGGGTTCGAATCTCCTTCGACAGGATTTTTCCTCTGGAGTTAACATCAGTGCCGACTCCACTTCCCCCCCAAAAGTCCTTAAGATGTGATGATAAACCGAGGTCCCGTGTGTGAACTCATGCAAAACATCTTGCGCACACGTTAAAACCCGTTCCGCTTTTCGTAAGAGTAGGCCAGTGTGTGCCAGTGGGAATAGATGACAAAATTCACTCAACCATATACACACAGGGACTGGATGTGATAAAAAAGGACCTGAGTGCTTATTCCATTATCCTCGAAATAAAAGAATAAAAAAATATATAAAGAAAAGACTAAAATGCAAAAAACGCACATTTCCAACTGGTTTTTTTTTTATATGACTCTTTATATCATGCCGTACGTACTAAGGCATTCACAGAAATAAAAACCACTTTTTTGTGAAAGACTAGCCTCTGACTGAAAACTCATGTGATTTGGCACAAATTTTAGGCTTGAACTGTAAAACATTTTTTCAGCAAACACTGTACCCTCCCCCCCTCACTCCTTTGTTGTCTGCTAGCTTCCTCACCCCAATATGCATGCGCAGAGTCAACGCTGTAGGAACACAAGCAATCCTCATCGGATGAACATTTCCAACTTTCTCCTGACTACCTGGTATTGCTCTACGTCCTCAATGCCAAAAACAAGTGCATAGTGCAGTTTTTCATACTTAAAAAAAATCTCTAAAAGTCAACAAAAATCTTCCGACCCGCACTCTATACAAGATACTTAGTCCTCCGGATGAGGCTATAAACCAAGGTCTCGTGTGCGAACGCACGCAGAAGAACATCTTGCGCGCACGTTAAATCCTGTTCCGCTTTTCGTAAGAGTAGGCCATCGTGTGCCGGTGGGAACAGATGACATTTACAAAAGTGCATACACACGGGGGCTGGATGTAAAAAAGTACATTAGTGCTTATTCCATTATCCTCGATATAATAGAATAAATAAATAAATAAATAGACTGTAAGTGGTGTGGTCAAGGTGCTAGTCTGTCGGATGAAACAATAAACCGAGGTCTCGTGCGAAACATGCATTTGGTGCACGTAAAAGATTCCACGGCAACAAAGAGGGCTGTCCCTGGCAAAGTTATTTGAAAAAAGCCATTGTGGTAGGGAAACAGATACACCTGCAGACAGAAGAACAACAAAAATGGGTGGCGCTGCTCTTGTGGTGACACAGTCTCTCCAGTGAGAGCAGTCCGAGTTTCAAGGAAAGAAATCTGCCGTGACTTACAGCAGTATGCATTACAATACAATACAATACAATACAATACAATACAATACAATACAATACAATACAATACAATACAATGCAATGCAATGCAATGCACTACACTACACTACACTATACTACACTACGCTACACTACGCTACACTACACTACACTACACTACACTACACTACACTACACTACACTACACTACACTACAATGCGATACGATACCATACAATACAATACAATACAATACAATACAATACAATACAATACAATACAATACAATACAATACAATACAATACAATACAATACAATACAATACACGGGTGTGTAGGCTATGCACTTACACAGACGCAGGGGAGTCACAGACACAGAGAGAGACAAGAGACAGAGATAATAGACACTGAAGAT
>CM060333.1:7133789-7143789 GCA_030674155.1 Stramonita haemastoma
TGTGTTGTGGTGTGTGTGTGTTGTGGTGTGTGTGTGTGTGTGTGTGTGTGTGTGGTGGTGAGTAGATGAGAGAGAGAGAGAGAGAGAGAGAGAGAGAGAGAGAGAGAGAGAGAGAGAAAGAGAGAAAATGTGTATGTGTATGTGATTGTGGGTGTACATGAGTGTGTGTATGCGTGTGTGCGTCCATGCACGTGTGTATAGATGTGACACTCCTTACACATGTTTGATACATGGGTATTCGAGCATGCATATATACATGTGTGTGTGTGTCTGTCTGTTTGTCTGTCTCTCAGCCTCTCTGTCTCTCTGTTTTTGTGCACGTGTTCGGAACTGGCACAACGAGGAAAAGATGAGGGTCTCTAAACTCTATCTGCTGAGATAGCAATCTCTGACATAGTTTTCTTCCCCTTACTCGTAGCATTATGAGCTGTACATTTCAGTCACCCCCACCCCCCCACCCCCCAGTTCTCCCCCCACCCACCTGCCTTTCTCCCCCCCCCCCCCCCCATCTCCCCCACCCTCTCACTTCCACCGTATTTCCTTCTTCATTACCTCCACTCCCTATCTCCTCTCCTTTCTTTTTTCTCTCTCTCTCCCACTACTAATAATATAAAGTCTCAAACGGTATTCTTGCTTTCCTCCCCCCCTTACCTCCCTCCCCTACCCCCCCATACTCCCCTCCCCCCCTCCTTACCCCCTCTCCATCTCTTTCTGGTGTCTGTCTGTCTGGCTTTCCTGTCAGTGTTGCGTCTAGCCCGGTAGCACATTGCTGTGCTGTCTAAACCTTACACTGATGCATCGCAGCCGTTTGTTTGCTGCTGCTGCTGCTGCTGCTGCTGCTGCAGCATCCCCTTTGGTCTGTTTGTTTGTCTGTGTGTGTGTGTGTGTGTGTGTCTGTCTGTCTGTCTGTCTGTCTGTGTGTATGTGTGTGTGTTTGTGTCTGTGTGTGTCTGTCTGTGTCTGTGTGTGTGTTTGTGTGTGTGTGTATGTGTCTGTGTGTGTGTGTGTGTGTGGTGTGGTGGGTGGGGTGGGGGGGTATGTATGTGTGTGTGTGTGTGTTATTTGTGTTGTGTGTGTGTGTGTGTATTTGTGTGTGTGTGGATCTGTTCGCTGTTAGTCTGGTTTTCTTTTGTTTTTTTTTTAGAGAGAGAGAGAGAGAGAGAGTGTGTGTGTGTGTGTGTGTGTGTGTGTGTGTGTGTGTTGTGTGTGTGTATGTGTGTGTGTATGTGTGTCTGTCTGTCTATCTGTCTGTCTGTGTGTCTGTGTGTCTGTGTGTCTGTGTGTCTGTGTGTAAGAGAACAGAACTGAATAGCATTGAATCCATTTTACTTTCAGAATGTAATGGGAATAATTGATACCAATTGTTTGCTTTTTTTCTCTCTTTTACCTCTAATCCTCTGTAACAAGAAAAGCGAACCAAAGCAAATGATAACGACAGAAAGAGCCAACAGAAGAAAACCCAAACTTTCCTCTGTTCGCAACCAGCCAACATGAAACACGTGTCTTCACATCATGCTTTACAAGCCAGATACCAGAAAGTGAATGACGGGGGGGGGAATCAGAGAGAGAGAGAGAGGAGAGAGGAGAGGGGGGGGGGGGGGGGGGAAGAAGAGAGAGAGAGAGAGGGAGAGACAGAGACAGAGAGACAGAGAGAGACAGAGAGACAGACACAGAGAGAGAAACAGAGAGAAACACAGAGAGAAAGAGAGGGAGTGAGGAAGAGAGAGAGAGACAGAGAGAGAGAAAGAGAGGGAGACATAGATATAAAGACAGAGACAGACAACAGACAGACAGACAGACAGACAGACAGACAGACAGACAGACAAAAAAATCGAAACGCAGTCGATCAGACAGACAAACTGACAAACAGAGAGGCAGACAGACAGGCAGACACAGATGCACACAGACAGACACACAGGGAGGCAGACACAGACAGACAGACAGACAGACAGACACACAGGCAGACACAGATGCACACAGACAGACAGACAGACAGACACACAGGCAGACACAGATGCACACAGACAGACAGACAGATGGACAGACACACAGGCATCCAGACAAGGAACCGACTTGGCCGACTAACAATCACTTGACACCTGCAATCTTTTTTTGGCAACGGTAGCAGAAGATGAAAGAGACCCGGTATGTACAGACAGACAGACAGACAGACAGACAGACAGACAGACACGACAGACACACGGACGACACAGGACAGACAATAACAGACGAACAATCAGACAAAAAGACAGACAGTAGACAGACAGATAGATGGACAGACATACATACAGACAGACAAATAGACGGACAGACAGACAGACAGACAGCCACAGACAGACAGACAGCAGACATACAAACAGACGGACAGACAAATATACAAACAGACGGACAGACATACAGACAAAGAGACCGGGGGGCAGACAGATAAACAACAGAAAAATAAAAGACAAAGAGACGAACAGTCAGACAGACAGACAGCTAGACGAACAGACAGACGAACAGATAGCCAGCCAGCCAGCCAGACAGATAGAAACACCAACAGACAGACAGCAGACATACAGGCAGACAAACAAACACACAAACAGACGAACAGACAGACAGACACAATCCCATCTTCTTGCGTCTCTCATTCGCAGCAACACAGCCTTATAAACTTTACCGATCAATGGATGATAATCCATCATGATTATCACGATCATCATTATTATCATCAGCATTACTAACATTATCAATAGTCCTGATGATGATAACAACAACGACAACAACATGACAATGACAAAACAAGAGCGAACATAATTTCACTCAACAGCGCTCCCGCTGCTACTGCCGCCACCGACGAAAACGACAGATGATGACAGAGATGAAGATGATAAACTAATTATGATAAATTGATGATGGTGATAAGGATGATTGATGTGAGGAAGGCAAGGTGGCGGGATGAGGGAGGAGGGGGCGTCGGGAGGGTGGGTGGGGTGGGGTGGATGGTGGTGTGTGCTCTTGGTTACCTATTATTGTGTCTCCTCTCTCTCTCTACTCTCTCTCCTTCTCTCTCTCTCTCTCTCTCTCTCTCTCTCTCTCTCTCTCTCTCTCTCTCTCTTCTCTCTCTCTCTCTCTCTCTCTCGTCTCCTTCTCTCTCTGTCTCTCTCTTCTCTCTTCTCTCTCTCTCTTCTTCTGTCTCTCTCTTCTGTCTCTGTCTCTCTTCTGTCTCTCGTCTCTCTGTCTCTCTCTCTCTCTCTCTGTCTCTCTCTCTCTCTCTGTCTCTCTCTGTCTCTTCTTCTGTCTGTCTGTCTGTCTGTCTGTCTGTCTGTCTGTCTGTCTGTCTGTCTGTCTGTCTGTCTCTCTCTCTCTCTCTCTCTGCCTCTCTCTCTCTTCTGTTCTTTTCTGTCTGTTTGTCTGTCTGTCTGCTGACTCTGTCTTCTTGTCTTTTCTGTCAATCTGCCTCCTGCCTCCTCATTCTGTCTGTCTGTCTGTCTGTTTGCTCTGTCTCTGACATCTGCTCTTTCTCTACTCTGTCCCTTCTCCCTCTCTATTTCTCCTCGTCTTCTGCCTCTCTGTCCCACCACACAACACACACACACACAACAACACACACACACACACACAGACACACAACACACACACACACACACACACACACACACACACACAACACAAAACACACACACACACACACACACACACACACACACACACACACACACACACACACACCACACACGGGACGTAGGCCTAAAAAAAACCCCCAAAAAGACAATCCAATTATTAATGACACTCGAAAATCTCTGCATAAAGCTTACCATGCTTTGGCATTCTAAAGGGACATCACGATCTTTATTCACATTTGAAGTATTCTTTTATTTTTATTTTTCTGGAGGTCCAACATAGAGAACTTGTATCAGATAGGTCAAAGTTATTGTGAATAAAGTTTTGAAAATAACAAAAGGTGTTGTCAGACTTTATAGAAAACCAAAAGGGGAGGGGGGGATATCATCATCGATAATCCTTACTCATTACTCGGTATGGGGATGGATTGGCCATACGCTCCGCACGCCTGCTTCAAACGTCACCAGGCAGGCCCTCGACTGGAACCCACAAGGGAAGTGGAAAGTATGTCGACCAAAACAACCTGGCGCAGAAGCATTGAAGCAGAGACGAAGGCAGCCGGAATGACGTGGGCCGAGCTGAAGAGGATCTCCCAGAACCAGTCCGTTGGAGGAGTGTTGTTGCCGCCCTTTGTTCCCCAGGGAATTTACAGGCATAAGTCAAGTAAGTCATTACTCGGTAACAAAGGCCAATGAGAAACACTCGTCTCTCCGTGTATCCTATTTCTGTAACACCCAGAGGATTTTTCGGACGTGTATAATAAAGGTACAGGTACAGGTGACCTGTGTGGTCGTAAAGGAGCGAGGCATCAGAGACCTCAGCTTCTCTAGGGGGCAGCATGTTGAGGGCGGCGCCCATCTCCTCTCCCTCGCTGCTTTACCTTCCCTGACCCTAACGAGGGCAGGTACCCGTTTACAGCTAGGTGAACTGGTGAGGGGACTGTACTGTAGCCAAGGCGCGCAAAACGGTCATCCGTCCTTTTGGTGACCACACTAGATGCTGCTTAACCTTAGCTTGGGGAAAGCGAGAGCTCTGACCCCTGAGCTATCCTATACCAATACATGTACAATGCACATGATAAAAAATCAATCAAACATATATAGAAGCTGACTCCACTCCCTCCAAAAGTCTTTCGGATGAGACTATAAACCAAGGCCCCGTGTGCGAATGCACGCAGAACATCTTGCGCACACGTTAAATCCTGTACCGCTTTTCGTAAGAGTAGGCCATCGTGTGCCAGTGGGAACAGATGACATTTACAAAACTGCATACACACGGGGACCGGATGTAAAAAAAAAAAAAGCATATGGTTGCTTATTCCATTATCCTCGATATAAAAGAATAAATAAATAAAATAAAATAAAATAGATAAATAAGAATAGAGGAAGGAGCCAACACACAGCCGTTGTGTCTCTGTACCTGTTTTCCTTCTGCTGTCTTGGCGCAGCAGAGAGCGTCTAGCTATTCTTTCCCTTTTCAGATATTGGTTTTGGCGGCCCGCAACTCTGCCGGGTCTTGGTGGGCACAGTTATGTACCCTAGCTGTGAAGCAGACGATCTTTTTTGATGAATTGCCTAGGGGTGGAATTTTGTGTGCAAGGTGCGTTGGTGTCATTAATCTATCAGCGGATTGATGACAAATGGAACTGAAACTCAGCCAGAGTTGGAGGGGGAATCAGAAAAAGGCAGGCGGGAGACCCAGCAGATCTGGCCATCAACTGGAAGTGTGGTTTTCTTACAAGCGGAGGTGACTACAGTTAGGCTATCTGTTCTTTCACACTTCTTGATCTATTCAGTCAAGTTTTTGTGGGGGAATTTTGTTGTTGCTTTTTTCTGATTTCATACTTAACTTCTAGGGCTTCTGGGATAAGATTGTGTGTGTTTGTGTGTGTGTTTGTGTGTGTGTGTGTTTGTGTGTGTGTGTGTGTGTGTGTGTGTGCTTGTGTGTGTGTTTGTGTATGCGTGTGTGTGCGTGTGTGTGTGTGTGTGTGTGTGCGTGTGTGTGTGCGTGTGTTGTGTTATGTGTGTGTGTGTGTGTGTGTGTGTGTGTTTGTGTGTGTGTTAGCAGTAGCAGCAGTGAACAAAATGATGAAAATGGCAATCGTTAAAAAAAAATACTCATCAAATTAATGATAGTAGTGGTAGAACTTTTTTGTTTGACAATTTTCCTGTCACAATTTTTCTCATTCCGATGTTCACCAATGGTGAGATTTTGTGTATGCGACCGTCTTTGCCCACCATAAAGGTAGCCGCATTCTGACGTGAGATAGCTGTAATTTATGCAGGTAAGCAGGAGGGGTAGAGACAAACAAACTGGCAGACAGGCAGGCAGGCTAACACAGATAGGCAGAGATAGAGATACAAGGACACCGGCAGATAGACATACAGATACAGACAGACAGACAGACAGACAGACAGACAGAGCACCAGTGGCTTATTCTAGTCAACATAGGAACGGATGACAAAATTGACAAAACTGCATACGCACAGGGACTAGATGTAAAAAAAAAAGCACATGAGTGCTTATTCCATTATCATCGAAATGAAAGAACAGGTAAATAAATAGATTAATAGATAAATAATAAATAGATAATAACCAATATTTCAGCAATGATATAAAACTGATATCATTAAATGTAAAGAACAGTAGCAGTAGGCACCCATCAGTCTCGGAAGACTATGGGAGTTGTGCTCTAGTCTTAAGAGCGCAAAGCCTGGGTAAGTAAGTATGGAGGGCAAGCTGTTACCCATGCAGCAGACCACCACCACCACCACCCCTCTCCACGCCACGGCAAAATGAAACAGGCCACCAAGAGCCTAGCACCCCAACTCCCACTGCCACCACCACCACCACCACCACCGGCATCGTTTGCTATCCAGACTGCTGTTGCTGCAGCTACTGCTGTAACTGCCGCTGCTTGTTGCTACAACTTCTACGGTTACTGCGACTACAGAAGCTGCAGCAGCTTCTGCCACCATCGCCATCATCATCACCACCACCACCACTGTCACTACAACACCACCACTTCGACAACAACATCACCACCACCACCGCCGCCACCACCACCACCATCACCAACACCAACAACAACAACAACTACTGCTACTACTACTACTACTACTACTACTACTACTACTACTACTACTACTACTACTACTACTACTACTACTACTACTACTACTACTACTACTAAGTCGGGCGAGACTATAAACCGAGGCCCCCGTGTGCGAACGCACGCAGAACATCTTGCGCACACGTTAAAACCCCGTTCCGCCTTTGGCAAGAGCAGGCCATCGTGTGCGGATGGCAAAATTATTATTAAAAAAAAAACAGCATGCACACAGGTGTCGTGTTTAGACACCATCCCCGAGGAAAAATCGGGGAGTTGGAGTCCCAGGGCGGCTCGGGGCTGTATAAGGTAACGTTCTGGTGGCTCCTGCGACGGTACTGGAACCATTCGTATCGGTCATTGCCTTTCCAATTGATCATTCCAGTGGCGTGGAGAGGGGGGGTCTGCTGCATGGGTGACAGCTTGCCCTCCATACTTACCCAGGCTTTTTTCGCTCTAAAGACTAGAGCGCAATTCCATAGTCTTCCGAGACTGGTGGGTGCCTACTACTACTACTACTACTACTACTACTACTACTACTACTACTACTACTACTACTACTACTACTACTACTACTACTACTACTACTACTACTGCTGCTGCTGCTGCTGCTGCTGCTGCTGCTGCTGCTGCTGCTGCTGCTGCTGCTGCTGCTGCTTCTGTTGCTACTACTGCTTCTACTACTGCTGCTGCTGCTGCTGCTACTACTACTACTACTACTACTACTACTACTACTACTACTACTACTACTACTACTACTACTACTACTACTACTACTACTACTATAGACTATGATGATAATAACTCTGTCAGCATTATCGCCTGTATTGATTACACTGTCAACACCACCTCCTGCACTGTTTGTTAACACTGTCAACACTACCTCCTGCACTGTTACCACTGTCAACACCACCTCCTGCACAGTTAAGACTGTCAACACTACCTCCTGCGCTGTTAACACTACCTCCTGCACAGTTAACACTAACACTACCTCCTGCACTGTCAACAGTACCTCCTGCACTGTTACCACTGTCAACACCACCTCCTGCACTGTTATCACTGTCAACACTACCTCCTGCACTGTCAACACTTCCTACTGCACTGTTAACACTGTCGACACTTCCTCCTGCACTGTCAACACTTCCCCCTGCACTGTTAACACTGTCAACACTTCCTCCTACACTGTCAACACTACCTCCTGCACTGTCAACACTACCTCCTGCACTGTCAACACTTCCTCCTGCACTGTCAACACTGTCAACAACACCTCCTGCACTGTTATCACTGTCAACACTTCCTCCTGCACTGTCAACACTTCCTCCTGCAGGCATTTTACCGCAGACTCCCTAAAGATCCTTTTTCGGGATGTTCCACCGGACACCATTTTTAACTTCCTGAAAGAATCGGGCTTTTTCCGTCTGATATGAGTGAAAGTGGTATAGTTGGTCTCTAAGAACAAGGTTGTTTTAAGGAATCCGGTTTGGGTTTTATCTTATTTTGTGTGTGATCGATGTGGTTATTCCCACAATGCAGTGCCCGTCCTGGGCTGACCCTTATGGTTGACCAGGGCGTCGAAACAAGCAAGGACAGTCGAGTTGGTTTTATACCCCGTTTTAATCTGTGTATAGTTGCACAGTTTTAATATGAGTTTTAAAATGTGACGAGGTGACAGCCCCGATATGGCCTGTGTGGTCGGCGGGGCTATAAGCAACATGATTGGATTGGATTGGAGGTATTACCCGTGTAAACTGTACCTGCTTCAGGTATAGTGTAAACTCTACCATTACCAATGTAAACTCTACCATTACCAGTGTAAACTCTACCGTTACCAGTGTAAACTCCACCATTACCAGCGTAAACTCTACCATTACCAGTGTAAACTCTACCATTTCCAGTGTAAACTCAACCAGCTGCAGGTATTACCAGTGTAAACACTACCATTACCAGTGAAAACTCTTCTGTTACCAGTGTAAACTCTACCATTACCAGTGAAAACTCTTCTGTTACCAGTGTAAACTCTACCATTACCAGTAAAAACTCTTCTGTTATCAGTGTAAACTCTACCATTACCAGCGTAAACTCTACCTGCTGGAGGTATTACCAGTGTAAATACCTGCTGCAGATATTACCAGCGTAAACTTTGCCTTCTGCAGGTATTACCAGTGTAAACTCTACCTGCTGCAGGTATTACCAGTGTAAACTTTACCTTCTGTAGGTATTACCAGTGTAAACTCTACCTGCTGCATGTATTACCAGTGTAAACATTACCTTGTGCAGGTTTTACCAGTGTAAACTCTACCTGCTGCAGGTATTACCGGTGTAAACTCTACCTGCTGCAGACAGTAAAGGAGGAATTCTGTGACAGAATCAGAAAACAGCATCACAGACAAGGATGCAAAGTGTCTGGAATTTGAAGGGTAGTGTATGTACGTACAGGTAAGGTTTATCTTTGATGTCGGACGGGGTGAGAGAAGAGAGAGAGAGAGAGAGAGAGAGAGAGAGAGAGAGAGAGAGAGAGAGAGAGAGAGAGAGAGAGAGAGAGAGAGAGAGAGAGAGAGAGAGAGAGAGAGAGAGAGAGAGAGAGAGAGAGAAAGAGAGAGAGAGAGAAGAGAAGAGAGACATGACAGACAGACAGACAGACAGACTGAGACAGAGAGAGAGAGAGACAGAGAGAGAGAGAGGCAGAGAGAGAGAGAGAGAGAGAGAGAGAGAGAGAGAGAGATAGAGAGAGAGAGGAGAGAGATTTTATTTATTTTTATTTATTCTTTTATATCGAGGATAACAGAATAAGCAATCATGTGCTTTTTTTCATCCGGTCCCCGTGTGTATGCAGTTTTGTAAATATTGTCATCTGTTCCCACCGGCACACGATGGCCTACTCTTACAAAAAGCGGAACAGGATTTAACGTGTGCGCAAGATGTTCTGCACACGTTAGAGAGAGAGAGAGAGAGAGAGAGAGAGAGAGAGAGAGAGAGAGAGAGAGAGAGAGAAGAGAGGGAGAGAGAGAGAGAGAGAGAGAGAGAGAGAGAGAGAGAGAGAGAGAGAGAGAGAGAGAGAGATGAAGAGAGGAGAGAGAGAGAGAGAGATCAATCTTCCGAAAAGACCACTGAAGACATGAACTGATTTGTTTATCCCAACAGCAACTTTCATCCAGACTAAAGCGTACATAAACCGATGTCCACATTGACAACACTTGACTTTGGGCCAGGTCCTGGACTGACAGGATGTCTTCTAGGACTGTTGCCCATGCACATGATGTGTGACAAACCCTTGTACAGCTATGCTCC
>CM060333.1:7148789-7163789 GCA_030674155.1 Stramonita haemastoma
AGAAAAAAAAAAAAACACCCAGAACCAACAACAACTTGTGCTGACAAAGACGATAACATGCCTGTAAAACCCAGTTCACGTGTCTTAGTTCATTCATTCACCCTGCTTCTTTGAACACCACCATCATCCAACATCACCCCGAAACAAAAATGACAATGACACTTAGCGATTTGGCTATTCCACCCCCCACCCCACCCTCCACCCCCAAAGAAACCAAAAACAAAAAAAACCATGCTTAGTGCACAACATTGAGCCGCCGCGGTAGTCTAGTGGTTAGGGCGTTGGACTCGTAATCTAAAGGTTGCGGGTTCGATCCCAGCTTTCGGCTATGGCGTTGTGCCCTTGGAAAAGGCACTTTACGGTTATTTTCTCACCCCACCCAGGTGTAAAAGGGGTACCAACCTTGTGTTGGGGGTTAACCCTGCGAGAGACTGGCGTCCTATCCAGGGGGGAGTCTATGACTCAGTCGCTTAACGCCACAGAAACCGGGATAAGCACCGGCCTGAAGAGCCTTAGGCTCGGGACAGACTTTAACTAAAGTGCACAGCATTAATACATGTCGTATCGTTTGTTTACATCGACAGATGTCACATGACTATTCCACACTGACAAAATGTCACACGGATAGTCCACATTGACAGATGTCAGATAATTATTCCACATTTTTGTTTTCTCTTTGTTATTGGCACACATATGCATTACAAAAGAAAGTAAATTGACTTTTTGTCCAGACAACATTGTTTTCACCTTTCCATTTAACTGGCTAACAAGAATAATTGCTCCACAAAGTACAAATAATCGATGTCAAGACAAGATTCATAAATACATAGACTTTTACTAGTATTTTGAAATGGTACTTAGCTTTCTACTAAGTTTATGTACTGAAACCATTTTCTCTGAAAATCAATAAACTGTATTTGTATGCAGGCTTTTTGCAATATGAAATGTCAAATTCTTAATTGGTTACGGGCCTTATTTTTCACTCTGCTGAACTGTTGAAAACAAACGAGAAAAGCAATAGCCTTCTGTGGGTTCTTGAAAAAAACAAGACATTCAACCTATTATTCAAGTTATTTTTTTCAATGTAAAGATAAGTCAGAACGCGCCCCCCCCATCCTAAAATCCCCCTATCACATGGCTATCCCTGTCCTGGATACTAAGAGGTCACATTACCACGCTAGAACATCTTGTGCACACGTTAAATCCTGTTCCGGTTTTCGTAAGAGTAGGGCATTGTGTACCTGTGGGAACAGATGGCACAATTTACAAAAACTGCGTACAACGGGGACTGGATTAAAAAAGCACATGACGTGCTTATTCCATTATCCTCGATATAAAAGATATTTTTTTAAAAGCTATGAGGATTTAGAATCTCAGACCAGGAAGCAAGGCAGCCAACAACCCTAAATTTTTGCCTTGTTTTATTTTCTGAAGGTTTTTTTGTTTTGTTTTTTAAGAAGCAATCCTTTGACCATCATTTACAGATTGTGATGCAGCCCCCGCTATTAAAGACGATCCGCTTCCACCCCCTTCCCTCCTCCACTCCTCCACTCTCTCTGATCGTGCTTGCAATACTGCAACAGCCATCTTGCCCCTCTCCTTCCCTTCATCCTTCTTAACCCCCCCCCCTCCCTGCCCCACTCCTCCCCCCCCCCCCCGTCCCTCTCCTCAATGCCGCCTTTTCTCGGTGTCAGTAGGACGGGGGGGGGGGGGGGGGAGGACATGTGGAGTTGTGTGTTTTAGGAGAGTGGATGGGTCAATGTCCACATAACAACCTCCCATATTGCCACCATACTGACCGAACCGTCTGGAAGCGAGGTAAGGTGAGAGTGACACGTCCTGCTGCATTATTCTGTGGTAGCCCACTGATGCAGACTTCCTTTCCTTACCACCATGATGATGTCATCGTATGGCAGCAATCGTACGTTCAGAACGATGATGACGACGACGACGACGACGACGACGTGAGATGATGATGATGATGATGATGATGATGATGATGATGATGATGATAGATGATGAGTCGACGACGACGAGACGATGAGACGACGACGACGACACGACGACGACGACGATGTGAGATGATGATGGATGATGATGATGATGATGTCTCAAGGACATGGACAACAGGAAAGTGCTCTGCACATTGCTGCTGCTGCTGCTGCTGCTGCTGCTGCTGCTGCTGCTGCTGCTGCTGCTGCTGCTGATGATGATGATGATGATGATGATGAACTGTAGCTGTGTGCTGCTGCTGCTGCTGCGCTGCTGCTGCTGTGCTGTGTGTGATGATGATGATGATGATATGAATGAGATGGTGATACGCCGCTATGTCATTTGTTATATGTCAAAGTCTGACACATTTTTTTTCTTCTCTCAGCTGGAGCACTCGCTGTCCCCCAGCCAAGGTAAAGCAGCATTGAGTGTGGTTGTCCATTGGATGGGTAACCGTTCGTGCGCCTTGGTTTAGTACAGTCCCCATTCGTTTTGTTTGTTTGTCCGTCGTGTTCAACGATGACCTCCAAAACAGCAGAGGAGGCAGTTGCTGTTTCGGGAAACTGGGCAGAAATTTGAATATATAGTGGAGATGCCTTGCCCACAGTACACCCCACTCTCTCGATCAAGAGGGCATACGGACAGTCAGTGCTGGAGATGTTTTCCAAAGGCCAACTAGCCCCTGAGCTGCAGCACACAAGGACTGTGCAAGTCAAGCCTCCTAGTCAGAGAGTCATAGTCCGATCACTAAAGATAAGCTGTAAAGTGGAATTCCATGAGTGGGAAAGCCACTGATCATACAGCCTCTCACTTTGCTGTTGCCCCTAGCATCAGTGGTTTAATCAAGAACTGTGATAAAGCCCAGGCGCTGAAGGCAAAAGTTCACCCACCTGTAAATGGGTACCTGCCCTCTTTAGGGTCAGGGAAGGTAAAGTAAAGATAGTGAGGAGATGGGCGCCGCCCTCAACATGCTGACCCCTAGAGAAGCTGAGGGCTCTGATGCCTCGCTCCTCTACGACCACACAAGTTATGGGACACCTTTAATTTACCTTTACCAGCTGGAGCACCAAATGCGTATCCCCACCATTCTTGCCTACCATTAATGTAGCCGCATTTTGACTTCCGGTATGATGTCTAAACACGACACCAGTCTGCATGTGTAGGTTTTTTTTTAAACGGTTTTGTCGTCGGTTTCTGCGCAATTGCCTACTCTTCCGAAAAGTCTGAAGGTGTTTTTTTTATGTGAGTGCAAGATAATTTTATTTTAATCTAATTTTTATTTTATACCACTTTATATCCAGCAGATTTCTCTGCGTGAAATTGGGGCTGCTCTCCCCGGGGAGAGCACGTCGCCACAAGTACAGCGCCTACCCATTATTTTTTTCCCCTCAGGGACGGTGTCTAAACACGACACCTGTGTGCATGCTGGGTGTTTTTTTTATAATTTTGTCATCTGCTCCTACCGGCACACGATGGCCTGCTCCTCCCAAAGGCGGAACGGGGTTTTAACGTGTGCGCAAGATGTTCTGCGTGCGTTCGCACACGGAGCCTCGGTTTATAGTCTCATCCGATTGACTTTGACATTCAGTTCGATTTTTTTCGTCATACTGGGAAGAAAGGGCGAGGCTGGGTGCGAACCCAGAAACTCACGGTTTACATATTGGCAGGCGAACGTCTTAACCATCCTGCCACTTCCTTCCTTATGCGTGCGATCGTACACGGGAGCTCGGTTTATAGTCTCATCCTAAGGGCTTTTGGGGAGGGAGAGGGCACTGATGAATAACAAATGATAATGTTAGTTTAGGTAAACATGATTTTTAAAAATGCAGAGAATGACAGATAAGTAATGTGTATTTGTTATGGTAGTGATCGTTGTTCTTGTTGCAGTTGTGTTGTTTTTCTGTGTTTGTAGTCGTGAAAAGAGTAGGTGGGGGGGGAGGGGGCGGGAGGGGGGCGCTGTTATAAAACTATGTGTATTCGTAAAAGTATACTTCCATTCATGCACGTTTTTTACATTTTATGTATGTTTGTGTGAAGACATTCATGTGTATACATGGCGTATATGTATAAGAACTTAGAAGAGTGTGAAGGTGATCACCAACAATCGTGAGTTAGATGTTTGTAGTCATAATTATTTTTCACCAGTAGCGCTGACTCAGCATCTCTGACAGGAGATTGGAACAGGAAGGAGATCTCCGCCATTGGTGAAATGGCTGCTTCCTTTCAGACCGCACTCCAACTTATTCTTCCGGGTCAAGTCACTCCAACTTTTACTTCCGGATCAAGTAGTATCTTCTATAGAGTGCCTGTTAGAAAAAAAATGTTTGCTCGATTTCACAGTAGGTAAAAGGTAAAGGTGTCCCATAACCTAGGTGGTCTTAGGGAAGCGAGGCGTCAGAGACCTTAGCTTCTCTAGGGGCCAGCATATTGAGGGCGGCGCCCATTTCCTCTCCCTCGCTGCCTTACCTTCCCTGACCCTTAAGAGTGCAGGTACCCATTTACATCTGGGTGGACTTGGGGGAACTGTATTGAAGCCAAGGCGCGCAAACGGTCACCCACCCAACTGGTAACCACGCTCGACGCTGCTTAACTTGACTGGGGGAGAGCGAGTGCTCTGACCACATAGCTATCCCGCCTCCATCGTTTTCACTGAGTCTTTTAAAATATGAAAAAAATGCTCAATATAATTGTTTGTAGAATTGAGGACATAGAGGCGTACCAGGTAGCCATGACGAAGTGAGAAATGATTCTTACCTTACCTTACCTTAATTCTCTCCGTGCCAGAAGGCACATAAGGCCTGGACATCATTTCTCCACTGGTTTCGATCTGTAGCTGCGCTGCGTGCTGCGCTCCAAGAGCTCCCTCCAGCAGCATTCCGCTCCACCTCCACCATTCGTCGCCAGGTTGTCTTTGGGCGGCCTCTCTTCCTTCTTCCCTCTGGTGTCCATCCGAGGGCCACAGCACAGTCATTCTTCTGATCTTTTCTCAGGACATGGCCAATCCACTTCCATCTCTTTCTTCTTATTCCTGCACTTATCTTCTCTGCCCCTGCCATCTGAAGGGTTGCCTTGTTGGAAATGTGCTGTTGCCATCTAATCTTAAAAATCTTCCGGAGGCATTTGGTTTGAAAGGTGTCCATTTTTACTCCTTCTCCTTTTGTGAGCTTCCAGATTTCACATCTATACAAAAGTACTGAGAGTACCAAGCTCTTGAAGAGGGAGGTTTTGGTTTTGCTGAACCATCTACAGCAGAAAACAGCCAAGCTAGAAAACAATGCTGCTAAAGTAGGCCTGAGGATGAACGACAAGAAATGCAAAGCGATAAAAGCCAACAGCAAGAGCAAGGAGAAGCTGAAAGTCAGGGGGAATGATGTCGAAGAGGTGGACAGCTTCACCTATCTAGGGGCCAACGTGACGAAGGATGGAGGAGGAACAGCAGATATCAAAAGATATCAAAAACCTTGGCGAACGCCCAGTTCAAACGCCTGTCTAACATCTGGCAAGCTGGAGAAATGATTGATCAATAAATAAGGTTTGCTTCTGTTCCTACAGTGTTGACCCCACGCATGCGCATTGCGGTGAGGAAGTGAGCAGACGACAAAAGACTAATGGAGTACAGTGTTCGCTGAACATTTTCTAAAAAAATTAAAACCAACCGAAATTGTTTGTAGTATCCTGAGTTTTGAGTCAGGGAATAATCTTTCACAAAAGCGGGTTTTTTTTTCTTTCTTATTCTTTTAATTTTATGAATTATTTTAGTACGTGCAGTACGAATGCAAGAGTGATGCATGAAAATAGATGGGAAAATGGCAACATCTAAAGATGGCGAGTAGCCTCAAATCCCAAACGTCCAAATTCTTGGAATTTCCCACCTTCTCGGGATATCAAGGGCACGTAACCACAGCCATGTGGTAAACGCCGAAAATGAGGAAAATGATACAGTTATTGGCCCTGATTTGCCGGCGATTTGGGAGAAACTATTTCCCCATCACTTGTAGGTCTAGATGCCGCCACTGCTGATGAATCGGATCTGTCCTCCTCTCCCCCTTCTTTCTCACTCCTCTTTTGCATGATTTTTCTTTTTTTATCATATCTATTTTATTTCATTCTTACATTTTGACGATAATGGAATAAGCAACCATGTGCTTTCTTTACATCCAGTCCGTGTGTGTATGCAGTTCTGTCAATTTTGTCCTCCGTTCCCACCAGCACACAATGACCTTCTCCGAAAAGCGGAAGATGATTTAACGTCTGTGCAAGATGTTCTGCATGCGTTCGCACATGGGACTTCAGTTTATAGGCTCATATGAAGGACTTTTTTGGGGGGTAGTAGAGTCGGTACTGATGTTAACTCCAGAGAAAAAAATACCCTCTTGAACGAGATTCAAACCCGGGTCAGCAGATCACGAGCTCATCACTCTGACCACCAGGCTAGCTATCATGTCCCGTCCCCCTTTCATTTCTGCAGTACATTATCTCTCTGGTCTCACATTGGCAGAATGGGGAATATGTGTCTCGGTGTGTTTATGAGAGCGGTGGATGCGTCATCGGGGAATACAGCCACACTATTGCCCAACACTGCTGAGCCGTCTGGGAACAAGGCGAGGCTCCGTGAACGGGGCCCTGTGATATGATGTTATCATTGTTATTATTGTTATTATCTGGATGGGGGTCTATATTCTGACCCACATGGTGACCGTCATGTGGATTATGATCAGATGATGACCAAAACAGTCCAAAACTGTGATGATGATGATGATGATGATGATGATGATGATGATGATGATGATGATGATGATGATGATGATGATGATGATGATGATGATGATGATGATGATGATGATGACAGCAACCACACTAGCCTCAACAATGCTGCTTCTGCACCGTTGCTATTTTTGTTTACAGTTGCTGTTGTTGCTGTTGTTGTTGTTGTCACTGCTGCTGTTGTCATGTTGTTGTTGTCACTGCTGCTGTTGTTATGTTGTTGTTGTCACTACTGCTGCTGTTGTTGTTTTTATTGTTAATGTAGTCACTGTTATGTTGTTGTTGTTGTCACTGCTGCTGTTGTTATGTTGTTGTCACTGCTGCTGTTGTTATGTTGTTGTCACTGCTGCTGCTGTTGTTGTTTTTATTGTTGTTGCTGTCACTGTTGTTGTCACTGTTGTTGTTCTCACTGCTGCTGTTGTTGTTATTGCTGTTAACAGAAATGACAACAACGATATATTGGTGAAGGTATAAAACCGTTTACAGAATAATGATTATGGAGGTGACGATGATGATGAAAAAGTGGAAACGACTGTAGATGTCAGCATTATCACTGTTGTTGTGTTGCTGGTTTTTGTGCTTCTTAGTCACTATGGCCAAGACTGCCCTGCAGGGAACAGTCCAAAGGGAGGGAGACGAAGAGGCAGACAGAGAAAACAACAGGAAGACAGCATCAGAGAGTGGGCTGGCCTTGGGTGAAATGATCTGCTACGGAAAGCTGAGGACCGTGGAGAGTGGAGGAAGCTGGTTGCAAAATATTCAGTAGTGTTCCCAAGGTCTGCGGGACTACGGGATAGGTGAAGGTTAAGCCATTCAAGTGCAAGGTGTGTGTGCGTGTGTTTTCATGTGTATGTGTGCGTGTGCGTACCACACACACACATGCACTCACGCATCTATTTCTATATGCATAGATGCATACTTGTGTGCTTATCTACACTTTTGCACTGATGTACGTTGGTGTTCACACATGCATGGTTGGGTGCGTGTGCATTGTGGTTGTGTGTAAGGAACTACTCAAAGATGCACTCCAGTTTGTGGAAAAACGAACAGTTTGGAAAGAGTGCCGTCAGCAGCCATAGAAGATTCTCTTACAGCAGACTGTGTCCGTTTCAAAAACAGACAGGCTGGCAACTTTAGTTCACAATCTTTAACAGCAGTTCTGGAAAAGAAGAATTTGTGTCCCACTTCCCCAAAGTCGAATTTTTTTTTTTTTTTAATTTTATTCCATGTATGTCACAACAGATTTCTCTGCGTGAAATTCGGGCTGCTCTCCCCGGGGAGAGCGCGTCGCCACAAGTGCAGCGCCTACCCATTTATATATATATATATATATATATATATATATATATATATATATATATATATATATATATATATATATATATATATATATATATATATATATATATATATACAGCCCCGAGCCGCCCTGGGGACTCCAACTCCCCAATTTTTCCCCAGGGATGTGTCTAAACACACCACCTGTGTGCATGCTGGGTTTTTTTTAATATTATTTTGTTATCTGCCCCTACCGGCACACAATGGCCTGCTCTTCCGAAAGGCGGAGAGGGGATTTAACGTGAGCGCAAGATGTTTTGCGTGCGTTCGCACACAGGGCCTCGGTCTATAGTCTCATCCGGAGGACTCCGACATTCAGTTCAATTTGCGGCTGCCTTGATGGTGTATATAAAAAAACAGTCACATGAAGCAAAAATGTCAGCCTGGGAGAACCTTGGAGTGCTAGACCCAGGCACAGCTGTCAGCTTCCTCCACTCTCCCCTGGAGTTAACATCAGTGCTGACTCCACTCTCCCCAAAAGTCTTTCGCATGATACTATAAACAGAGGCCCCGTGTGCGAACGCACGCAGAACATCTTGCGCACACGTTAAATCCTGTTCCGCTTTTCGTAAGTGTATGCAATCGTGTGCCGGTGGGAACAGATGACACGATTTACAAAACTGCATAGACACGGGGACTGGATGTAAAAAAAAAAAGCATATGATTGCTTATTCCATTATCCTCGATATAAAATAAATCAATGAATAAAATAAATAAATAAAACTTTCTGCTGCTGTCAGCTGCTGTTCACTCCATCCCAGCCCCGCTGATGCTGATTAAAGCAGATACTAACCCACTTGGACTTAGTAAAAGGAAGGGGCGGTTTTTGTTGTTTTTTTTAATTCTTTTATATTGAGGGTAATGGAATAAGCACTAATGTGAGGGTTTTTTTATATCCAGTCTTCGTGTGTATGCAGTTTTGTAAATCTTGTCATCTGTTCCCACCGGCACACAAATGCCTACTCTTACGAAAAGCGGAACAGGATTTAACGTCCGCGCAAGATGTACTGGGTGCATTTGCACACGGGATTAATTTTAGCACTGGCCCTGGATGCTGGACTGAGTTATACTGGAATTGTGTGTTGTGAGGCAGGATTCAGAATCAGATTCAGATATTTATTGCCATTTAAGTCATGCAGACCTATTTGACACAACAAAAACAAACATCAGGTTTAATTATCTTTCTGCCCAAATGATGTCCACTAAAAACATGTGGCATTCTACTTTTCTTTGTCTCTTTTCTCCAAACATTCATTCACATTATTAACTAATGATATCTGCTTGATGGATATCAACTGTGATTATGTCGCTTAACTTTTCTATATGTCTCTGGTTTTAATCTTTTGTAACAAATTGCTTCTAAGTTCATCATATTATAAGACACATTTATCGAGTAGGCTAAATGAAATTCGTCAGGAAGGAAGTTGCACTGACTTGGATGGTTGCATCCTTTTAAAACTCTGTCCGCTGTAGCGGATTTGCTGTTTGCAGATGTTTCACGCGGCGGCCGCATGATACTATGACTAGTACAGCTTAACATAGCTTTGTGGGCCTATTCAAGGTGGAATGCAAAGCGTTGTCGGGTGATTCCATGTGTTCCAAACTTTTTGTTTGAGGTTGCAGAGAGTAACTGACATGGAGTAGCCACACGGAGTATAAAATTCATAGTATTTTCTTCATGCTAGTCAAAGCTCAAATATTTAAGTGAGAGCTTCAATCTTTCGATATGTACTAACACAGAATGTTATCAATAAGTTCGGAAAATTTCATGATTTTAGTATGTGTTTTGTATTTTGTATTTGTTATTTTTTTTTACTAACCATTACAAATGGGCTGTCTCTGTGGAAAGGCAAGGGAGAGAACTGGCCGTCCCGAGTGAGTTCAATGAAAGCCCACATCGCCGCCGCCATTTTCTTCACATTGCCCTCTTGACCCGTGATCTGAGGGTCACGTGACTGCAGCTATGAAATCAACGCCTAAAATGAGAAACTGATGAGGGGAGAGAGAGAGGAGGGGGGAGGGGGGGCGGAGAGAGGAGGGAGAGAGAGGGGGAAGGGGAGAGAGGAGGAGAGAGGAGAAGAGGAGAGAGGAGAGAGAGGAGAGGAGAGAGAGAGAGAAGAGAGAGAGAGAGAGAGAGAGAGAAGAGAAGAGAGAGAGAGAGAGGGAGGGGAGGGGGAGGGAGAGAGACAGAGAAGAAACAAAGAGAGAGGGAGAGAGGGGGGGGAATATTAAATCGTATCAAATCAAAATCAAATCAATCAAATCAAATTCGTTTATTTCAAGGATAATGAATAAGCACCCATATACTTTTTTCTATACACCAGTCCCCGCAAATAGAAACAAGAAGAACAGAGAGGTTCAATTAATCAAATCAAATCAAATCAAAATTAATTCAAATCAAATCAAATTTGTGTATTTCGATGATAATGAATAAGCACCCTATACTTTTTCTATACATCCAGTCCCCGCAACAGAAAATAAGAGAGAGACAGAAGACAGACAGACAGACAGACAGACAGACAGACAGAACAGAGACACAGGAGAGACGACAGAGAAGAGAAAAGAGAGAGACAGAGAGAAGGGGGGGGAAGGGGAAAGTGGTTCAGTTTACATCTCATTCAATAACGTCAAATCAATAAAGAGTGTGAGTCATCTCCCCTGTTTTTTTCACCCCCTACATCATTTTCTTGCCCTTCCCTCTCCAACTCGTTATTCCGTGTGTGTGTGTGTGTGTGTGTGTGTGTGTGTGTGTGTGTGTGTGTGTGTGTGTGTGTGTGTGTGTGTGTGTGTGTGTGTGTGTGTGTGTGTGTGTGTGTTGTGTCTGTATGTCTGTGTGTCTGTGTGTGTATGTGTATGTGGTCGTGTGTGTCTTGTGGTAGTGTTGTGTGTTGTGTTGTGTGTCTGAGTGTGCTGTGTGTGTGGTGATCTGTGTGTGTCTGTGTGTCTGTGTGTCTATCTGTGTGTGTGTTGTGTGTGTCTGTCTGTCTGTCTGTCTCTGTCTGTCTCTGTCTGTCTGTCTGTCTGTCTGTCTCTCTCTCTCTCTCTCTCTCTCTCTCTCTCTCTCTCTCTCTCTCCTCTCTCTCTCTCTCTCTCTCTCTCTCCTCTCTCTCTCTCTCTCCTTCGGATGAGCCTTTAAACCGTGGCCCCTTGTGCGAACGCACGCAAGAACACCTAGCGCACACGTTAAATCCTGTTCCGTTTTTCGTAAGAGTAGGCCATCGTGTGCCGGTGGGAACAGATGACATTTACAAAAACTGCATACACACGTGGACTGGATGAAAAAAAGCACGAGTGCTTATTCCATTATCCTCGATATAAAAGAATAATCAAATCAATCAATCTCTCTCTCTCTCTCTCTCTCTCTCTCTCTCTCTCTCTTCTCTCTCTCTCTCCTCTCTCTCTCTCTCTCTCTCTCTTCCTCCTCTCTCCTCTCCTCCTCTCTCTCTCTCTCTCTCTCTCTCTCTCCTCTCTCTCTTCTCTCTCTACTCTCTCTTCTCTCTGGTATTGTGTATTCTTTGGGCTGTTGGTATTACACACCCTTCCAAAAGTTCCCCCTGATCTTTTCTTGGCCTAGGAAGGCAGCAGCATGGTGAAGCCTACTCTTCAGGACTCAGAGCTGTCATCTTGGCCAGGACCAGTAACTGGTTTCCGAGCCAGCCTTTGGCTAGAAGTCAAGTGAGAGGGTCTGTCGGTGCATCTGCCCTATAGATCATGAATCATAACTGGTCACGAAACTGCACTGACGTGAAACTAACACTGACCATGAAACAGCACTGCCATGAAACAGCACTGATCATGACAGCACTCCATGAAACAGCACTGACCATGAAACAGCACTGACCATGAAACACCTGACCATGAAATCACTGACATGAAACAGCACTGACCATGAAACACACTGACCATGCGCACTCCATGATAACCTATCATGAAACAGCTCTGATCATAACAGCCTGTCATACACCTGCCATGATCCTGATATCACATGATCTGAAACCTGATCACTAGGCTATCCCCCTACAATAACTGCATGCACACTGGTGTCCTGTTTAAACTTTTTACCGAGGTCTAAATGCGGCCATCTTAATGTTGGAGGGCAAAAACGCGCGCATACCCAAACCTCTCACCATTGGTTTGCCTTGGAGCTGAACTGAGCAGTGAAATAGAATCTCCACTAACAATAACGGGATAACGGGGGGACGGGACAGCTCAGTGGTCAGAGCGCTCGCTTTTCCCCCGCAAGTTAAGCAGCGTCGAGCGTGGTTACCAATTGGATGGGTGACCGTTTGCGCTCCTTGGCTACAGTGCAGTCCCCCAGTTCACCCAGCTGTCAATGGTGCCTGCCCTCTTCAGGGTCAGGGAAGGTAAAGCAGTGAGGGAGAGGAGATGGGCGCCACCCTCAACATACTGGCCCTTAGAAAAGCTGAGGTCTGTGACACCTGGCGCCCTGACGACCGCACAGGTTATGGAAACACGTTTACCTTACTCACGTGTCAGGTTTCATGCAGATCTATCATTGCACTCTTTGTCTTTGTGTGGACACACTGGCAGATGGTTTACAATGCTCACAAAAGATTCATGGCCATCATAATTCATATCAACGTTTGGTGGGTTAGTTAAACACACAACTGCCAAGTGTCTATCAAGGCAGTTCTGGCCTACTGGTCGGTCGGGTGGGTATCTCCGAGTGGATTAATTTCTTCGTGGTTGAAGTGTAGCGTGTATGTATAACATAGCTGTCAGCTTTCAGCTGCTCTCGGCTGCTATTCATTCCATCCCATCCCAGCCTAGCTGGGGCCAGCTGGTGCTAATTATAGCAGGAACTGACCACGCTTGGACTTATCAAGTCAAGTCAAAGTCAAATCAAAAACGCTTTAATCATCCCTGAAGGGCAATTACAATACTGACAGGCATATTGATACAAATCATAATCAAAGACACGAAATAGCTACATTTCATATTTGTTCAGACATTATAAGACAGCTTCAAATAAAATGTCACAAACACTCACACTCTACGGGCGCGCGCTCGCACCCACGCAAACGCACACATACACACACACACACATGTTCAGATACAATGTTATTAAAACCATTGACTAGAAAAGTATTTTGTTAACCAGAATGTGAGGCTGCATTGCATTGAAAGCTGAGCTAAAGTCAGCAAACAATATTCTGGCATGAGAATCAGGCGTTTCCAAGTGACTGTACAGCTTGTTCAAAATTAATAGTTTGGCATCTTCGACACCCCTTCTAGATCTGTAGGCAAATTGTAATGGGTCAAGGTCTTTCTCTGTAACAGAACTTGGTAAAAAAAATAAAAAAAAAAAAAAAATAAAAAAAAAAAAAAAAAAAAAAAAAAAATAATAATAATAATAATAATAATAATAATAATAATACAATAACAAAAGGATGCGCTAAATTCAGCACTCTTGACTGAGGGATGTTGGATTTGTGTGATGTTAATTAATATATGACATAATTATTGCAGGCTGCAAATTCTTGATAAAATTGGACATGAAAACTAAATCTTTTTACATCTTTATCTGGCCCAGGCCAAAAGCCGTGGCAGTTATGACATGAGCAAAATGGAAAGATGTACATCAACATGTTGTTATGTCTTACATGAAAAGATTGTCTTTTTTCATGACAAGCTCTTAGCGTAACAGCTTGTACTTTTCCATCACAGGAGAACAAGCAAGTCTGACGACGAAGTGTGGCTGCCTACACGGCGAAGAAGTACACGAAACCAGCCAAATATTTTATTTATCTATTTATTTATTTTATTCTTTTATATCGAGGATAATGGGATAAGCAATCTTGTGCTTTTTTACACCCAGTCCCTGTATCTATGCGGTTTTGTAAATATCTGTTCCCACCGGCACACCATGGCCTATTCTTACGAAAAGCGGAACAGGATTTAACGTGTGCGCAAGATGTTCTGTGTGCGTTCACACACGGGGCCTCGGTTTATTGTTTCATCCGAAGGACTTTGGGGGAGAGTGGAGTCAGCACTGATGTTAACTCCAGGAGAAAAATCTCCTTGAACGGGAATCGAACCAGGGTCGTCAAATTGCGAGCGCAATGTTCTGATCACTAGGCTATCCCGTCCCCCATCTAGTGTGTCCTCACTGATTCCCAGCTCCTAGATGATAGAGTCACATACAGCGCGTGATTCAGGGGACCACCAGGGCCTTCAGTTGGGGAACAGCCAACACCAACAACAATAACAGCAGCAACAACAACAGCACAGCAACAGCAACAACAATAATAATAGCACAGAAGCACAACAACAACAACAGCACCAAACACCAACAACAACAGCAGCAACAGCAGCAGCAACAGCAACAACAATAATACAAGCAGAAGCAACAACAACAACACAACACCAACAACAGCACCAACAACAGCAACAGCAGCAGCAACAACAATAATAGCAAGCAGAAGCAACACAACAACAGCAACAACAACAGCAACAACAACAGCACCAACAACACCAACACAACAACAGCAACAGCAGCAGCAACAGCAACAACAATAATAGCAAGCCCAAAAGACAAACAACAACAACAACAACACAAACAGGCAACAACAACGAGCCACCAACAACACCAAACAACAACAAACGAGGCGTAACATCACTTTTAGCCTAAGAACCACGCAACAACAAACTGTAGATAGAAGCATCTGAAGGAAACAACAATGCAACAAGCCTTCAACACGAACACCAAAATCTGCGTGCAGTACAAACAAATACAAAGTCAACAACAGACCAAAGAGCAGCAGTAGCAGTCTTCTTCTTCTTCTCTCGTTCGCTCTACACTGTCAGATGTGTCTGGGAAAAATAATGGCAAGTCCTTTCCAGCGCCTCTCGCGGGCCGTACAGCTTGGTCTGTAGGGTTACCTC
>CM060333.1:7176289-7188789 GCA_030674155.1 Stramonita haemastoma
TAGATGATAGAACCAATGAAGGAAGTGCTGATGGTTATAGTGATGTGAATACTAATAATGATGATAGTATGATGATGTGATCTCTAATGGTGATGATGGTTATGATGATGTGATTTCTAAAGGTGATGATGGTAACGATGGTGTAGGTGTTGAAAGTGATAGTGGTAACGGTGACTATGATGAAGAAGTTAAAGATGACGATGGAAACAGTGATGAAGAAGACGAGGATGATGATCGTGAATATTATGTAGACACTGAAGATGACGATCGAAAATTAGAATTGTAGAATAGCTGGAAATGTTTTCCGCGATGATGTTTACCTTCCTCCTGCCTCAAACATGTTTTGTATAGTGGTCTAAGGCCGATGTACAATAAAACTTTTCAGTGTTCAGTGTTCAGTGTTCTCTCTCTCTTCTCTCTCTCTCTCTCTCTCTCTCTCTCTCTCTCATCTCTCCCCTCCTCTCTCTTCTACTCTCTCTCTCTCTCTCTCTCTTCTCTCTCCTTTCTTCTCTCTCTCCATCTCTCTCTCTCTCTCTCCTCTCTCTCTCTCTCTTCTCTTCTCTCTCTCTCTCCTCTCTCTCTCTCTCTCTCTCTCCTCTCCTCCTCCTCTCTCTCTCTCTCTCTCTCTCTCTCTCTCTCTCTCTCTCCCTCTCTCTCTCTCTCTCTCTCTCTCTCTCTCTGTCAAAAGCCTTCATGACTTAGGACGATTCATATATCATTCCAACAAAAGGCGTTCTGCTTTAGAATGATGGCTGTAGCAAAATGATTAACGTATTTCTCAAGTTGTTTCAGTGTCTTATGCTACTCTGTGTACAATTTGTGCCCTAATTATCAATTCTCTAATCAATTTTAGTTATTCATTCATTTATTTAGTTAGTTACTAAATTTATGTTTAGTCTAAAATGTTGCAAACATTCTAATCAGATATATGCTAATACCACAAGTGAATGTTATAATCGTTGTGCTTGGAAGTGTTTTCAGGTTCATTTTTGGAAAGGATTGAGAACGAAATTAATGTGAGGGGGGGGGGGGGGGATAGCGAGTGTGTGAAATTGTAATGGGTCCGGTGGCCTTCTACAATAAAATCGTTCAGAGTTCAGAGTTCTCTCTGTCTCTCTCCTCTGTCTCTGTCTCTCTCTCTGTCTCTGTCTCTGTCTCTCTCTCTCTGTCTCTGTCTCTGTCTCTCTCTCTCTCTCTCTCTCTCTCTCTCTCTCTCTCTCTCCTCTCTCTCTCTCTCTCTCTCCTCTCTCTCTCTCTCTCTCTCTCTGTAGGAGGTTGGCGATGGGTTGTTGACAAGAAGCAGACGTGCGCAGAATGCTCCCTACTTCAATGCAAAATTATCATGTTTAGAAGGCATGCATCGTTGTCAATTTTTTGTGTGAACATCGCCTATGTGTATCTGTTCCTGCTGGTGCCAAAGTTTTGTCCGGACTATAAAGTGGTAGGTCGATATAAGTGACTGATAAATTAGTAAGAATATTGAAGAGTATCGTTTTATTTGCATGTAAACAAAAGTCAGCTGTTGGATTGTTTTTTTTCCCCACGTGCAACTTGCGTGACAAAGTGCAAGGCTACGGCCTTAGAGTTATGTAGGCCAAATCAGTGTGTCCCTTTTTTCTTTTCTTTTTTTTTCTTTCTTTCTTTCTTTCTTTTTTTTTTTTTTTTTTTTTTCTTTTTTTTTTTAAACAGGTGCTTGAATTTGAAAATGGCAGAGCCAGAGCAACAACCCAACTTGATGTATTTTATTGACTGGCGCTTTAAGCAGATCCACCAAGAGCTACAGCTCCAGTCATCCTCCATAAAAGCCAACATTGATGAAAAGTTTCTGCAGATAGACAGTAAGTTCAAACGTATATTAGAAGAGCTAGGTAATGTGAAGAAATGTGTGGAAGAAAACAGGGAAGACATAGAAGACTTGAAAGAAGAAAAGCAGATCTTGATAGACAAGGTACAAAAAATGGAACATAACCAAGAAAAGATGGAGCAAGATTCTAAAGCGTGCAATTTGTTGTTCATCAATGTAGAGGAAAACAAAAGAGAAGACAGTAGCACAACAGCAGACATTGTCACTGATATGCTAAATTTCTTTGACTCTGACAACACTTGGCAACAGAAAGATTTTGTGAAGGTGTTCCGGCTAGGAAAGCCTCGACCCCAGGGAAACTCCCCCAGACCAATTCTGGTGAAGTTCTGTCGGTGGGCAGACAAGATGGCGGTGCTGAGTAACAAACAACTCAGGGACAATCTGAGGCAGGATGGGATCAGAGTAGCCTCTGATCTCACCCAGCAGCAAAGGGATATGATCAACGTCCATCGTAACCAAGGCAAGATTGCCTACATTTATAATGGCAGATTGCAAGTGAAGGACAGAGGCCAATCTCGCCCTCATTTCCGTGAAGAAGACCCCACCCACTCTACGCTGATGACAGAGCCTACAGCAAGGAGGACCAGCATCACTTCCAGACCAGGCGGAACTTCAGTGGCAGGAGTTGGCACACCAACAGAAGAGGTGCCAGTGGCAGCTACCCAAGTCAACCAGGCAGAACTGATGCCCCGTCAGTTCGTGAAGTGGAGCAGAGGGACCCTGGTCACCCACCACGCAGCAACCCACGACGACACCATTCCAAGGACAGTAGTGAAGCAGGCATCAATGGGCCTCAAGTGAAAACTACAGATGGTGCATGGGGTATACAGGAGTATCCCCAGGACAGAAATTCAGCCAAAGACCTGTGGTTCCAGGCACTGGTTTGTATAGTGGAGTAACTAACCAGGGACGACCAGAACACAAAGTCAACAATGTGTCCACTGTGTACCAGGACAGAGGTGCCCAACAACCTGTAATGGGCACACTGTGTTCTAGTTATGTCAAAAAAGGGAAAACTGTATCACATCACAGTAGTGGAAATGATGATAACAGTAAAAAATCTAGTTACTCCTGATGATCATGATGACTATGCTCTGACACTGACTGAGGACAGCTCAGAACAACATGACCCAACAGAAGACAGTCAGACAGTGACACAGGACAGTCCACAACATCATGTCACAACAGAAGACAGTCGAACAGTGACACAGGACAGTCCACAACATCATGTCACAGCAGAAGACAGTCGAACAGTGACACAGGACAGTCCACAACAACATGACCTAACAGAAGACAGTCAGACAGTGACACAGGACAGTCTGCACCAACATGTCTCAATAGAGGACAGTCAGACAGTGACACAGGACAGTCTGCACCAACATGTCTCAATAGAGGACAGTCAGACAGTGACACAGGACAGTCTGCACCAACATGTCTCAATAGAGGACAGTCAGACAGTAACACAGGACAGTCCACAACAACATGTCACAACTGAGGACAGTCAGACAGTAACACAGGACAGTCCACAACAACATGTCACAACAGAAGATAAGCAGTCAGAAACAAAGAAAGATACCCCCATTGGGAAAATGACACCCACAAGGGCAACTATACATGACAGGCCCAAAAGGCGTGCTGCATATCTCAAACAGTCATGCCAACAACAAAAAACTGCCATGACCAACAGGGCAGGTAGCCAGAGCAGCATTCTGGATTCTCTGAGGAGAGCAGCATCATCTGATGGCTCCAAAGAGAATGAGGGATGCTCAGGGAACAAACAGAACCAGGGTAAAAAGCCAAATACTGGCTCAGTAAACAAGAAATAGGGATTTGGCCGGGCCACTGTGACTTGCAATACCAGTAAAGACAACAGCATATTACCTTGCAGGTTAGCAGGATGTTCCCAGCAAAGTACCCCTCATGGGGGATCAGCTATAGATGTACATACTGTAATTAAAACACAAATTGAGTTTTTGAATTATAATGTCAACGGTTTGCTTGACAAATTGGAAAATAATGATTTCATTGACTTTCTTTTGTTACATGACTTTATCTGTTTAACTGAAACTTTCATTGCTACTGATTTTTCTTCACCGTTATTTGATGATTATGTCATTTTTACATTAAAGGCTAGGAAGTTGTCACACCATGGAAGATATTCAGGTGGTATTATTGTTATGGTTAGACAAAAGTTTGTAACACACATTGAACGTGTTGCAGGAAAAAAATGAACATGTTGTTATCATTAAAGTTCACAAAGACATGCTTTCAACTGATCACCACATCTTGTTTATCTGTACATATATTCCACCTCATGACTCTGTTTGCTGGAAAGATCAGCACAATGGATTTGGTTTAGAAATATTGGAACAGACTATATTGGATTTGCAGGAATTGTATGGCAGTTTCCATATCATACTTACAGGTGACCTTAATGCAAGAACAGCCAGTTATAACTATTCTGTTGATGTGGATGATTACGATTTTCACAGACCTGATATTTCTAGATATGTTCATGAATTTCCTAGACAATCAGATGACCTTCACACTAATACTTTTGGTAACCAATTACTGGAGATCTGCAATATGTTTGATTGTGTCATTTTAAATGGTTTGTGTGAATATGATTTTGATGGCGGTTATACGTATATTGCATGTTTTGGTGCTAGTACTGTAGACTATTTTATTGCTTCCTGTGAACTACTTGCTTTGGTTGATATTGCTGCAGTCGATATAAGGAGTGTACCGGAGTCGGACCATCTGCCTGTTGTCATGAAAATACAACATAAAAATAACATAACTGGTGACTGTAATGGAATCAGTGACACAGACGAAAGTATATCTTTTGTAGAAACTTAGATGGGATGATGCAAAAACTAACAATTTCATTGATGCATTAAGAAGTGACAACAGCAACAATAGAATGGCGGATGCTCTGAGTTTGTTGCACTCTGATGTTGATGGAGCTTTGTCAATATTTGTAGAATATTTAACTGAAGCCAGCAAGTGTATGTATGTTAGATATCGTAAGGGTCAGAGAAAGAGATCTGAATGGTTTGATAGAGATTGTGTTGAGGCAAAAAAGGTAGTCAGACGTACTCTTAGGCATTTTAGAAGGACCAGACAGGAAGAAGATAGAATTAACTATGCACAAGCAAGGAAAATGTACAAAAAGCTACTTAAGACAAAAAGGCAAGAATTTAGGAGACTGAAGGCAGAAAGTTTAGTTAACAATATTGCTGATTCTCCGAATTTTTGGAGCCAGTTAAAAAGTATGGGATGTGGTAATAAAATCAATGTCAAGAACTCTATAGAAACAGCTGATTGGGTAAAACATTTTTAATTTGTTTTTCAGATTAATAAAAGTACTAGCTATAACCACTGTCATAATGATATAGACTTATTAGAGCAGGCAGACCATGAACTTAACAAGAACATTTCAGAAGAAGAGCTAAAAAGAGCGATAGATAAACTAAAATGTGGCAAGGCAAGTGGAATGGATGGCATAACTGCTGAAATGTTGAAGAATGGAGGTCAAGAGGTACACTGCTTTCTCATAAAATTATTCAATACTATTTTTGATAAAGGTATTTATCCACAAGCCTGGGCTAAAGCAATCATTGTTCCCATCTTTAAGAAGGGAGATCCAAATAACGTTGACAACTATAGGGGAATCTCTTTGTTGAGTATCCTATCAAAGTGTTTCACATCAATATTAAACTGTAGGTTGTATTCTTGGCTAGAAGATAATCAAATGATATCCGAAAATCAGGCAGGCTTCAGGAAAAAATACTCTACCACTGACCAGATTTTTAATTTGTATGCAATTGTCCAAAAGTACATGAACAAGAAAGGTCGAAAGTTATATGTTGCATTTATAGACTTCAAAAAAGCATTTGATTCTGTCAGACATGATTTACTTATAGAGTGCATTAAAGATCAGGGAGTTAAGGGAAAGTTTCTCGCAGCAATGTCAGCTATGTATCAAACACTATCTTCATGTATACGTGCAAACTGTGAATTTTCTGAATTTTTTGAATGCCCAATTGGTGTGAGACAAGGTTGTGTGTTAAGCCCTACTCTGTTTTCTTTATTTATCAACCATTTATCTGAGACCATGGGTAAAAAAGGTAAACATGGAATACAGCTGGTACCCGATATTATGGAAATCTTTATTTTGCTTTTTGCAGATGACGTGGTTCTCTTTTCAACAACTCCTGGAGGTTTACAAAACCAACTGAATGTATTGAAATCTTGTTGTGATGATTTGCAATTAAATGTTAATACTAATAAGAGCAAAGTAATGGTTTTTAGAAAAGGAGGTTTTCTGGGGAAAAAAGAACAATGGTTTTATGACAATTTCAAGCTAGAAGTGGTAAATAAATATTGCTATTTGGGGTTTAATTTTACAACAAAACTTAGTGCTAAGCTGGGCACAGATCACCTTGTGACCAAGGGAAAGAAAGCTGTAGTACAATTAAATAAGGTTTTTCATAGATACAAAGAAATTAGCGCCAAAGTATTTTTTAAGATATTTGATGTTAAACTACAGCCAATTTTATTATATTCATCAGAGATATGGGGGTTACATAAATTAGAGCATATAGAGAAAGTACACATGATTGCATGCAAAAGATTTTTGGGTGTACCACTGAAAACTCCAAACAAAATGATATATGGTGAGCTCGGAAGATACCCACTATACATTAACTCACATGCAAATGCTCTTAGATATTGGTTTAAGTTATTACAAATGAATCCTAACAGACTGCCATATAATGCTTATCAAATGCTGCTTGACATGGACATTTCTGGAAAGAACTGTTGGGTTTCTAAGATTAGACAAATTCTATGTGATACAGGATTTAGTTTTGTGTGGCTTCAACAGGGAGTTGGTGACGTTAAAACATTCTTACGTATGTTTAAGCAAAGTCTAATTGATATGTTCATTCAGGAGTGGTATAGTACAATTAGAGATAGAGACAGGTACGACAGCTATAGGAGCTTCAAAACAATATTTGCTAAAGAAGAATATATTTTACAGTTAGATACATACTGCTTTAGAGTAGCTGTGTCACAGGTGAGATGTAATGTTTTTGCCACTGAACAACAATGTACATCGATATAGTGAACAAAATCAAAAGAAAGAATGTCCATTTTGTAAACTTAAAGTTGAAGACGAAAAGCATTTCCTTTATGAATGTTTCATGTATACTGATTTAAGAATTAAATTTTTAAGTGATTGTGTTGATAGACCATTACACGATCTGCTTAAAGCCGAAAACAGAGACAAAAATTACTGTCTGTCTAGATATATCTTTCACGCAATCAATAAGAGGAAAAAAATGTTGTATTAGAATGTTACTTCACAAACGATGACAAGGGTTATCGTTATGATATGATTTTGAGTAGCTATGTGTTTATGACTTTTTAGTCATAAGGAAGGTACACTGTGATTTTTGTTTGATTCACTTGTCCTATTATGTATTTGTGCATTGTCTTCATTATTCCTTGCATATAAGCTGAGCTTGGTAGTATTATTTTCTTTGGATTTTTGCACACACTGCTGTGGTACTGTCAATCTCTCCTACGTCAACCATGTATTGTGGCCCAAGGCCGAAGTACATTAAATTTCAGAGTTCAGAGTTCATCTCTCTCTCTGTAAGTAGAAAGAAAACGTATATATATATATATATATATATATATATATATATATATATATATATATATATATATATATATATATATATAATATATATATATATATATATATAGCTTTAGCTGCTCTCTTTCCGGCTGTCTTCCCTCTATTTCAATCTATCTGATTCACTTAATCATAATCAGTGTATCTGTTTTTGACATATATGTTCGGGTCGGTTGGGGCTATGCGTTTTTTTGAATACATATCTATCTCTTTTGTATGATAATTATCAATGTATCCAATTGGGGATTATGTTCTTGAATATGATTATTATCCTTATCATTATACCAGCTTCTTTTCAACATGTATACAGAAATTGCCGTGGGAAAAGGGGGATAATAATGATAATAGACATTAACATAGAAAGCGGAAACATCACTGACCTCAGGTACACTGGTGAAACAGCACTGAGTGGTATCAGCACTGAGTGGTATCAGCACTGAGTGGTATCAGCACTGAGTGGTATCAGCACTGAGTGGTATCAGCACTGAGTGGTATCAGCACTGAGTGGTATCAGCACTGAGTGGTATCAGCACTGAGTGTATCAGCACTGAGTGGTATCAGCACTGAGTGGTATCAGCACTGAGTGTATCAGCACTGAGTGGTATCAGCACTGAGTGATATCAGCACTGAGTGGTATCAGCACTGAGTGGTATCACAGGGCACATGATGATCATGATGTCACAAGCACGAGAAAAATTCTCCACACAGTCGATGCAGAGGACAGCACTACTGGCCTGAAGTTAAATGCCAAAAAGACCAAAGTGATCCATATTAATGCTACCGTCACCCCTCATAATATTAAAAATCAACGGAACGGAATTGAAATACGTTGAAAATTTCCACACAAAAATCAGGCTGTCTAAAAGAAAATAATGGCTTCTGTCTACAAGACGTCAAGGCTAGAATCAGTATGACCCAGCTAACATGATTTGGTTAAACAACTTTGGAAAGGCAGATGCATATAAATGTCTCAAAACTAGAATTGTCAAAACATTATAGCCTATATTGCTGTACGGGGTCAGAAACATGAACACTACGGAGATTGGAAAGAAACAGAATAAACACAGCAGAAATGAAGTCCTACAGACGACTGCTGAGTCACATGTTCAGACAGGAAAACAAGGGAAAGCAATTCTCTGCTGGACATGCAAATACAAACACACAGACAAATCTGATGACGACAGTTCTTCAAGGTAAGGTTGAGGACAAAAAGAGGCAGACCACCAACATCCTCCATTGCCAACATCACTGAGATCAGAGGTCTGGGAGGGCTACAGGAGATGGTAGAACTCAGAGGAGACAGAGAAGGATGGCACACCTTGATGGCAATGTCTGGAGCTCCTACCCACGACAGTGGGGATAGAGACAATGGAGATGAGATACCGCGTAGATGACAAATACGCATACCCGCGTAGGATGCACAAATACGCATGTCCATGTTCGATGCACTAATACGCATATCCATGTTCGATGCACAAATACGCATACCATGTACGATGCACAAATACGCATATCCATGTTCGATGCACTAATACGCATATACATGTACGATGCATAAAATACACATACACATGTACGATGCACAAAATAGCATACCCGTGTACAATGCACAAATACGCATACCCATGTACGATGCACAAATACGCATATCCATGTTCGATGCACAAATACGCATATCCATGTTCGATGCACAAAATACGCATACCCACGTACGATGCACAAATAGCATATCCATGTACGATGCATAAAATACGCATGCTCATGTACGATGCACAAAATACGCATACCCGTGTACAATGCACAAAATACGCATGCTCATGTACAATGCATAAACACGCATGGTCATGTACTATAGGCAATTATGCATGCTCATGCACGCTGGACATATACGCATGCTCACGCACGCTGCACATATACGCATGCTCGCGCACGCTGCACATACACGCATGCTCACGCACACTGCACATATACTCATGCTCAAAGACGCATCAGTATTTTTTTTTTAAGAAAGTGCCATGAATAATTCCCCCAAAATGACAGGGACATATCTGTCTGTGACATACATAAATAGCAAGATGAGTCATTCGGATTGCACCCGCCAAGTTGAGCTTAGTTGCACTTTGACCGTCTCTCCCCCCCCCCCCCCCCCCCCCCACACACACACACACACACACACGCCACACATGTCTCCTGTGGAAGAAAAAAATGGTCTGGAACCTTTCGGGAATGGCCATTTAGAATACCAATGGCCATATCCTCTCTTTCCGTGATGGCAAAAGGGCCCATTCTGGCTGCATCAGAGAACAAGCTCGCCACCAGGAACCCTCGACACCCACGGGAGGGGAGGGGGGGGGGGGTCTCTTGCCCAGAAAGATGGATGCCCTTCTCGGGTATCTGGCCAAAGAGCTCCCACCTCTCTCCCCCTTTTCTGGACACAGGGCTGTCTGTCCTGTCTGTCTGCAGGGTGAGTCAGACTGGCTGATTGGAGGACACGCGCAAGGTGAAGGTCCTGTAGTCAGCCAGTCAGCCACCTAGCCTACCGCTGAAATGGTATACCCCACACCACAGAGGTCTGCTGGAGAGCGAGCTTCGAAACTGACGACAGAGAGAGTTTGGGGCTGTCGGCAGATTCATCAAATTACTTGGCATGACTTGGTATTTTAGCATACAACTTGGTATTTTAGCATACAACTTGGTATTTTAGCATACAACTTGGTATTTAGCATACAACTTGGTATTTTAGCATACAACTTTCATCTACGTCTTTCGCATTTCTGCGGTCACTCCACTCGCTTTTTGTTCAATTTCAGACATTCACTTCAAATGTCACCGTAAAAAGTGGTGTGGCAATTTTGTTAGAAGTATCAACGGGCTTGTCTAACATTGTCAGCATAAAAGAAGAGGCCACGCCAAAAACTACACTGGTTACAGGAGTGGGGGTAGGGTGGGGTGGGGGGTGGAGTATAAATAAATCGAAGGATTTTTTTAAAGAGTTTGTTCTGGTATCGATTCCTCTGTTACCCCTGTTCACCTGTCTGCCAATTGGGGGGTAGTGGAAGAATCGTCTACTTCAATCTGTTGATATTGTGAATATATACGAATACATGTATGTATGATAGTGTCTGTATATACTATTATATATTATATTATTATATATAATTTATATATATATATATATATATATATATATATATATATATATATATACATGTATGTATGATTATGTATGTATGTATGTATGTATGTATGTATGTATGTATGTATGTATGTATGTATGTATGTATGTCAAGTCAAGTCAAGTCAAGTCAAGTCAAAATGATCTTTATTGAGGGTAAAAGATTAAGTTTACACAACTTTTTTTCATCCTGCCCTCACAAAAAAATCAAGAAAATTGACTTCTAAAACAGTCAAATACAAATATCAACCTTGGTTGAAAATTAAAATAAAATGAGGATTTTCATTCAAACAGAATCTCACAACAACTCAAAACAGTAACATACTCAAGTCATACATACAAAATAATAGAAATACAAAATAACATGGGTATGAATAACAACAAAGCAGCCAAATGTGTCAAGCATAAGGGGTGGGCTTATAATTTGTTCATCAGATGTTTCTTCAAAAGTTTCTTAAACATTTGTTTTGAAGGAACTGATTTTAGAAAGGAAGGTTAGTTTATTCCACAATGTTCTTCCTGAATAAGCAAGGCTGGATTTATAGAGATTGTTATGGGGCCTGGGCAAAAACAGTCTATGGGTAGGCCTGTTTTTATTGACAGCAAATTTTTCCAAGATTTTCTTTGGGGCTTTCCCGTTCAATATATTGTACATACATAGATACTTGTTGAACTGCAGTCTTTCTTTGAGTGGAAGAATATCTAGTTCTTTGTAGTTGGTGTGGTCAGTGCATTAGGATTCAAACGGATTAGTTTCACAGCTCTTTGTGCAGGCGGTTTATATGCTTTAAGTTTGTTTCGCTTGCACTATCCCATATGGTAGAGACATAATTTATAAGAGATAGAATATGGGCGTGAAAGAATAGTTTTCGTGACTGTAAATTTAGAAAATTCTTGATTTTTCTAAGTTGATATAATCTTACTGAGATTCGTTTTCCTAACGTGGCTATGTGATCTGACCAAGACAAGTCGTTGTCAATCACTGCACCTAGTACTTTGTGTGAGACAACTTCTTCAATTTGTTGTCCATGGACATATATTGGCCCAAATGGAGAACGCAATTTCTGTCTTTTTTGCCGAGTGGTTATAAACATACATTTTGTTTTATTTGAATTAAGAGACATATGATTGAGTTCTGTCCATTCGATAAGATTATTGATATCTGCCTGCATATCATTCACAAGCTGGTTTGGATCATCGTTGTTACATTGAATTGATGTATCATCAGCAAACATTTGACATGAACAATGGATATGCAGAGGTAGGTCGTTAATATAAATAGAGAAAAGAAGTGGTCCTAGTATTGATCCCTGTGGTATTCCATATTTTACGGGTAGTAAGGTTGACCTCCTAGGCCCATTTCAACAAGTTGATTGCGATTAGTGAGAAATGAGTCTAAAAATGACAATGCTTGGTTGGAGATTTTATAGCATTTTAATTTTTTGATGAGGAGATAGTGGCTAATAACGTCAAAGGCTTTCGCAAAGTCTAGAAAAAGAACTCCTGTAATTTCATTATTGTTGATATTCAAAAGACAATGCTCAATAAGTTGTATTAAGGCTGTATGGCAAGAGTGGTTTTCACGAAAGCCTGACTGGTTTTCATTAATTAGATCATATATTTTAAAATGAGAATGTAAGTGAAAATGTATATGTTTTTCTAATGGTTTAGATAGGACTGACAGTATGGATATTGGTCTATAATTCGACGGATTGGTAGGGTCTCCTGATTTGTGTAAGGGTATTACTTTTGCTCGT
>CM060333.1:7196289-7218789 GCA_030674155.1 Stramonita haemastoma
CATTATTGTTATTGTTTAATTTAAGGATTTTTTTTTTAATCTTGATTTTATCCCTGATAAGGGCAGGGACTGGATGTAAAAAAGTACACGGGTGCTTATTCATTATCCTCGAATAAAAGAATTTGCCTTCCCTTGAATAAAAGACTTTGCCTTGCCTTGCCCTCTCTCTCTCTCTCTCACTTTGGTGGTTTTCAGTGGTGGCTGGGCTGAGCTACCATACGTAGAACACCACCTACTAAGCCCCCTACTAACGACAGTATTTAAATTAAAGCTGCACTCTATGCTGCCCCTACCTATAACTGCCCTTCACTTGTAGATAAAGGTGTCCCATATCCTATGTGGTCGTTCGGGAGCAAGATGTCAGAGACCTTAGCTTCTCTAGGGGTCAGCATATTGAGGGCGGCGCCCATCTCCTCTCCCTCACTGCTTTACCTTCCCTGACCCTAAAGAGAAGGGCGAGAGGGGGGTACCAGTTTACAGCTGGGTAAACTGGGGTACTGTAGTGAAGCGAAGGCAAACGATCACTTCTCCAACTGGTAACCACGCTTATTGATGCTTTGCCTGAGCTTGGGGAGAGTGAGTGGTGTGATCACTGAGATAATTATCTCGTTCCCCGTCACTTGTAGGCAAAAACAATAAAGGTAAAGGTGTCCCATAACCTTTGTGGTCGTAGGGGAGCGAGGCGTCAGAGACTTTATCTTCTCTAGGGGCCAGCATGTTGAGGGCGGCGCCCATCTCCTCTCCCTCACTGCTTTACCTTCCCTGACCCTAAAGAGGGCAGGTACCCATTGACAGCTGGTTGAACTGGAGGAACTGTACTTTAGCCAAACCGTGCAAACGGTCAACCATCCAATTGGCAACCACGCTCGACGCTGCTTAACGTGGTTGGTGGAAAGCGAGCACTCTAACCACTAAGCTATCCCCTCTCCTCACTTGTAGACAACTTGTAAAATTAATACTTAACCCTTTGGCGTGGGCAGGGCGCTCCTTTTCCCCCAGGTCAAGTGAAGCAGCGTCGAGCGTGGTTACCAATTGGATGGGTGACCGTTTGCGCGCCTTGAATTCAGTATAGTACCCCCCCCCCCTTCCCAGTTTACCAGCTGTCAATGGGTACCTGCCCTCATTAGGGTCAGGGAAGGTAAAGCAGCGAGGGAGAGGAGATGGGCGCTGTCCTCAACATGCTGGCCCCTAGAGAAGCTGAGGTCTCTGATGCCTCCCCTACGACCACATAGGTTATGGGACACCTTTTTATGGTGCTGGTAAAGCTCATCATATGCACCTGAGACTCCCGTCTCTTTCTCTCTTTTTTTCTTTTTTACCACTTTTTTCTTCAGTCTTTTTGCCCTGATGAATGGCTGCACTGTGGTCTCTATTCTTGCTGCATGCTACATAAGCAATGTGTTTTTAGTTTTCTCCTTTTACTATTAAGCATTTTCCGAACAGGAAAGACCCAACCAATCTATCAACCAACCAATCAACCGACCAATCAATCAATCAATCAATCATCAATCAACAACCAATCAACCAAGTAAACAAAATTCTTAATAGGTGCTCTCCCGCTGCCAGTGCTCTCTCGCTCTCTCTGTCTCTCTCTGTCTCTTCTGTCTCTCTGTCTGTCTGTCTGTCTGTCTGTCTGTCTGTCTGTCTGTCTGTCTGTCTGTCTTCTCTCTCTCTCTCTCTCTCTCTCTCTCTCTCTCTCTCTCTCTCTCTCTCTCTCTCTCTCTCTCTCTCTCTCTCTCTCTCTCTCTCTCTCTCTCTCTCTCTCTCTCTCTCTCTCTCTTACGGATAGCCTAGTGGTCAGAACATTGCCCTGGCAATCTGACGACCCGGGTTCGATTCCGGTCGAGGAGATTTTTCTCCTGGAGTTACATCAGTGCTGACTCCGCTCTCCCCAAAAGTCCTTCGGATGAGACTTTAAACCGAGGCCCTGTGTGCGAACGCACACAGAACATCTTACGCACACGTTAAATCCTGTTCCGCTTTTCTTAAGTGTAGGCCATCGTGTGCCGGTGGGAACAGATGACATTTACAAAACTGCATACACACGGGGACTAGATGTAAAAAAGCACAAGAGTGCTTATGCCATTATCCTCGATATAAAAGAATAAATCATATCAATCAATCAAATCAACCTCTCTCATCCTATTCATTTAGTTATTCTTGGTGTGTGTGTGGGGGGGGGGGGGGGGGAGGGGCAGATGCAGATGATGTCTAAACAAAAAGGAACTAGTGCTGAAAATCCTCAGAGTTCTGCCCTAGTGCCTGCAATTATTAGTATAGAGACAGAAATCTTCCAATCAAATCGTCATCCCCCTCCATCATTCCGCAGTTTGTAAGGATCGGGGAAAAGGCTGACAATCATAGACAGACACCCAGCCAGCCAGCCAGACAGACAGCCAGCCAGCCAGCCGACAGACAGACAGACAGACAGACTAGCGGAGCCATCACTGAAGACTCAGCAGCACCCAGTCACACTATCACATCAGCTCACACTATCATGTGACGTACTTTCCTCCATCATGTAAAGTACTTCGTTCCTGCCTGTAACTCACGAGATGACTGCCGTTATGTATCAAACACGGCCATTTGCATAAAGAACAGCTTCACCCCCGCGATTTCACAATAGTCAGAAATGTATACACAGACACACACACAACACACACATATGTATATACACAACACATACAACATACAAACATACATACATACATACATACATACATACATACATACATACATACATACATACATACATACATACATACATACATACATACATACATACAACATACAACACAACAAACAACACAACAAACACACACAAACACACACAAAAAACCCAAAACACACAACACACACACACAACACACACACACACACACACACACACACACACACACACACTCACACACACACACACTCACACACACACACACACCACTCACACACTCACACACTCACACACTACACACACACCACACCAAACTGGCGGGACATAAGAGAGAGAGACAATGGCAGATCATGTGTGGATATTTCAAGTAGACCTTTCTCCGTAGAGGGTGCAGTGTTTCAGACGTGGGTGTGGGTTTAGTGGGTGTAGTGGGTGTGGATGAGGTGATCACGTGGCCTGCCGTGCACTCTTAGCGCATTCAGTGCCCTGGAGGATTGGGGACATCCAGTGGACAGTGCCAACACGCGTTGCCCATCTTCTCTTGCTCTTGCTCTTGCCATGATGTTCATTTGTATTTGGTACCATTTTTTTGTCACAGCAAATTTCTCTGCTGTTTAAATTCCGGCTGCTCTCCCCGGGTGAGCGCGGTCGCCGCCACAAGTGCAGCGCCTACCCATTCTTTTTTTTTTTTCCTGTATTTGTTTCCCTATAAGAGTGGCTTTTGTCTACAGAATTTTGCCAGGGTCAACCCCCTTGTTGCCGTGGGTTCTTTTACGTGCGCTAAATAGTGATGTGTAACACACGGGACCTCGGTTTTCGTCTCATCCGAAAGACTAGCGCCCACACCACCACTCAGGGTCTAATGAATGGGGATAAAGTTTTGGGCCCACACGGGGTACGAACCACCGCACACTCCGACCCAGACTTTTTGCTTTGTAGGCAAGGGCGTTACCACCTAGACCACCGATCCACTGTTCTGTTATTCACGGTGTTCTTTTTTTCAATTTCTGTGTTTTGTACCCAGTCCCCGTCCTTCTCTCACCTTGTGAATGGGCGTAAAGCTTATGACAATAAACTATTGTCATTGTCCTTGTACTCGTTTCTGCGTTACAGGACTGCGTTTCTATAACATACTCCAAGACATAATTTCACTGCGAACAGGTTATGGAAAAGTTCTAAGCTTATTCCTTTTTTTTCACAACCTTTTCTTTGTGTGACATTCGAGCGCTAACACCCACATATTTTGAACTTCTGCATGGTTGGTGAGTTCCAGTGTTAACATCGACTTTTTTTTTTATTATTCTTTTATATCGAGGATAATGGGATAAGCACTCTTGTGCTTTTTTTACATATAATCCCCATATGTATGCAGTTTTGTAAATGTCATCTGTTCCCACCGGCACACGATGCCCTACTCTTACGAAAAGCGGAACAGGATTTAACGTGTGCGTAGGATGTTCTGCTGCATTCGCACACGGGACCTCGGTTTAGTCTCATACTTTTGGGGAGAGTGGAGTCATCACTAATGTTAACTCCAGGAGAAAAATCTCCTCGAACGGGAATTGAGCCGAACATGATGCTCAGAATGAATTTCTCAGGCACAGCCCTAGCCTTGCTCGTTCGTCCTGCCAGAGGCATTCATCGATCAGTCTGGAGACTCCAGGTTTTTGCCCCCCCCCCCCCCCCCCCCCCCCCCCCCCCCCCCCCCCCCCCCCACCCCCCGAGGTCAGCATTCAGAACGGACCCGGCGCGGCCTGCCCCACTGGAGCACTGTCGTGGTCTTCAGTGCTGCTGATTGTGGTGTAACAAGCGCATTGCACAATCACACTCAGCCTGTACCGACAGCAAATATCACTTAGGCAGGTGGTTGCAGTTACATGTATTTGGTGATATATATATATATATATATATATATATATATATATATAGAGAGAGAGAGAGAGAGAGAGAGAGAGAGAGAGAGAGAGAGAGAGAGAGATAGAGATATATATATATAGATATATGATATGTATGTATGTATGTATGTATGTATGTATGTATGTATGTATGTATGTATGTATGTATGTAGTATGTATGTATGTATGTATGTATGTATGTATAGATAGATAGATAGATAGATAGATAGATAGATAGATAGATAGATAGATAGATAGATAGTAGATAGATAGATAGATAGATATAGATATGATATATAGATATATAGATAGATATAGATAGATAGATAGATAGTAGATAGATAGAAGATAGATATAGATATATATAGATATATATTAGATATAGAGATATATATAGTATATATAGATATATATAGATATATATAGATATATATAGATATATATATTATGTATAGTAGGCACCCACCAGTCTCGGAAGACTATGGAGTTGCGCTCTAGTTTTTAGAGCGCAAAGCCTGGGTAAGTAAGTATGGAGGGCAAGCTGTTACCCATGCAGCAGATCCCCCTCTCCATGGCACTGGAATGATCCATTGGAAAGGCAATGACCGATACGAATGGTTCCAGTACCGTCGCAGGAGCCACCAGAACGTTACCTTATACAGCCCCGAGCCGCCCTGGGGAATCTTTTATGACAATAAAGTTGTAACTGGTTACCTGCACTTGTTTTCCTCAATAGACTAGAAGGTCGCGGGTTCGAATCCCATAAGTCCTAGGGATTTTGTCGGACTCCCGCCGGCTCCTACCCAGAAAGTGAGTGTGCTGTGAGTTCATTGGGAAGACTGGAACCACACAGTCGAGCTTCACTCATTTTAAGGGTACAATTTTCAGTGTTGCTCAAATTATCTGACCAACACTGCAGGTGGATGTATCTCTCTGGTCCGGCTGACCCTGGGCTCTAATTATTATGATAGGAATAGTTAAGTTCAGCCCTGTCCAGTAGTCTTAAAGCAGGTGCACTTTTATAGCAGCATCATTACATCCTTGGATGATGAACGCTGGAGTGAAAAATTCTGAGAACTTTAGGTTGAAGAATTATACAATGAATTTTAATTATGTTAGTTTTATTTTATTTTATACCACTTTATGTCACAGCAGATTTCTCTGCGTGAAATTCGGGCTGCTCTCCCCGGGGAGAGCGCGTCGCCACAAGTGCAGCGCTTACCCATTTTAAGACTTTAAACCGAGGCCCCGTGTGCGAACGCACGCAGAACATCTTGCGCACACGTTAAATCCTGTTCCGCTTGTCGTAAGAGTAGGCCATCGTGTGCCGGTGGGAACAGATGACAATATTTACAAAAACTGCATACACACGGGGACCGGATGAAAAAAAGCACATGATTGCTTATTCTGTTATCCTCGATATAAAAGAATAAAAATATAGTATATTACAGCCATATATATATATATATATATATATATATATATATATTATATTATATATATATATATATATATATATATATATATATATATATATATATATATATATATATTACAGCCATATATATATATATATATATAGATATATATATATAGATATAGATAGATAGATAGATAGATATAGAGATATAGATATAGATATATATATATATATATATATATATATATATATATATATATATATATATATATATTATATATATATATATATATTATATATTATATATATATATATATATATACAGCCCTGAGCCGCCCTGGCGACTCCAACTCCCCGATTTGTCCTCAGGGATGGTGTCTAAACACGACACCTGTGTGCATGCTGGTTTGTTTGTTTTTTTTAATTTTGTCATCCGCCTCTACCGGCACACAATGGCTTGCTCTTTCGAAAGGCGGAACGGGGTTTTAATGTGTGCGCAATATGTTTTGCGTGCGTTCGCACACGGGGCCTTGGTTTATAGTCTCATCCTTATTCAAGTATAAAGAGCTTTGGAGTAGGAAAATTTTTAATAAAAAATTCTGGAATGAATAGTTCTAAAGAAATATAACTGTTTATGATACCTATGAAGGGAAAGTAAAATTGTCATAAGATAGAATGAGATTTTATCACACACATAGAATGTGTCAAAAACGCTAAACACAGTTGAGCAACGTCCTTTATGCAGCAGAAATTAACACAAGTAAAATAACTTGCACCTTGAAGGGATTTGTCACCGGCAAATTTGATGTGTGGGGGTTAATAAATCCAGAACATTGTGGGTGTGGCCTGGTTCCATTGGCCCACAGGATTAAAGAATTAATGTGATTATTTTTCAGGTTGACTGTGTTGGATGCTTGAAGGAATTAGGAGGTCTTGATCTAAAACTGGAAGTGGAGGTTGTTATAGCTATTGCAACTAAATGATATGACAGTTTTAATATGACCTTCGTGGTCTGTAGTGCTATAAACAACTTAAAACAATGACGACAATGATAATAATTATGATAATAAACATAATGATAATAATATGGAATTTATTTAGCGCTATATCTTGTAAAGACAAATCAAAGTGCTTGCATTCAGCCTATACTTATGCATGCAACCAAATCACAGATAGTTTTAACGAATTCAAATTTACACACACACACACACACACACACACACACACACACACACACACACACACACACACACACACACACACACACGTGCATGCAAATGCACAGCCATGCTCACACAAACATAATTTTTACAGCGCACGAGTATATGATACAATGTTTAGACACGTTATGTATGAGAAAGAGAGAGATATGGAGGGAGAGACAGAGATACTGACACAGATAGGTATATTGACAGAGAGAAAGAGGTTGGAATGATGGTAACTGTGTTGTAGGAGACCCCTATAATGAACACAAAAACAGGATAAAACTTTAAAACAAACAAAATAACAAAAAACCAAACCCAACAAACCCAAAAACAAAAAATTGTTCATAGTAAAGACTGAGATACTAACCATGTTAACTGATATCATCCTCCACTTTGGATGTGTCTTTAATTTGAAGAGGTTCAATTTCAGTGTCTCATAAAGATTTATTGCATACAGAATATTTTATTTAGTCTGAGTCACTTTTGTGACACTGTACAAAACAAATCCTACCCCTTGTAAAAAGAACAAATTTTCACAAACAAACGCAAAATGAAATAAACACAGCACTATGTATGCAGCTTAACCCAATGGATAATTATATATTTTCTTTTATCTAGGTTGCGCCTACATGTATCAGTGTTTAGCTTTAATAGTGGCATTTTCTACAAAATATTTGTCTTAAAGCTGAATTCCTATCCTGCATATGAACCTTTACTTGTTTAGATTTACAAACACACTGTATAAGCGATATGCCATGAATGAAAGTTGCTCAACTGTATTTAGCATTTTTGACATATTCTATATGCCTGATAAACCATTCATTCTTATGACAATATTACCTCCCCTTCGTAGGTCATCATAAACAGTTATATTCCTTTTTATTGTTTGAAATTACTCAGAGGTCCAGATAAAAGTTTTTACCTGATGGAAATGAAACAGCAGTTTTTATATAAAATTGTAGGCTCTACTGTTTACCTGTATGAAACAGGGACAGGTACAGGGATAGGGTGAAACTGAAGATTTAGAATATGCTTCTTTTCTATTTCTGAACTGATACAGGAAAAGACACCTTTAAAAATTGAAATTGCTAGTTTACCAATATGTTGTAGAACATTGCACAGAACAACATAAGTTGTGGGTTAGGAATTTGAGATCTCTATGGGGATCACACCTAATCCTCTGAACTTTGGAGGAGATGTGTTGTCTATCTTCCCATGGTTGTTTCTGTTGTTGTTTCTTTAGAGTTACAGCCTGGGGCTAGGTAAAGGGGAAGATGGGTAGGTTAGATCAGATGATAGGAGGAGGAATTTTAAGGGGGTAGTGGAGGAAGGGAGGGAGATAGGGAAGGGAGGGAGATAAGGGAGGGAGATAGGTAAGGGAGTGGGAGGGAGAGGGAGGTAAGGGAGTGGGAGGGAGGAGTAGTGGGGATATGGGCATGTAGGGATAGGTAAGAGGGATGGAAGGTAAAAGTAAAGAGGGAGGAGAGGGGTTAGGCAAGGAGAGGGTAAGTTAGGAAGGGGCAGCACCAATAAACCAGGACTAATTCATCTCTCACAGGCAAAAAATTAGCGTTTTTCATATTGTCTGTGTGGCTGTTTTGTTAGTAGAGTGGTATATTTATCATAAACCTTAGCTGAGGTCTCTGATGCCTTGCTCCCTTACGACAGCCTAGGTTATGGGACACCTTTACCTTTTTATTTTTTATTGCAATTTGCTGGTGTCAATTTTTGTTGGGTCGTGAATTCTTCCACGTGCACATGCATCGTGTTTACATGTATTTATATTTGCAAACATGCCATTATGTGCATGACAAAGTGTTGATTCTATTTTATATTATAAGTTGTTTAGTGGGGAAGAAGGGATATTTATTTATTTATTTATTTATTTATTTATTTATTCTTTTATATCGAGGATAACGGAATAAGCAATCATGTGCTTTTTTTCATTCGGTCCCCGTGTGTATGCAGTTTTCTAAATATTGTCATCTGTTCCCACCGGCACACGATGGCCTACTCTTACGAAAAGCGGAACAGGATTTAACGTGCGCGCAAGATGTTCTGCGTGCGTTCGCACACGGGGCCTCGGTTTATTGTTTCATCCGAAGGACTTTTTGGGGAGAGTGGAGTCAGCTTGGATAGAGCTGGGGAGGTTGGTTAAGAGGGGAGGTAGGGATAATTTAGGGTGAAGAGAGGGTAATAAGGGGTGAGAGAGGTCAGGGGAGGGAGGGAGGGGGCAGGTTTTGGGGAGGGAGGAGGTGAAAAGATGTGGGGGAGGAAGGGGTCAGTAGTTTTTTTATTTATTTATTTATTTATTCTTTTATATTGAAGATAATGGAATAAAGCACTCATGTGCTTTTTTTGCATCCAATAGGGATGTAAGATTGTATACTCTCTATTCCTGTCTCTGTCTGTCTGTCTTTCTGTCTGTCTGTCTTTCTGTCCCTGTCTTTCTGTCTGTCTGTCTGTCTGTCAGACTGTCGGTCGGTCAGTCTGTCTTTCTGTCTCTATGTCCCTGTCTGTCTGTCTGTCTGTCTGTCTGTCTGTCTGTCTGTCTGTCTGTCTGTCTGTCTCTGTCTGTCTGTCTGTCTGTCTGTCTGTCTGTTTCTCTCTCTCTCTCTCTCTCTCTCTCTCTCTCTCTCTCTCTCTCTCTCTCTCTGTACATGCGGGGGGGGGGGGGGGGGGGGGGGGGGGGGGGGGGGGGGGGGGAGGGGGGAGGGGGGGCATAGCTGCCAACCCCAGAGACGGAGATTTCCGAAGTGCTGCTCTGATGACGTGTGCACCCCTCTCCATTTCACAGCCGTCAAATGCGTTGAATGAGATCCGTTGCTGGGTAAAGTCTTCCCTGGGGCCTCTGGTTTGCATGTATCCGAATAGCAGCCAGGCTTTATAGAAAGAAACTCCCACGCAATAACCATCAGTCCTTTTTTTTGTTGTCTGCATTGCGCATTGTTCTCTGACAGATGGAAACTGGGGGGGGGGGGGGGGGGGGGGGCAGACTAGGATCAAGTTATTAGTTGTGCAAAGCGTTCTCCTGGCCCTGCCCATAGCAGTGTCCAGTGTTGCTGGAGACATCAGCACCTTGAAAGCATACAGATGCACACACATGCACGTGCCTGCGTGTGCGCGCGCGTCTGTGCACACACACACACATATACACACACAAACGCGGGGGGGGGGCGCGCGCGCACATACACACACGCACATGCACACGCGCACGTACGCGCGCGCGCGCACACACACGCACGCTCACACACACACACACACACACACACACACACACACACACACACACACACACACCACACATTAAAGTAGTCTTAGACAACAAAAGTGAGAAACGGAACAACTTAACAGACTCAAACTAGCCTAATGCAATAGTTCGGAGCCTCAGAATGAAGTGGATACTACAGGCAGAAGAAGAACGATGGCGAGAGAAGACATAGAGCAGATCGTCTAAGTAGTAATAGCATTGTACGGCAAAGTTGGATTACATTCTGTCTGTGCTAGGAAGCCAGTGGGAAACCCAAGGGAAACTCCAGCATGCTGAGACTTGGAAGGCTGAATATCCAACTGATTACCATGGTTCTGTATTTGACGAAATATGTTTGTAAGTCATTTTTAACATACGAAGACAAGATATCAGTACTGGTAGGCATCCGTCAGTCTCAGAAGACTATGGAGCTGCGCTCTAGCCCCCTAGAGCGCAAAGCCTGGGTAAGTATGGAGGTCAAGCCGTTACCCATGCAGCAGACCCCTACCCACCGCCCCTCTTCTCCACGTCACTGGAAGGGTCTATTGGAAAGGCAATCGCCAATACGCATGGTTCCAGTATCGTTGCAGAAGCCGCGAGAATGTTGCCCTATATACAGCCCCGAACCGCGCTGGGGAATCAGTACTGATGATAAGGAATAAGAACACTAATAGAACTTTCAATTTATTCAACAGCTGAGGCAGTAAGAAATTGTGTAGATAGAATGTATTATGCACAATTCAAGATACCAGACGCACTTCTTTCTTTTTCTTTGGATATGTTGCTGGAAGTTTAGAGTAGTGAGAACAGTAACACCTAGATCAAAAGAAGTCTTTCAAAGGAACAAGGCTGGCTCTATTCACTGATATAGATGACAGACGTGTGTCCGGGTAAAGGAGTATAAGGCTTCTATTTATTATTAAAAAGGCAAAGGTGTCACATAACCTGTGTAGTTGTAGAGGAGCAAGGCGTCAGAGACCTCAGCTTCTCTAGGGGCCAGCTATATTGAGGGCAGAGTGCCCATCTCCTCTCCCTCGCTGATTTACCTTCCCTGACCCTAAAAAGGGCAGGTACCCATTTACAGCTGGGTGAACTGGGGGACTGTACTGAAGCCAAGGCACGCAGTCACCCATCCACTTGGTAACCTCGCTCGATGCTGCTGAACCTTGGCTGGGGAAACTCAGTCATTACATATGACAGGGCTCATAACTGGGAACGGCATAGCCTGGTGGTCATAGTGATGCACTCGTGATCTGCTGAACCAGGTTCGAATCTCGTTCAAGGGGCTTTTGCCTCTTTGAGTTAACAGCGCTCTGACTACTGAGCTACCCGTCTATTTTTAGTATCATTGAAAAAATTAATTTTACTTTTATCTTTGTTGTATTGTAACTTGTAAAAGCCACCAGTTCTTTACCCCAGCTGTACAGTTATGTCATGTTTTATGTAATGTGGTATGTAATGTGGAATGTAATGTGGAATGCAATGTGGAATGTAATATGTTATGTGCGTGCGCGCGCGCGCGCGCGTGCGTGCGTGTGTGTAATATTTTCATCTGACTGTTTTCCCCACAAAGCTGATCAATGATTGAAAGTGAGAGAATAAACATTTAAAGGTAAATGATTCTTTTCTGTGGCCAGCAAAGTGGATTAGGAATGGAAATCAGGTGACGGCTCGGGAAGCTATGTGTTGTAATGCTGGATTTTAAATGTTTGTGAATTTTGCCATTTTTATTGTTGGGTCTGTTTCCATTTTGGTTTATTTTCTGCCTGGCTTTTTGGTGTTTGTATTCTGTCTTTCTTTTCTTTTTTTTCTGTTTTTATGCTATATATTTTCTTGTCTTATATGCATCGGGATTTTTTTGTCTTCATGCGCATTGTCTTTCTTTCTTTCTTTTGTTTTTGTTTTTCTTTCTTTTCTTTCTTTTTTCTTTTTATTTCTCTCTCTCTCTCTCTCTGTCTCTGTCTCTGTCTCTCTCTCTCTCTCTCTCTCTCTCTCTCTCTCTCTCTCTCTCTCTCTCTCTCTCTCTCTCTCTCTCTCTCTCTCTTTCTCTCTCTCTTTCTTTCATTCTTACTTTCTTTCTCTCTCTCTTTCTTTCTCTCTTTCTTTCTTTCTCTCTTTCTTTCTTTCTCTCTTTCTTTCTTACTTTCCTTCTTACTTTCTTTCTTTCTTTCCTTCTTACTTTCTTTCTTTCTTTCTTTCTTATTATGGCCAACCATTGTCCAGTGTGATGTTTTTCTTTGTTTCTTTGATCCAATTTCCTGTCTCTTTTTTCCTCTTTGTTCTTCTTTGTCCAGCTTCGTTTTGGTTTGTTTTGTTTTGCTACGCTAAAACGTAACAGAGACTTTGTTGATTTTGGTGCTATTACGTATGGGCATGGGATAGCCTGGTGGTTAGAGGGGTGTGCTCGTGATCTGCTGACACAGGTTCGAATCTCGTTCAAGAGGATTTTTCCTCTGGAGTTAGCATCAGTGCCGAGTCCACTCCCCACAAATGTCTTTCGAATGAGACTATAAACCGAGGCCGCGTGTGCTAACGCACGCAGAACATCTTGCGCACACGTTTTAAAACCCGTTCCACTTTTCGGAAGATTAGGCCATTGTGTGCCGCTGAGATGGATGACAAAATTTACCAAACTGCATACACATGAGGACTGGATGTAAAAGAAAGAGCACATGAGTGCTTATTCTATTAACCTCGAAATAAAAGAATTTTTAAAAAATAAATAGATAAATAAAAAACGTGTGGCAGGGTCCATGATTTATTCCGTTGAGCGAATTTGATAGATCTGTTTATCTTTGACATGCTAATTAAACCATCATACATGTTTTCAGACCTACTCCTTCTCCTTCACTCATGCATGGCCAAACACAAAACAGCTAGTCCGGTCCTTTCATGCTGGGACTGTAGTCAAACGGTCCATTGATCGTTGTTGTTGAGAGGTGGGAGAACTGTTGGCGGCTTTTGGGAGCAGTTTGTAAGGGTGTACGCTTCCTCTCCTTTCATTCATAAAGTGTTTATTGTTAGTGCTTGTGTAAAAGGTAAAAAGGTAAAGGTGTCCCGTAACCTATGTGGTCGTAGGGGAGCGAGGCATCAGAGACCTCAGCTTCTCTAGGGGCCAGCATATTGTACGTGATCCTCTCTCCCTTGCTGTTTTACCTTCCCTGACCCTAAAGAGGGCAGGTACCCATTTACAGCTAGGTGAGCTGGGGGACTGTACTGAAGTGAAAGTGTGCAAACGGTGCACCCATCCACTTGGTAACCAGGCTCGATGCTGCTTAACCTTAGCTGGGGAAAAGCGAGTGCTGTGACCACCGAGCTGCCCCGTCCTCTAAGTGCTTGTGTACTACATGCTAACTTCCTTTCATTCATAAAGGGTTCACTGTTAGTGCTTGTGTACCACATGCTATCTTTCTTTCATTTGTAAAGTGTTCATTGTTAGTGCATGTGTACTACATGCTATCTTCTCTTCATTCATACAGTGTTCATGGTTAGTGCTTATGAACTACACATTATCTTCCTTTTATTCATAAAGTGTTTTTTGTTAGTGCTTGTGTACTACACACTATCTTCATTTTATTCATAAAGTGTTCATTGTTAGTGCTTGTGTACTATATACTATCTTTCTTTCATTTGTAAAGTGTTCATTGTTATTGCATGTGTGCTGCACACTATCAAGCCATGTGACCTCAGTTCCTGGAAGCAGCCCTGCTAAAGTGTGGGATGTTGTGGGATGGGTGTCCCCTCAGTACAGTGCAGCATGGTGCAATGCCATGTCATGCCATTTGTCTGTCCAGTGCTGGGGTAGGGCAACAACAATGCTAAGCTCCTTTCTTTTTTTTCTTTTATTATTATTATTATTATTATTATTATTATTATTATTATTATTATTATTATTATTATTATCATCATCATTATCATCATCATTATCATCATCATCATCATCATCATCATCATCATCATCATCATCATCATCATCATCATCATTATTTATTTTTTATAGAGAGGATATTGGAATAAGCACTTGTGTGCTTTTTTACATCCAGTCCCCGTGTGTATGCAGTTTTGTCAATCTTGTCATCTGTTCCCATCGGCTCACAATGGCCTACTCTTACGAAAAGCGGAATAGGATTTAACGTGTGTGCAAGATGTTCTTCATGCGTTCGCACATTGGGCCTTGGTTTATAGTCTCATCCAAAGGACTCTTTAGCCAAGGGTGAATCACCACAAAAGGTATACATTATGGTCAAATGAAACTGACTATAAGATCTCTGTTATCTTCAGGCAGACAGGCCAGGTTTAGAGAATGGAAGATGGATGCATCTTCTAACACTAACTCTTGAACTATTTTTAATAGATTGCAACAGTCTATTATGCATTTGTATCTCTCTTTTCTTACAAACACAGATAATAGCCTTAACAGATGACATAAATTTATCTGTCAAAAACATGCTACAGACATACACTGTCGCTTCAGTAGACAGTATCCAAATAAAAATTAAAAAAGAAACCAGGCGTCTACTTCACGCCATTTTCTGTAACTCCCCATATGTTCACAGTATATATGAAATAGAATAGAATAAAGAAATATATATATATATATATAAGAATAAAATGAAATAAATAAACAAAAAAAAATATGCTTGAATGATGGAATATGAAATGTTAGAAAAGGAAGAGAGGAAGAAGGAGGAGGAGAGAAGACCCCGATTGTTCCCCGTCTAACTGGAACAGGGACATGGTAGAAGACGTTCTTGAAAGGTGATGATTTGAGAGGGGGGGGGGGTATTTTATTTACGATGTCCATACATCACCCCCATGCCCAAGCCTTCTCTCCTCTCAGCTGACAGCAGGTATAATGCAGGTGGAAAAAAAAAACTTCCCCGCTTTTTGGCTCCCAGCCAACAGGTGCATGCGCCACTTGTGCTGACACAGCAAACACCACCCCCACCCTCACCTCACCTCACCTCCACCCAGCGACACCCACACCCCTCTCTCTCCACCCCTCAGGAGGCTTGAACCCAGAACACTAACTAGTCTTGTTGACAGGCTGTAGACAATCACACAACTCACTCTTTTCAATGAGCAAGGTCACACACAGTGTCTGGAGTAGAGTCCTACTGCACAATAGGAGGTCAGAGTTCTTCATGGAGAAAAAAAAAACTCACCCTATCTGTGATCCCAAAGCTGTAATGACACTGGCTCTTCAGGAATGAATGGAGGTGTGTGGTGGGCTAAACAGAGCAAGGAGGGGCTGGTAAAGAGACATGTTCTGACCATGTGGAAGGTTGAAGAGAACAGGGAAAGAGGGTTTTTTTTATATAAAAACACGCTCTGACCACGTGGCAGCTGAAAATCAGCAAGAAAGGACTGTTTAAGAAACACGTTCTGACCACGTGGCAGGTTAAAGAGAACAGAGAAGGAGTGGTTTTTTACACAAAAAAATGTTCTGACCACGTGGCAGCTTAAAGGCAGCAGGAAAAGACTTTCAGAAACACGCTCTGACCACGTGGCAGGTTAAAATGGTGGATCAATGGTCAAGGGGTAACGCACCTGTCTAGAAAGCGAAAAGTCCGAGTTCGAAGTGTGTGGTGGTTCGATCCCCGTTCGGACCCCAAAACTTGTCCCCCTTCTACTAAACTGTGAGTTGTGGTCTGGGTGCTAGTCTTTCGGATGAGATGATATGCTTGGATTTTGGGCTGCTCAACCCAAGGAGAGCGCGGCGCAAAAGAGCAGCGGTACCCATTATCTTTTTTTTTCCTGTCTGCAACTGTATTTGTTTCCTTATCAGAGTGGCCTTTTGCTACAGAATTTTGCTAGGAACAACTCCCTTGTTGCCATGGGTTCTTTAACGTACGCTAAATAATGAGGTGTAACACACCGGACCTTGGTTTATGACTGCAGAAGATAAGATTGTATGCCCAATGTATGCTGATGACTTAACACTGAGTTATCAAGAACTAAATCGGCTTCACAAACTTAACTGGACAGATGAAATGACTGCTGTTCCACATGGGGGCTGAAATAAGCTAAACAAAAACGAAAATAGAAGTTTCCATGACATCACCCATAACATTCCTATTGCTATCGACCGCAAAGGACACTGAAACAATTCAAACTTTGAAATACCTGAGTGTAATATTTCATACATGGATTAGACTATAAACCAAGGTCCGGAGTGGGAACACACGCAGAACATCTTGCGCACACGTCAAAACCCGTTCCGCTTTTAGGAAGAGTAGTTCATTGTGTGCCAGTGGTAACGGATGACAAAATTTATAAAATTTCGTACACACAGGGACAGGACATGGCTCTTGCTCTTGCCATGATGTTCATTTGTATTTGGTACCATTTTTTTGTCACAGCAAATTTCTCTGCTGTTTAAATTCCGGCTGCTCTCCCCGGGGAGAGCGCGTCGCCGCCACAAGTGCAGCGCCTACCCATTCTTTTTTTCATTTTTCATGTATTTGTTTCCCTATAAGAGTGGCTTTTGTCTACAGAATTTTGCCAGGGTCAACCCCCTTGTTGCCGTGGGTTCTTTTACGTGCGCTAAATAGTGATGTGTAACACACGAGACCTCGGTTTGTCGTCTCATCCGAAAGACTAGCGCCCACACCACCACTCAGGGTCTAATGGATGGGGATAAAGTTTTGGGCCCACACGGGGTACGAACCACCGCACACTCCGACCCAGACTTTTTGCTTTCTAGGCAAGGCGCGTTACCACCTAGACCACCGATCCACTGTTCTGTTATTCACGGTGTTCTTTTTTTCAATTTCTGTGTTTTGTACCCAGTCCCCGTCCTTCTCTCACCTTGTGAATGGGCGTAAAGCTTATGACAATAAACTATTGTCATTGTCCTTGTACTCGTTTCTGCGTTACAGGACTGCGTTTCTATAACATACCCTCGCAAGACATAATTTCACTGCGAACAGGTTATGGAAAAGTTCTAAGCTTATTCCTTTTTTTTCACAACCTTTTCTTTGTGTGACATTCGAGCGCTAACACCCACATATTTTGAACTTCTGCATGGTTGGTGAGTTCCAGTGTTAACATCGACATTTTTTTTTATTATTCTTTTATATCGAGGATAATGGGATAAGCACTCTTGTGCTTTTTTTTACATATAATCCCCATATGTATGCAGTTTTGTAAATGTCATCTGTTCCCACCGGCACACGATGCCCTACTCTTACGAAAAGCGGAACAGGATTTAACGTGTGCGTAGGATGTTCTGCCTGCATTCGCACACGGGACCTCGGTTTAGTCTCATACTTTTGGGGAGAGTGGAGTCATCACTAATGTTAACTCCAGGAGAAAAATCTCCTCGAACGGGAATTGAGCCGAACATGATGCTCAGAATGAATTTCTCAGGCACAGCCCTAGCCTTGCTCGTTCGTCCTGCCAGAGGCATTCATCGATCAGTCTGGAGACTCCAGGTTTTTGCCTCCCCCCCCCCGCCCCCCCCCCCCCCCCCCCCCCCCCCCCCCCCCCCGAGGTCAGCATTCAGAACGGACCCGGCGCGGCCTGCCCCACTGGAGCACTGTCGTGGTCTTCAGTGCTGCTGATTGTGGTGTAACAAGCGCATTGCACAATCACACTCAGCCTGTACCGACAGCAAATATCACTTAGGCAGGTGGTTGCAGTTACATGTATTTGGTGATATATATATATATATATATATAATAGAAGAGAGAGAGAGAGAGAGAGAGAGAGAAGAGAGAGAGAGGAGAGAGAGAGAGAGAGAGAGAGAGAGAGATAGAGATATATATATAGATATATGAATGTATGTATGTATGTATGTATGTATGTATGTATGTATGTATGTATGTATGTATGTATGTATGTATGTATGTATGTATGTATGTATGTATGTATGTATGTATGTATAGATAGATAGATAGATAGATAGATAGATAGATAGATAGATAGATAGATAGATAGATAGATAGATAGATAGATAGATAGATAGATAGATAGATAGATAGATAGATAGATAGATATAGATATGTATATATAGATATATAGATAGATATAGATAGATAGATAGATAGATAGATAGATAGATAGATAGATAGATAGATAGATAGATAGATAGATAGATAGATATAGATATATATAGATATATATATAGATATAGAGATATATATAGATATATATAGATATATATAGATATATATAGATATATATAGATATATATATTATGTATAGTAGGCACCCACCAGTCTCGGAAGACTATGGAGTTGCGCTCTAGTTTTTAGAGCGCAAAGCCTGGGTAAGTAAGTATGGAGGGCAAGCTGTTACCCATGCAGCAGATCCCCCTCTCCATGGCACTGGAATGATCCATTGGAAAGGCAATGACCGATACGAATGGTTCCAGTACCGTCGCAGGAGCCACCAGAACGTTACCTTATACAGCCCCGAGCCGCCCTGGGGAATCTTTTATGACAATAAAGTTGTAACTGGTTACCTGCACTTGTTTTCCTCAATAGACTAGAAGGTCGCGGGTTCGAATCCCATAAGTCCTAGGGATTTTGTCGGACTCCCGCCGGCTCCTACCCAGAAAGTGAGTGTGCTGTGAGTTCATTGGGAAGACTGGAACCACACAGTCGAGCTTCACTCATTTTAAGGGTACAATTTTCAGTGTTGCTCAAATTATCTGACCAACACTGCAGGTGGATGTATCTCTCTGGTCCGGCTGACCCTGGGCTCTAATTATTATGATAGGAATAGTTAAGTTCAGCCCTGTCCAGTAGTCTTAAAGCAGGTGCACTTTTATAGCAGCATCATTACATCCTTGGATGATGAACGCTGGAGTGAAAAATTCTGAGAACTTTAGGTTGAAGAATTATACAATGAATTTTAATTATGTTAGTTTTATTTTATTTTATACCACTTTATGTCACAGCAGATTTCTCTGCGTGAAATTCGGGCTGCTCTCCCCGGGGAGAGCGCGTCGCCACAAGTGCAGCGCTTACCCATTTTAAGACTTTAAACCGAGGCCCCGTGTGCGAACGCACGCAGAACATCTTGCGCACACGTTAAATCCTGTTCCGCTTGTCGTAAGAGTAGGCCATCGTGTGCCGGTGGGAACAGATGACAATATTTACAAAAACTGCATACACACGGGGACCGGATGAAAAAAAGCACATGATTGCTTATTCTGTTATCCTCGATATAAAAGAATAAAAATATAGTATATTACAGCCATATATATATATATATATATATATATATATATATTATATATATATATATTATATATATATATTATTATATATATTATATATATATATATATATTTACAGCCATATATATATATATATATATATATAGATATATATATATAGATATAGATAGATAGATAGATAGATATAGAGTATAGATATAGATAGATATTATATAGATATATATATATATATATATATATATATATATATAATATATATATATATATATATATATATATATATATTATATATATATATATATATATATATACAGCCCTGAGCCGCCCTGGCGACTCCAACTCCCCGATTTGTCCTCAGGGATGGTGTCTAAACACGACACCTGTGTGCATGCTGGTTTGTTTGTTTTTTTTAATTTTGTCATCCGCCTCTACCGGCACACAATGGCTTGCTCTTTCGAAAGGCGGAACGGGGTTTTAATGTGTGCGCAATATGTTTTGCGTGCGTTCGCACACGGGGCCTTGGTTTATAGTCTCATCCTTATTCAAGTATAAAGAGCTTTGGAGTAGGAAAATTTTTAATAAAAAAATTCTGGAATGAATAGTTCTAAAGAAATATAACTGTTTATGATACCTATGAAGGGAAAGTAAAATTGTCATAAGATAGAATGAGATTTTATCACACACATAGAATGTGTCAAAAACGCTAAACACAGTTGAGCAACGTCCTTTATGCAGCAGAAATTAACACAAGTAAAATAACTTGCACCTTGAAGGGATTTGTCACCGGCAAATTTGATGTGTGGGGGTTAATAAATCCAGAACATTGTGGGTGTGGCCTGGTTCCATTGGCCCACAGGATTAAAGAATTAATGTGATTATTTTTCAGGTTGACTGTGTTGGATGCTTGAAGGAATTAGGAGGTCTTGATCTAAAATGGAAGTGGAGGTTGTTATAGCTATTGCAACTAAATGATATGACAGTTTTAATATGACCTTCGTGGTCTGTAGTGCTATAAACAACTTAAAACAATGACGACAATGATAATAATTATGATAATAAACATAATGATAATAATATGGAATTTATTTAGCGCTATATCTTGTAAAGACAAATCAAAGTGCTTGCATTCAGCCTATACTTATGCATGCAACCAAATCACAGATAGTTTTAACGAATTCAAATTTACACACACACACACACACACACACACACACACACACACACACACACACACACACACACACACACACACACACGTGCATGCAAATGCACAGCCATGCTCACACAAACATAATTTTTACAGCGCACGAGTATATGATACAATGTTTAGACACGTTATGTATGAGAAAGAGAGAGATATGGAGGGAGAGACAGAGATACTGACACAGATAGGTATATTGACAGAGAGAAAGAGGTTGGAATGATGGTAACTGTGTTGTAGGAGACCCCTATAATGAACACAAAAACAGGATAAAACTTTAAAACAAACAAAATAACAAAAAACCAAACCCAACAAACCCAAAAACAAAAAATTGTTCATAGTAAAGACTGAGATACTAACCATGTTAACTGATATCATCCTCCACTTTGGATGTGTCTTTAATTTGAAGAGGTTCAATTTCAGTGTCTCATAAAGATTTATTGCATACAGAATATTTTATTTAGTCTGAGTCACTTTTGTGACACTGTACAAAACAAATCCTACCCCCTTGTAAAAAGAACAAATTTTCACAAACAAACGCAAAATGAAATAAACACAGCACTATGTATGCAGCTTAACCCAATGGATAATTATATATTTTCTTTTATCTAGGTTGCGCCTACATGTATCAGTGTTTAGCTTTAATAGTGGCATTTTCTACAAAATATTTGTCTTAAAGCTGAATTCCTATCCTGCATATGAACCTTTACTTGTTTAGATTTACAAACACACTGTATAAGCGATATGCCATGAATGAAAGTTGCTCAACTGTATTTAGCATTTTTGACATATTCTATATGCCTGATAAACCATTCATTCTTATGACAATATTACCTCCCCTTCGTAGGTCATCATAAACAGTTATATTCCTTTTTATTGTTTGAAATTACTCAGAGGTCCAGATAAAAGTTTTTACCTGATGGAAATGAAACAGCAGTTTTTATATAAAATTGTAGGCTCTACTGTTTACCTGTATGAAACAGGGACAGGTACAGGGATAGGGTGAAACTGAAGATTTAGAATATGCTTCTTTTCTATTTCTGAACTGATACAGGAAAAGACACCTTTAAAAATTGAAATTGCTAGTTTACCAATATGTTGTAGAACATTGCACAGAACAACATAAGTTGTGGGTTAGGAATTTGAGATCTCTATGGGGATCACACCTAATCCTCTGAACTTTGGAGGAGATGTGTTGTCTATCTTCCCATGGTTGTTTCTGTTGTTGTTTCTTTAGAGTTACAGCCTGGGGCTAGGTAAAGGGGAAGATGGGTAGGTTAGATCAGATGATAGGAGGAGGAATTTTAAGGGGGTAGTGGAGGAAGGGAGGGAGATAGGGAAGGGAGGGAGATAAGGGAGGGAGATAGGTAAGGGAGTGGGAGGGAGAGGGAGGTAAGGGAGTGGGAGGGAGGAGTAGTGGGGGATATGGGCATGTAGGGATAGGTAAGAGGGATGGAAGGTAAAAGTAAAGAGGGAGGAGAGGGGTTAGGCAAGGAGAGGGTAAGTTAGGAAGGGGCAGCACCAATAAACCAGGACTAATTCATCTCTCACAGGCAAAAAATTAGCGTTTTTCATATTGTCTGTGTAGCTGTTTTGTTAGTAGAGTGGTATATTTATCATAAACCTTAGCTGAGGTCTCTGATGCCTTGCTCCCTTACGACAGCCTAGGTT
>CM060333.1:7221289-7228789 GCA_030674155.1 Stramonita haemastoma
GTATAAGGCTTCTATTTATTATTAAAAAGGCAAAGGTGTCACATAACCTGTGTAGTTGTAGAGGAGCAAGGCGTCAGAGACCTCAGCTTCTCTAGGGGCCAGCATATTGAGGGCAGAGTGCCCCTCTCCTCTCCCTCGCTGATTTACCTTCCTGACCCTAAAAAGGGCAGGTACCCATTTACAGCTGGGTGAACTGGGGGACTGTACTGAAGCCAAGGCACGCAGTCACCCATCCACTTGGTAACCTCGCTCGATGCTGCTGAACCTTGGCTGGGGAAACTCAGTCATTACATATGACAGGGCTCATAACTGGGAACGGCATAGCCTGGTGGTCATAGTGATGCACTCGTGATCTGCTGAACCAGGTTCGAATCTCGTTCAAGGGGCTTTTGCCTCTTTGAGTTAACAGCGCTCTGACTACTGAGCTACCCGTCTATTTTTAGTATCATTGAAAAAATTAATTTTACTTTTATCTTTGTTGTATTGTAACTTGTAAAAGCCACCAGTTCTTTACCCCCAGCTGTACAGTTATGTCATGTTTTATGTAATGTGGTATGTAATGTGGAATGTAATGTGGAATGCAATGTGGAATGTAATATGTTATGTGCGTGCGCGCGCGCGCGCGCGCGCGCGTGCGTGTGTGTAATATTTTCATCTGACTGTTTTCCCCACAAAGCTGATCAATGATTGAAAGTGAGAGAATAAACATTTAAAGGTAAATGATTCTTTTCTGTGGCCAGCAAAGTGGATTAGGAATGGAAATCAGGTGACGGCTCGGGAAGCTATGTGTTGTAATGCTGGATTTTAAATGTTTGTGAATTTTGCCATTTTTATTGTTGGGTCTGTTTCCATTTTGGTTTATTTTCTGCCTGGCTTTTTGGTGTTTGTATTCTGTCTTTCTTTTCTTTTTTTTCTGTTTTTATGCTATATATTTTCTTGTCTTATATGCATCGGGATTTTTTTGTCTTCATGCGCATTGTCTTTCTTTCTTTCTTTTGTTTTTGTTTTTCTTTCTTTTCTTTCTTTTTTCTTTTTATTTCTCTCTCTCTCTCTCTCTGTCTCTGTCTCTGTCTCTGTCTCTCTCTCTCTCTCTCTCTCTCTCTTCTCTCTCTCTCTCTCTTTCTCTCTCTCTTTCTTTCATTCTTACTTTCTTTCTCTCTCTCTTTCTTTCTCTCTTTCTTTCTTTCTCTCTTTCTTTCTTTCTCTCTTTCTTTCTTACTTTCCTTCTTACTTTCTTTCTTTCTTTCCTTCTTACTTTCTTTCTTTCTTTCTTTCTTATTATGGCCAACCATTGTCCAGTGTGATGTTTTTCTTTGTTTCTTTGATCCAATTTCCTGTCTCTTTTTTCCTCTTTGTTCTTCTTTGTCCAGCTTCGTTTTGGTTTGTTTTGTTTTGCTACGCTAAAACGTAACAGAGACTTTGTTGATTTTGGTGCTATTACGTATGGGCATGGGATAGCCTGGTGGTTAGAGGGGTGTGCTCGTGATCTGCTGACACAGGTTCGAATCTCGTTCAAGAGGATTTTTCCTCTGGAGTTAGCATCAGTGCCGAGTCCACTCCCACAAATGTCTTTCGAATGAGACTATAAACCGAGGCCGCGTGTGCTAACGCACGCAGAACATCTTGCGCACACGTTTTAAAACCCGTTCCACTTTTCGGAAGATTAGGCCATTGTGTGCCGCTGAGATGGATGACAAAATTTACCAAACTGCATACACATGAGGACTGGATGTAAAAGAAAGAGCACATGAGTGCTTATTCTATTAACCTCGAAATAAAAGAATTTTTAAAAAATAAATAGATAAATAAAAAACGTGTGGCAGGGTCCATGATTTATTCCGTTGAGCGAATTTGATAGATCTGTTTATCTTTGACATGCTAATTAAACCATCATACATGTTTTCAGACCTACTCCTTCTCCTTCACTCATGCATGGCCAAACACAAAACAGCTAGTCCGGTCCTTTCATGCTGGGACTGTAGTCAAACGGTCCATTGATCGTTGTTGTTGAGAGGTGGGAGAACTGTTGGCGGCTTTTGGGAGCAGTTTGTAAGGGTGTACGCTTCCTCTCCTTTCATTCATAAAGTGTTTATTGTTAGTGCTTGTGTAAAAGGTAAAAAGGTAAAGGTGTCCCGTAACCTATGTGGTCGTAGGGGAGCGAGGCATCAGAGACCTCAGCTTCTCTAGGGGCCAGCATATTGTACGTGATCCTCTCTCCCTTGCTGTTTTACCTTCCCTGACCCTAAAGAGGGCAGGTACCCATTTACAGCTAGGTGAGCTGGGGGACTGTACTGAAGTGAAAGTGTGCAAACGGTCACCCATCCACTTGGTAACCAGGCTCGATGCTGCTTAACCTTAGCTGGGGAAAAGCGAGTGCTGTGACCACCGAGCTGCCCCGTCCTCTAAGTGCTTGTGTACTACATGCTAACTTCCTTTCATTCATAAAGGGTTCACTGTTAGTGCTTGTGTACCACATGCTATCTTTCTTTCATTTGTAAAGTGTTCATTGTTAGTGCATGTGTACTACATGCTATCTTCTCTTCATTCATACAGTGTTCATGGTTAGTGCTTATGAACTACACATTATCTTCCTTTTATTCATAAAGTGTTTTTTGTTAGTGCTTGTGTACTACACACTATCTTCATTTTATTCATAAAGTGTTCATTGTTAGTGCTTGTGTACTATATACTATCTTTCTTTCATTTGTAAAGTGTTCATTGTTATTGCATGTGTGCTGCACACTATCAAGCCATGTGACCTCAGTTCCTGGAAGCAGCCCTGCTAAGTGTGGGATGTTGTGGGATGGGTGTCCCCTCAGTACAGTGCAGCATGGTGCAATGCCATGTCATGCCATTTGTCTGTCCAGTGCTGGGGTAGGGCAACAACAATGCTAAGCCCCTTTTATTTTTTTTTTTTATTATTATTATTATTATTATTATTATTATTATTATTATTATTATTATTATATATTATATCATATTATCATCATCATCATCATCATCATCATCATCATCATTCATCATCTCATCATCATCATCATTATTTATTTTTTATATAGAGGATATTGGAATAAGCACTTGTGTGCTTTTTTTACATCCAGTCCCCGTGTGTAGCAGTTTTGTCAATCTTGTCATCTGTTCCCATCGGCTCACAATGGCCTACTCTTACGAAAAGCGGAATAGGATTTAACGTGTGTGCAGATGTTCTTCATGCGTTCGCACATGGGCCTTGGTTTATAGTCTCATCAAAGGACTCTTTAGCCAGGGTGAATCACCACAAAAGGTATACATTATGGTCAAATGAAACTGACTATAAGATCTCTGTTATCTTCAGGCAGACAGGCCAGGTTTAGAGAATGGAAGATGGATGCATCTTCTAACACTAACTCTGAACTATTTTTAATTTAGATTGACAACAGTCTATTTTAATTGCATTTGTTATCTCTCTTTTCTTACAAACATAGACAATAGCCTTAACAGATGACATGAAATTTATCTGTCAAAAACATGCTACAGACATACACTGTCGCTTCAGTAGACAGTATCCAAATAAAAAAAAAAGAAACCAGGCGTCTACTTCACGCCATTTTCTGTAACTCCCCATTGTTCACAGTATATATGAAATAAATAGAATAAGAATATATATATAATATATATATAAGAATAAAATGAAATAAATAAAAAAAAAAATATGCTTGAATGATGGAATATGAAATGTTAGAAAAGGAAGAGAGGAGAAGGAGGAGGAGAGAAGACCCCGATTGTTCCCCGTCTAACTGGAACAGGGACATGGTAGAAGACGTTCTTGAAAGGTGATGATTTGAGGGGGGGGGGGGTATTTTATTTACGATGTCCATACATCACCCCCCATGCCCAAGCCTTCTCTCCTCTCAGCTGACAGCAGGTATAATGCAGGTGGAAAAAAAACTTCCCCGCTTTTGGCTCCCAGCCAACAGGTGCATGCGCCACTTGTGCTGACACAGCAAACACCACCCCCACCCTCACCTCACCTCACCTCCACCCCCACGACACCCACACCCCTCTCTCTCCACCCCTCAGGAGGCTTGAACCCAGAACACTAACTAGTCTTGTTGACAGGCTGTAGACAATCACACAACTCACTCTTTTCAATGAGCAAGGTCACACACAGTGTCTGGAGTAGAGTCCTACTAGCACAATAGGAGGTCAGAGTTCTTCATGGAGAAAAAAAAAACTCACCAATCTGTGATCCCAAAGCTGTAATGACACTGGCTCTTCAGGAATGAATGGGGTGTGTGGTGGGCTAAACAGAGCAAGGAGGGTGGTAAAGAGACATGTTCTGACCATCGTGGAGGTTGAAGAGAACAGGGAAAGAGGGTTTTTTTATATAAAAACACGCTCTGACCACGTGGCAGCTGAAAATCAGCAGAAAGGACTGTTTAAAAACACGTTCTGACCACGTGGCAGGTTAAAGAGAACAGAGAAGGAAGGGTTTTTTAACAAAAAATGTTTGACACGTGCGCTTAAGCAGCAGGAAAAGACTCAGAACACGCTCTGACCACGTGGCAGGTTAAAATGGTGGATCAATGGTCAAGGGGTAACGCACCTGTCTAGAAAGCGAAAAGTCCGAGTTCGAAGTGTGTGGTGGTTCGATCCCCGTTCGGACCCCAAAACTTGTCCCCCTTCTACTAAACTGTGAGTTGTGGTCTGGGTGCTAGTCTTTCGGATGAGATGATATGCTTGGATTTTGGGCTGCTCAACCCAAGGAGAGCGCGGCGCACAAGAGCAGCGGTACCCATTATCTTTTTTTTTCCTGTCTGCAACTGTATTTGTTTCCTTATCAGAGTGGCCTTTTGCTACAGAATTTTGCTAGGAACAACTCCCTTGTTGCCATGGGTTCTTTAACGTACGCTAAATAATGAGGTTAACACACCGGACCTTGGTTTATGACTGCAGAAGATAAGATTGTATGCCCAATGTATGCTGATGACTTAACACTGAGTTATCAAGAACTAAATCGGCTTCACAAACTTAACTGGACAGATGAATGACTGCTGTTCCACATGGGGGCTGAAATAACTAAACAAAAACGAAAAGAAGTTTCCATGACATCACCCATAACATTCCTATTGCTATCGACCGCAAAGGACACTGAAACAATTCAAACTTTGAAATACCTGAGTGTAATATTTCATACATGGATTAGACTATAAACCAAGGTCCGGAGTGGGAACACACGCAGAACATCTTGCGCACACGTCAAAACCCGTTCCGCTTTTAGGAAGAGTAGTTCATTGTGTGCCAGTGGTAACGGATGACAAAATTTATAAAAATTTCGTACACACAGGGACAGGATGTAAAAAAAAGAAATAAATAAAAAAAAAAAACACGCATGAGAGCTTATTCCATTATCCTATAAATGAATTAATAAGCATTAAGAAATAATACTATTGAAATTAAACATTTATTTTAGTTATCTCCGTGACCAAAGAGTACAGATTTCGAACCATACCCATCTAACCACGGGAAAAAAAACTGCACATTTCCAACAGTTTGCCAGGATTTAAGGACACAGAACGGAAATATGAAAATATACTGAGAGAAAATAGCTCTTGTCAATTCGGCAATAATAGAAGACTAGTTTCATGACTATATGAGTTTTTCTTACATAAAGAACATAAGAAGAATTTATTTCTTAGTGCTGATGTCATGGTATAATTATGAAGGTAGGGACACATTAAGCAATGTAACTAACAAATAATTACCAAGCTGAACTAGTGACAAAGACTATATTTTTACCTGTTTTGGAAAAAAAAAATTAAGAAAACACAAAATACAATATGATGCAACACAAACAGAATATATTATGCCCATCACACACATATACACACATACACACACATGCATACATACATACACACACTTACACACAGAAACAGACTGACAGACAGCACACCACACACACACACACACGCGCACCGCGCGCGCGGCGTGCGCGCGCGCGCGCGTCGTTATATACATATATACGCATGCACACCACACGCACCACGCACGCACGCACGCACGCGCGCGCCGCGCGCGCACACACACACACACCACACACACACACACACACACACCACAACACAACACACACACACAACGTGTTTCTAAAGAAAGGAAGAAAGTTAAGAAAGGAGGTTGGTGTGCTGAAGAGACAAACGGACAGACAGACAGACAGAAGACAGACAGCATGCAGCAGCAGACAGACAACATGCAAGCAGGCAGACAGATAGACAGACAGACAGGTCGAAGACAGACGGGAAGACAGACATGCAGATAAACATTTAGACAGAAAGACAGACAGACAGACAGACAGAAGCAGGCAGCAGCAGGCAGGCAGGGCAGGCAGGCAGACATGGAGACAGGCACGCAGATTATATAGACAGACAGACATTTAGCAGTAGGCACCCATCAGTCTCGGAAGACTATGGAGTTGCGCTCTAGTCTTTAGAGCGCAAAGCCTGGGTAGGTAAGTATGGAGGGCAAGCTGTTACCCATGCAGCAGACCCCCCTCTCCACGCCACTGGAATGATCCATTGGAAGGGCACTGACCGATACGAATGGTTCCAGTACCGTCGCAGGAGCCACCAGAACGTTGCCATATAGCCTACAGCCCCGAGCCGCCCTGGGACTCCAACCCCCCAATTTTTCCACAGGGATGGTGTCTAAACACTACACCAGTGTGCATGATGGATTTTTTAATAATAATTTTGTCATCCGTTCCTACCGGCACACGATGGCCTGCTCTTCCGAAAGCGGAACGGGGTTTTAACGCGTGTGCAATATGTTCTGCGTGCGTTCGCACACGGGGCCTCGGTTTATAGTCTCATCCGAATGACTTTGACATTCAGTTCGTTTTTTTCGTTTAACTGGGAAGAAAGGGCGAGGCTGGGTACGAACCCAGAAACTCACGGTTTACATTTTGGCAGGCGAACGTCTTAACCATCCTGCCACCGTCCTTCCTCAGACATTTAGACAGACAGACAAACAGACAGGAAGACAGACATACAGACAGACAGGCAGACAGGGCAAACATGCAGACAGGCAGACAGACAGACAAACAGACAGACAGACAGTGTACCATGCCATGCTGTGTTCTGCTATCTGATTGCTCTTTCTCTGGCTCTGTCTCAAGTTCGTCAAGACCCAGACAGCTATCGTCTGTCTGTCTGTCTGTCTGTCTGTCTGTCTGTCTGTCTGTCTGTCTGTCTGTCTTCTGTCTGTCTGTCTTTCTGTCTACCTGCATGTTTTCTACCTGTCTGCCTTTCTGTCTGTCTGTCTGTCTTTCTGTCTGTCTGTCTGTTGTCTACCTGCATGATGTCTTTTCTATCTGTCTTCTGTCTGTCTGTCTGTTATCTGTCTTTCTGCCAATCAGTCTGTTTGTCTGTCAGAATGTCTTTCTTCCTGCCTGTTAGTCTAAATGTCTGTCTGTCGGTCTCTCTGTCTGTCTGTCTGTCTGTACGCCTGTCTCTTTGCCTG
>CM060333.1:7236289-7241289 GCA_030674155.1 Stramonita haemastoma
CTTTCTACCTACCTATCACATTACTACCTCTTTATCTATCTATCTATCTACCAGTCTATCTACCTACCTACCTATCTATCTATTCTATTATCTATCTATCTGTCTTCTATCTATCTATCTATCTATCATCGATCGCTGATCTATCTATTTATCTATCTATCTATCGACATATCTATCTCTCACCTATCTCTCTACTATCTACTTCTCTCTCTCTCTTCTCTGTTATATTATTATTATTATCTATATCTATATTATATATATATATATATATATATATATATATATATATATATATATATATATATATATATATATATATATATATATATAACCTATTCCTTAGTCTTAGCCTTAGTTTATCATCTTAGACAGAGAAATCCACGTGGGTTACAAGCCGTTCTTAAAAAGTAAATAGGAAACACATTTATCACATAGGAATAACACAATGTTGGACTATGGGCTAAACTGACAGGGAGGGAGGGAGGGAGCCGGAGGGAGGGGGGAGCCGGAGGGAGGGAGCCAGAGAGAGGGAGGGAGGGAGCAGAGAGGGGGTATCATCGGGGTCATCTAATTCATCTTTTGCAGGGAGGTGAAGTAGACTGACCGTTGGGTGCAGTGCGCTTATCCATGAACTTCCTGCACTGCTTGTCAAAACAGTTTCAGTTATGAAGATAACAGGTCAGACTTTACTTACAGTATCTGGAAACATCTCTGTCTGTTAGTCTATCTGTTTTCTGTCTGTTTGTTTGTCTGTCTGTTACGTTTGTCTGTTGGATGAGACTATAGACTGAGGTCCCGTGTGCGAATGCACGCAGAACATTTTGTGCACACGTTAAAACCCGTTCCGCTTTTTTATTTATTTTTATTTCATTCTTTTATATCGAGGATAATGGGATAAGCACTCTTGTGTTTTTTTACATCCAGTCCCTGTGTGTATGCAGCTTTGTAAATGTAATCTTTTCGGAAGAGTAGGCCTTTGTGTGCCCGTGGGAACGGATGAAAAAAAATTACAATACTGCATACACACGGGGACTGGGTGTAAAAAGGCACATGAGTGTTAATTCAATTATCTTCGAAATGAAAGAATGAATAAGTAGATGAATATTTCTGTGCCTCTATCTATCTGTCTGTCTGTCAATTTGTCTGTCTGTCTGTCTCTGTCTGTCTGTCTGTCAGTCTGTCTCTGTCTGTCTGTCTGTCTGTCTGTCTGTCTGTCTGTCTGTCTCTGTCTCTGTCTGTCTCTGTCTCTGTCTCTGTCTCTGTCTCTCTCTCTCTCTCTCTCTCTCTCTCTCTCTCTCTCTCTCTCTCTCTCTCTCTCTCTCTCTCTCTCTCTGAAGATGAAAGTAATCATGGCGATGTCTGTATACGTGCTGCACAGCTGCTGCTGTGGATAATGAAGATGCTGGTGGCGATGATTATGTACATGATGAAGATTATAATTGGGAGGATGATGATGATGACTAGAAAACATTGAGTGTGATGCTGTCTATTTGCAGAATAATTGGAAATACGAAATGGATAAAAACGGGGTTTTTTGCTGTGATCTTTACCTTCCCCTTGACCCAAACATGTTTTGTATAGTGGCCCAAGGCCGATGTACAAGAAAATGTTTCAGAGTTCAGTGTTTTCTCTCTCTCTCTCTCTCTCTCTCTCTCTCTCTCTCTCTCTCTCTCTCTCTCTCTCTCTCTCTCTCTCTCTCTCCTCTCTCTCTCTCTCTCTCTCTCTCTCTCTCTCTCTCTCTCTCTCTCTCTCTCTTTCTCCTGCTTCAGTTTCTTCTTCCATTTCTCTTACCCCCCCCCTCCCCACCTCCCCCCCAACCCCCCACCCTCTCCATGCTTTCCTCCCTTTCTCACTAAACACGCTAAAGAGAAGCAGCGGGTTGCTAATAGCTTCATTAGGCTGTTTGCAAGTAATTAGCTGTTGTGCTTTTCCCCATTACCGCCCTTTGGTTTGCTCACGGTTATGGAACTTGCATGGGGGCTTTGTACGATGATGCATGCGCGTCGAAAGTTAATTGTTTGACTGGTTTCACTGGGAGGAGAACGGTTGGTGTAATCACGTTTAATGAGGGGTAAAATAAACCCTAGGTAACTAACTGTACAACACAGCACACCAACCAGAGCGACAAGATGGGGTCTTTTTCTGCCTCATCTTCCGTGACGTTCCTGTTCAGTTGTTCCTACGCTGCTCTTTTCCAGCTGTCCGCCTCCGCCATAGCCAGGTTTCGTCATGTCATCTTCAAAGTCAGAAGTCCACAGCTGTCAGTCACAGTCCCTAAATCGGAAATCTCCGCTGGGACGTTAATTTAATTACAACAACAACAACAAAAGTTATCAGTGTCAGGCTGCAGTGAGGCCACCAGCCAGAGGGGCCCTGCACTACTGCTGGGTCACTTTGGTGGTGATCAGTGATGCCTGTTCTGAGCTAACATACACAGGACACTTTATTTTTACATATATTTTTTTTATTCTTTTATATCGAGGATAATGGGATAAGCACTCATGTGCTTTTTTCATCTAGTCCCCGTGTGTATGCAGTTGTGTAAATCTTGTCATCTGTTCCCACCGGCACACAATGGCCTAACTCTGACGAAAAGCGGAACAGGATTTAACGTGTGCAGAAGATGCTCTGCGTGCGTTCGCAGACGGGGGCCACCGCCTACTAAGCCCCCTAGTGACCACAGCAACGCCTTCAGTAACAAGCAACTTCGTTGCTGATTTCTTCGATTTGAATGAAGACTTACGATGCAGTTTGGAAGCACAGGATTTTGTTAGGCCTGCGTGGTCTAAGTTTTCGAGGTCCTCAGCCTTTGTTTTTGGAGAACGGTGAAGAGAAAGTGTCAGGTGCGGATTGGGTTCACGCTGTCTGACATCTTCACGCAGGAGATGGGGATTCCACAGGGGAGCGTCCTGTATCCCGCCCTCTTCAGCGTCAAGATAAACAGCATCTTCAACGAAGTGGTGCCTCAATTTATTTATTGTTTATTTATTATTTATTTATTCTTTTATATCGAGGATAATGGAATAAGCTCTTACATGCTTTTTTTTACATCCAGTCCCCCTGTATATGCAGTTTTGTAAATGTCATCTGTTCCAAGACTCTCCCCCCAAAAAACTCAGGGCAAAGAAGGAATACAAGAACTGGTTGCCTTAGAGTAAATGGTGAAATATATGCTAAACTGGGAGAGAAAAAAAACCCAATCGTCAGATTGGTCCACGAGGGTGTGGAATTTTTCCTCTCTGTGGATGACTTTGCTTTCTATGCTACGGATCAGATCGTACTTTTGTGGGAGTTCAGAGACAGCTTCAGCATTGTGTCACAAAGGTGCAGAATGGGGGAGGACAACGGATTTAAGTTTCCTGCCACAAACACAAAGAGCATCCACTTTAATAACAAGTTTAGAGAACACTGTACTTCTTCCACCCTGTCATTTGCCTGGGAAAAGCCACCATCCCCGTGGTGACGGATGCCAAGTCCTTAAGGATTGTTTTTGACCAGAGGCTGAATTTCAAAAGTCACATTCAGCGCCTGAGAACATCCTGTCAGAAAACCCAGAAATCTTCTTGGTGGGGGGGGGGTGCCTATATGGACTGGAGAGTGGACCAAAAGACAGCGCTGCATCTCTACAGGGCACTGGTGTGCTTCAAGTTGAATTATGGCTGCCAAGTGGATCCCATTCCCAATCAGGGGCCTAGAGTCTGTTCGGGAGCAATTCGTACTACACCTGATTGCAGTGTCTATGTGGAAGCAAGGTAAATGAACTCAGTCTTTTGAGTTTGGGATTTTTTTTGTATTTTATTCAACGTCAGCACTTTATGATTATGGAACATATATAGTCAGGAATGCAATTGTGGGTACATGCCAAAGTATACAAGCCAAGGTCTTAGCAAAAGTTGCCAGAAGTTATATTTCATTTTCTTCATTTTTCCAGTTCTGTCCCTTGAAATGTATTGTGGCCAAAGGCCGATATACATAAAACCATTTCAGAATTCTCTCTGTCTCTCTGTCTGTCTCTGTCTCTCTCTGTCCGTCTCTGTCTCTCTCACTGTGTCCCTCTCTCTTTCTCTCTCTGTCTCTCTCTCTCTTCTCTCTCTCTCTCTCTCTCTCTCTCTCATGATGATTTCAACATTTTCTAGAATACCCTTGCAACTGTTCTCTTTGTAAAGGAAGATTTAAGATGTATTCACCACAGCTATATTCAGAAAAAAGATGCACCCACTTTTTAGGGGTGTGGAGGTAGTTATCTTAATCATTTTGACTAAGCGGGATTTCTTTCGATCATTGTAAGTTAGTTGATGATGGTTGAGAATGATACATTCCCAGCAAACCACACACAGTCTGTTTTTCAGAGGGTGAAAAGCGGCAGATGGATAATATCAACAACTATAGAATAGTTTCTTTCAGTGATATTAACTATACTTTAAAAATGGTTTCTTTCCTCGTTTAGAGCTCTGAAGTTCAGCAACGGTGAAATTATGTGTATGCGACCGTTTTCGCCCACCATTAAGGTAGCCACATTCCGACTTCAGGGATGATGCGTGAACACCAGTCAAGTCAAGTCAAGTCAAGTCAAGTCAAAAACATTTTAATCATCCCTGAAGGGCAATTACAATACTGACTGGCATATTGATACGAATCATAGTCATAATCAAAAGACACGAGATAGCTACATTTCATGTTTGATATTTGAAATATTTGACACTAATGTACATAAGGTATTTTTAAGATCCATTTTTTGCCATCCGTTCTTACCAGCACGGATGATCTACTCCTCTGAAAGGCAGAGCGGGTATTAACTAAGCGTTTGCATCAAGAGCTTTGGTTTATAGTCACATACGGACCTCCCGAAGAGTGGAGTTAGTACTCCAGGGGAAAATCCCTCTGAACAGGTGTCTCAGTGGTGGTTCGAATCCGGCTCCATCCCAGGCCATCAAATCGCGAGTAACGCTTTAACCATTAGGATAAAAACAATAATAATAATAATAATAATATAATAATGA
>CM060333.1:7266289-7271289 GCA_030674155.1 Stramonita haemastoma
AACAATTGCACTTCACCATTTTATTTTTAATATTCTTATATCGAGGATAATGGGATAAGTACTCCTGTGTTGTTTTTTAATCTAGTCCCTCTGTGTATGCAGTTTTGTAAATGTCATCTGCTCCCACCGGCACACAATGACCTACTCTTACGAAAAGCGGAACAGGATTTAACGTATCCGCAATAATGTTCTGCGTGCGTTCGCACACGGGGCCTCGGTTTATTGTCTCATCCAAAGGACTTTTGGGAAGAGTGGAGTCAGCACTGATGTTAACTCCAGGAGAAAAATCTCCTCGATCGGGAATCGAATCCGGGTCGTCAAATTGCGAGCGTAATGTTCTGACCACTAGGCTATCCCGTCCCCTGTATATAAGTTCATCTGCCATGCTCCTGCTGTGCTACGCTAGCTCCTCCCCATGGTTCCCACAGTGGCTCTCTAAACACGCGGAGTGAGGACTCAGGCCTGTTTCTTAATCACACTGAAAATTCCACCCTAAAGCCTGAGACCCCGGGGTCAGTGATCGTGTTACGCGGTTCAGGCAGGCATCAAGGGGGTGGGGGGAGGGGGAGAGGGGATATGGGCGTGGTTGATTCAAAGCATGGGGGAATGAAAGAGCGCAGGTTGGAGTCCCCGCTCAGCTGTGCCCATGAGGGGAGTTGGTGGGTCGGTGGCCTAGGTGGTAACGCGCCTGTCTAGAAAGCGAAAAGTCCAGGTCGAAGTGTGCGGTGGTTTGAATCCCGTTTGGACCTGAAAATTTTCCCCCATCCGTTAGACTATGAGTGGTGGTCTGGGCGCTAGTCTTTCGGATGAGACGATAAACCGAGGTTCCGAGTGTTACACATCATTATTTAGCGCACGTAAAAGAACCCACGCAACAAGAGGGTTGTCCTTAGGAAAATTATGTAGAAAAAAGCCACTCTGGTAGGGAAACAAATACAGTTGCAGACAGGAAAAAGAACAAATAATGGGTGGCGCTGCACTTGTGGCGACGTGCTTTCCCGGGGAGAGCAGCCCGATTTTCACGCAGAGAAATCTGCTATGACATAGTGGTAATAAATAGATAAATAAATAAATAAATAAATAAATAAATATTCCCTTGAAGATAAATAACATTCCTTCTGACTCCTATCCCTTTCCATGGAAACTCCATCCAGTGAGACATTTTTTTTTAATAAACCAAGTCATGTGTGTAGGCGGACGCATACTATCTTGCACACACATTAGCCTAGTAGTTAGAACATAGCGCTCGCAATCTGACGACCCGGGTTCGAATCCCAATCAAGGATTTTTCCCCCGGAGTTTACATCAGTGCAGACTCTACTCTCCGTAAAAGTCTTTGGGTGAGACTATAAACCGAGGTCCCGTGTGCGAACGCAGGCAGAACATCTTACGCACACGTTAAATCCTATTCCGCTCTTCAGAAGAGTAGGCTATTGTGTGCCTGTGGGAAAAGACTACTACTATACTACTACTACTATACTCTACTACTACTACTACTACTACTACTATACTACTTACTACACTCTACTACTATCGCTGCTGCTGTGCTGCTGCTACTGCTGCTACTACTACTACTACTACTACTACTACATACTACTACTACTACTACTACTACTACTACTACTACTACTACTACTACTACTATACAAGCGAAGGAAACGAAAATATAAATTTTACTGCTAGAAAAGCAGATGGTTGTTTACTATCCTCGAAATAAAAGAAGAAAGAAAAGGAGATAAAAATGAGGAAGTTCAGCATAGGTTAGCAGAAAGCGTAGGCACAAGCACAAACTACACACATAGACAGACAGACAGACAGACAGACAGACAGAAGGACAGATAGACAGATGCAGACAACACACACTGGCACACAGATACGCACACACTATACACGCACACTGCACACACACACACCCTACATCACACACTACATACACACACACTACACACACACACACTACACTACACACACACACACACACCACACACACACAACACACACACACACACTACACACACACACTACACACACACACACACAACAACACACACACACACACACACACACACACACACACACACACACACACACACACACACACACACACACACACACCGAGGAAGCAGCCATACCAGGCTATATTAATAGAGCTCCCAGTCTACACACGGTTTAAGAAGGAGGGATGGGATGGGATGGAGATGATAAAAGGCATAAGTAAAACAGTCGTAAAGTCGGTTTACACCAATCCACTGGGCTGGTCTATCAACGGCTCACTAACATACACCGGGGGAGAAATGGAACAGGTGATACAGATATCCCAGCTACAGACAACTGGTGATATACTACTGCTTGTTTCGACATCACAGAGAGAGAGAGAAGAGAGGAGAGAGAGGAGAGAGAGAGAGACAGACAGACAGACAGACAGACACAGACAGACAGAAGACAGACAGACAGACAGACAGACACAGACAAATACCATACAGAACAGACAGATAAACGGACAGACAGACAGACAGACAGACAGACAACTAAAGAGAGACGGACAGACAAATAGCCAGCAGACAGACAACAGACAGATAGACGACAGGCAACAGACAGACAGGACAACCAGAGGAGCGACAGACAAATAGCCAGACAGAGAGAGACAGACAGACAGAAAGACAGGCAGACAGACAGACAGACAGACAGACAGACAGATTACACGCATGAACTAGACTTCAAAATACAGCTTTCAAATTATTTTATAGGATGCATTATGGTTTGTGCACGCGCTTTCGTGTGTGTGTGTGTGTGTGTGTGTGTGTTGTGTGCGGGCGCGCGCGCGCGCGTGTGTGTGCGTGCGTGCGTGGTGTGTACGTGTGTGTGTACGTGCGTGTGTGTGTGTGTTTGTGTGTGTGTGTGTTTGTGTGTGTGTGTGTGTTGTGTGCGTGTTTTGTCTGTTTATAAATATATGTATAGATGTGAATTGATGAATGGAAAAAATTAGCTTTGCAACAATGCTAGATGCTCCATTATAAGAAGTATAAAATCGATTTTGGTATGGAGACATAATACCTTGCCTACCAGATGTATAATTAGTCACACTCTTATCCATTTTGTTGCAGTTGTCACAAATTTCTTCTTGAAGTTGAACGTTTTCTTAATATTACACAGAGGACATACTATGTTCCAAATGTAAAATACCTGTTCTAGGGGATGAATTTCATTTGATCATGGAATGTACCTACTCTCTATCATTTACAACAAAACTTTATTCATCGCTACTTTCTTCAGTTATGTCAAGTTATGATTTTTTGTAAGCTGATGAAATTTTAAATGTGGACAAGTTTATTCTATTATCACCTGTCAAATTTATGTAGACGCCCAACACACCATGCACACATGCACGCCGACGTGCGACTCACACACACACGCACCGCGCGCGCACACACACACACACCACACACACACACACACACACACACACACACACACACACACACACACACACACACACACACACACACAACACGTACAATGCACATGCACACACCACACCAAAGATCTGATCCTGTCACCTAAACTCGCATGCATCACACACGACACAACACACACACACACCACACCACACACACCACACACACACACACACACACACACACACACACACCACACACACACCACACACACACAACACCACCACCACCACCACGCACCGCACCCCCCCCCCCCCCCCCCACACACAACACACACAGTCCTGTCAACAAAAAGTTCCCGGAACGCTAGCTAGTCTTTCAGCAAACCCAGTGAGTGTGTTGTGTTGGCGAAGATCACGAAGCTCCCGTTTCTTTGGTGTAGGCAATGACCGCACTGTGTGCACTTTTCTCCTCCGGCTATTGTCCGTCACAGGGCCGCTACCTGTCCACTGTGTGGTCAGCAAACACCGTTCGGACACTGTGATACTTCGGGCTGTCTTCCTGAGCATGGTAGCCGAGTGGTTAAGGTGGCGGCGACAGATCAGGAAGGAAAAAGAAAAAGAAAAAAACATGGGTAGGCGCTGCACTTGTGACGACGCGCTCTCCCCGGGGATCGGGACACAGCCCGAATTTCAAGGGGGGACGGATAGCCTATGTGGTCAGAACATTGCGCTGGCAATTTGACGACCCAGGTTCGAGTCCGGTCGAGGAGATTTTTCTCCTGGAGTTAACATCAGTGCTGACTCCACTCTCCCCAAAAGTCTTTCGAATGAGACTTTAAACCGAGGCCCCGTGTGCGAACGCACGCAGAACATCTTGCGCACACGTTAAATCCTGTTCCGCTTTTCGTAAGATAGGCCATCGTGTGCCGGTGGGAACAGTTGACATTTACAATACTGCATAACACGGGGACTGGATGTAATAAAAAAGCACAAGAATGCTTATCCCAATATCCTCGATATAAAAGAATAAATCAATCAATCAAAAATGAAAATCATGCAGAGAAATCTGCTGTGACATAAAGAGGTACAAAATACAAATCCTCAAGTGGCTAAGTCTTGAGTCTGGGTGGTGTCTGGTGAATCAGGGGTTAAACCCATGACTGACTGTTATGATGTTCTCATCACTCAGATTTTCTTCTTTTTTTATTTATTTTTATTTTTTATATCGAAGATAATGGGATAAGCACTCATGTGCTTTTTTTTCATCCAGTCCCTGTGTGTATGCAGTTGTGTAGATATTGTCATCTGTTCCCTCAGATGAAGTTGATGTGCAGACCTGCAGTGTGTTTTCGTCGTGAGTGTGTGTACACGCATGTAGAAGATCAGGTACACGGGGTGAAACATATGTTTGGTTGTTAGTTACTGGAGGGGACGGGATAGCTCAGTGGTCAGAGCTCTCACTTTTCCCTAAGCTAAGGTTAAGCAGCCTAGAGCGTGGTTGCCAATTGGATGGGTGACCATTTGCGCACCTTGGTTTTAGTACAGTTCCCCAGTTCACCCAGCTGTAAATGGGTACCTTCCCTCTTTAGGACCAGGAAAGGTA
>CM060333.1:7276289-7278789 GCA_030674155.1 Stramonita haemastoma
TCAACCCCCTTGTTGCCGTGGGTTCTTTTACGTGCGCTAAATAGTGATCTGCAATTGATCCTTTGTATAAGATTGATCGGCAGGATCGTGCGTGCGTGCGCGCGCGTGTGTGTGTGTCCTGCCCGCATGTGTGGATAGTTAAAAAAAAAAAACAATTTTGAAAATATTCGGTTTTTTTAGTATTTTCTCCCAACTAATATGATAACTCCACGTTACAGCCCTGAGACTGAGACAGTAAGTACAGCTAGCCTGTTGAACATACATTCAATTCCTACTACAAGAGTTAGGAGGGATGGGTACACATGACTTCGTCACTACATATAACATGCATGAACACAGATCCGTACTTGTACTGCTTTCTAAAAACACCCTCTCTCTCTCTCTCTCTCTCTCTCTCTCTCTCTCTCTCTCTCTCTCTCCTCTCCTAAAAAAAAAAAAGAAGAAGAAGAATCTCTCTCTCTCTCTCTCTCTCTCTCTCTCTCTCTCTCTCTCTCTCTCTCTCTCTCTCTCTCTCTCCTCAAAAAAAAAAAAAAAAAAAAAAAAAATTTGCCTTGCCCCCCCCCCCCCCTCTCTCTCTCTCTCTCTCTCTCTCTCTCTCTCTCTCTCTCTCTCTCTTGCGCTATCAGGCACATCATCATGAGGGAAGAGAGAGGAATGGAGAGGGGGAGGGAGGGGGGGGGAGCAGACATAGACGGTATTGGTGGCTGTTTTTATCCTGCCAAATCAAATCACTGCAAAAGGGAATGATCAGACTAGCAGAGAATCCCAGTCACAAGTCCGGATAACAGCCTTACTTTTTCACATGCAGCAGCAGCAGCAGCAAGCAATAGTCTGGGGCCTCGCCCATGTGCGCTGGAAGATAGAGGTGCACGCGCGCGCGCGCGCACACACACGCACACACACACACATACACACATACACACACGCATGCACGCAAGCACACACGCGCGCGGCACACACACACATCATGCACACACGCCACGCGCGCGCACAACACACACACACGCACGCGCGCGCGCAGCACACACACACACTCGCTCACACACACATACACACACAACACAGCTTGCATGTAGTTTTAGTATTCTAACGCTAGCTAGTCAAATAAAAATGAAATGAAAAGATGGAATAAAATGAACTAGATCAAAATACTTACCCCTTGCTTAATTAAAAAATAAGAAAATGAAGAAGATTTTGAAATTTGAGGAAAAAAAAAGAGGACAGAATGATTTACACGCTCTTCTCTCTCTCTCCTCTCTCTCTCTCTCTCTCTCCTCTCTCTCCTCTCTCTCTCTCTCTCCTCTCTCTCTCTCCTCTCTCTCTCTCCTCTCTCTCTCCCTCTCTCCTCAAAAAAAAAAAAAAAAAATTTGCCTTGCTCTCTCTCCTCTCTCTCTCTCTCTCTCTCTCTCTCTCTCTCTCTCTCTCTCTTCTCTTCTTCTCTCTTCTTCTCTCTTCTCTATCACCACTCTTGGCCCGTTGAAGAGGAGTGTAAGTAAGGTAAAGGTAAAGGTGTTCCAAAACCTGTGCGGTCGTAGGGGAAGCGAGGCGTCAGAGACCTCAGCTCTCTAGAGAGGGCCCAGCATGTTGAGGGCGGCGCCCATCTCCTCTCCCTCGCTGCTTTACCTTCCCTGACCCTAAAGAGGGCAGGTAGGTACCCATTCACAGCTGGGGAACTGTACTGTAGCCAAGGCGCGCAAACGGTCACCCATCTAATTGGCCACCTCGGTCGACGCTGCGTAACTTGACTGGGGAAAGCGAGCGTCTGACCACTGAGCTATCCGCCCCCAAAGAGTGAGTGTATGCAGTGATAAACTGGAATGGGAGGGATCGGAGGGAACTACTAGATCTGATATGTGATGGAACCTAAGATTTATCTCTTTATCATCTTTATTTCTTTTTGTGTGTTTTATCCCCTTTATTATTTCTATTTACATAATATCTTAATTTTTCCTTGTTCGAGGAAACTTTGCTTGAAAGATTTGCAGAGAAAGTATGGTCCATTTTCATTTTTTTTGTTGTTGTTATTTTTTCTTCCGAATTTGTGTGCACCCCCCCTTTTACTTTTTTTTTAAGCACTTAGCATTGATGGCATTTTTATATATTTACAGCAACGTAAAAATCGAGCTGCAGTTACCGTACGTAAGCCCTTTGGTGTGTGTGTGTGTGTGTGTGTGTGTGTGTGTGTGTGTGTGTGTGTGTGTGTTGTGCATGTGTGTGTGTGTGTTGTGTGTTGTGTGTGTGTGTGTGTTGTGCATTGTGTGTGTTCGTGCATGTTGTATATGTGTATTCGTGCTATGTGTGTGTGTTGTGTTCTGCATGTTGTGTGTGTGGCGTCGTGCATGCGTGTGTTGTTGTGCGTGCGTGGTATGCATGTGTGTGTATGTTTGAGGAGGTGGGGTGGTGGTAGGGGTGAGTGGGGTTGCATAGTTTGACTAAAATGGCTCCACTAGCCTTTTACGTCAAAAGCGACAACGTCATTTGATGACGCACACGCGTACCA
>CM060333.1:7286289-7298789 GCA_030674155.1 Stramonita haemastoma
GTATGCAGTTTTGTAACTCTTGTCATCTGCTCTCACTGGCATACGATGGCCTCTACTCTCACGAAAAGTGGAACAAGATTTAAAGTGTGCGCAAGATGTTCTGCGTGCGTTCGCACACGGGGCCTGGGTTTATAGTCTCATCCGAAAGACTTTTGGGGGGAGTGGAGTCAGCACTGATGTTAACTCCAGAGGAAAAATCCCCTCGACGGGAGTCGAACTCGGGTCGTCAAATTGCGAGTGCAATGTTCTGACCATTGGCTATATCCCGCCCCCATTTGTATCAAAATTTTAATTATATATGCATGGAGAGGCCAAAATTTTAGGTGAAAATTGCTAAAAATCGTTTTCGGCCAGGGGGCTTCGCCCCCCTAGGTCCCCCAACGGAGACGTTGCCCCCTGTACCCCCAATGGGGCAGAACCCCCAGACCCCCGTCAGGTCCCCTCCTATCAAGTAATAGGTCCGGCCCTGATTACCTCTCTATTGAAATTGTTGTGATGGAGGAGAGTTTAGGTTTGGTCCCTAGGAGCCTGGCTTTCGTTGTATCGGGCATTAAGCTGTGACTTGGATGGTGAAGAGGATCATCGCGAGGAGCTGTGTTGTGTGCATGTGCTCAGTTTGTCTTTCTTAGGACAAGTCGAGCTGCAGAGTATTGTATGGGTCTTGAAGGGAGCGGATGGATGATGCTGGTAGACCAGTCAAAAGAGAATTGCAGGAGTCTGATCGTGAAAGAATAAGAGATGTGACAAACTTGGATAATGCTTCAATGGACAGCAATGGCACAGGGACCCAATGGCACTGGGACCCAATGGGATTGGGATTGGGACCCAATGGGATTGGGACCCACCCAGTGGTATTGGGACACAATGGGATTGCTTAATGGGGACGCATTGAGACGGATTTTTTGGGATGCAATGGTCTTCTTCTTTCTCTTCTTTTCTCATGACCGGGATGGTCGTGGTGGAGACATGAGAGACGATTCTGCAGCCAGCCGTCACCATCCAGCCCTGTCCTCCGCCTTCCGAATGAGTGTTGGACTGTCCAGGTGGGTCCACTCCTTGATATTATCCATCCAGCTTTTGATTTGTCTGCCTCGGCGTCTGCCACCTTCTAGCGTTCCTTGTAGGACTGTCTTGGGTAGGGTGTTGTGGCGTGTGACATGGCCGAACCATGCCAGCTTCCTTTTCTTGACAGTGGCTAGTAGGGGTTCCTGAGGGCCAGCCATCAGTGCGACTTGACTTCGCACAAAGGTGTTTGTTTTCCTATCCTTCCAGGAAATTCCAAGCAGTCGCCTGAAGCATTTTGTCTCGAACGTCTGGATCCGCTTGGTGGTTTCAGCGGTCATTGTCCAACTTTTGCAGCCGTAGAGCAAGATGGAGATGACCAGGGATCTGAACAATTTGACTTTTGTTTTGAAGCTGACGTTGTCGCTTCTCCATATCTTGTTCAGTTTTGCCATAGCTGATGTTGCCATGGCTAGCCTGGTCTTGATCTCTGTGGTGGAGCGTCCATCTTTCGTGAGGGTAGCACCAAGATATTTGAAAGCGTCTACTTCTTCCAGCTGCTGGCCATTCATGTAGATCTGTGCTGTGGTGCCGTTTGCACTGTTGACCAATACTTTACTCTTTTCTGTGCTGACTTCCATCCCATATGCGCCTGCTCTGTCTACCAGTCTGTTGGTAAGGTCTTGGAGTTCCTTGTTGCTGCCTCCCATGAGATCAATATCGTCAGCGAAGCGCAGGTTGTTAATGGGTCGCCCTCCTATTGAGATGGTAGAGTGGAAGTCGTAAAGTGTTTCCCTCATGATGTTCTCCAGGAATAGATTAAAGAGAGTTGGAGAGAGCAAGCAGCCCTGACGGACGCCGACTGTGGTCTTGAAGTAGTATCCTACTTGGCCGTTGAGGAGGACTGCACTGCTGGAGGTGTTGTACAGCGCTTCTATGATCTGGATGAGACCCTCCTCAATGCCAAACTTCCTGAGGACTTGCCAAAGGCCTGCATGCCACACTCTGTCAAAGGGACACAATGGTGCTGGTACATATTGGCATAACCCGGACAGATATACTTTTTATAATCAATTGCACTAATAGGCTGTGATTGATAGTTGCAACACTGATGCAACACTAGGTGATGAAGTTCTGCAAAGTGCTCTGTCAACATACTTCACTATATACCTCACAGAGCTTGTCAGAGAAACTGATCTACTTTTTACTATCTTGAAGACGGTAGGACACATTTTGTCAAGAAGGAAGGCCAATTTTCAGGACAATCACTAGCTTCAATCTTGGAATCATCAGCAGAAAAATGATTGCTGATCTAATGAGGGGTCCTGCCTGTCATGGAATCAGGCAGAAGAAAAGAGTTCCCTCTTAAGATTCTACCTAATCCTTATTTTGAAAGTTAGCCCTTAAATTCTTTTTTCACCCCACGGGAGGCAGGTCATGTTTATCTAGAGAGCGAGGACTCATTCCTGGATAATCTGGTTTCTCAGTTTGTCAGTCTGTCTGTAGTCGTCTTATCAAATTTCAAATTTTATTTCCTGTCATCCCTTTAGGGATATGGAGGATTTTACATAACATCAATAAACAAAATCATGACTGAACAATATACATGCGCCATGTAATGAATATTTGAACAATTACTATAGAACCAAAAAAAGTCCTATGTTCACACATATCAAACTCTTAGAACGAAGTACATGTTATTTCTGATAATACCAAATCATTTTAACAACATTGAGCACAGATTTCTTATTTGGTGAAGAAAAGAGATGTTCATACTTCAAAATGTTTGGATGTTTAGCGTAATATTTTGGTAAACATTTTTTTTTACGAGTTTCATTAAACATTGGACAAATAAAAATGCAATGAAATTCGTCACCAACATAACCACTTTTGCATTTTGTACAGTATCTTTCATTTCTTAGAATTCCCTCAAAACGTAGGATATTGATCGGCAGATTGTTGTTATTTGTGCGAAACTAGGAAAATCGAACAGAAACATTGGATGGCAATAAGAGTAAATAATTTCAGTGCTAAGTTATTCTCCACGCAGCTTCAATCCAATCATGTTGTTTTATAGCCCCACTGACCACACAGGCCACATCGGGGCTGTAACCTCGTCACATTTTAAATCTCAGAATAAAACTGTGCAACTATGTACACATTAAAACAGGGTGTAAAACCAACTCTACTGTCCTTCCTTGTATCAACACCCTAGCTGACCATAAGGGTCAACCCAGGACGGGCACCGCGTTGTGGGAAAAAACACATCAATCACACATTACATGAGATAAAACCAAAACCAGATTCCTAAAAACAACCTTGTTCATAGTGACTATAACACCTTCGCTTATGTCAAAGGAAAAAGCCCGATTCTCTCAGGAAGTTAAAAATGGTGTTGGGTGGAACACCACGAAAATTAGGATGCACAGAGCTTCCTTCAGCAAGCCTATATAGGGGTACATGCCCAAACATGTTGGGCTGACGCAGAACCAAAAAAAAAGATAATGCCGGCAAAAAAAAATACTCAGCTGGAGACTGGTATTTCACACACACACACCACACACAACATACACACACACACAATCACTACACCACCACCACCACCACCAGTGAGAGAGAGAGAGAGAGAGCGAGAGCGAGAGAGAGAGAGAGAGCATCACTGAATTGTATGTTGAGGGGTATGAGGGAGGAAAGTGAAAATAGTCGACATTCTTAGGCTATACTACTCCACTTGCAAGGCATTCTAAGCCACCTTTCTCGTCCTTCTTTTTTTTAGGGGGGGGGGGGGGGGGGATGGTTGGGTGGGGTGGAGTTGAGTGTGTGTGTGGTGTAGTTGTGTGATGTGTGTTGGTGTTGTGTGTGTGTGTGTGTGTGTGTGTGTGTGTGTGTGTGTGTTGTGTGTGTTGTGTGTGTGTGTTTTTTGTGTGTGTGTGGGTGTGTGTGGTGTTAATATTTATTTTATTTTATGATTCTTTTATATCGAGGATAGCAGAATAGCAATCATGTGCTTTTTATCCGGTCCCGTGTGTATGCAGTTTTGTAAATATTGTCATCTGTTCCCACGCACACATGCCTACTCTTACGAAAAGCGGAACAGGATTTAAGTGTGCACAGATGTTCTGCGTGCGTTCGCACACGGGCTCGGTTTAAAGTCTCATCCAAAGGACTTGTGTACGTGTGTGGTGTGTGTGTGTGTGTTAGAGAGAGAGTGTGTGTGTGTGTACTGTGTGTGTGTTCTGGTGTTTTTCTGATACTTCCTTCTCGCCATTTTTACTCCCCATGCTGTATGATTGCCTGGGGTTTAAATTTAGAACGGTGGGAGCACTTCCGGGGTGTGTTTTTGTTGGAAGCCGATCTGTCGGTACTCGGGGCGGCGACGACCCCCCCCCCCACCTCCACCCCTAACACCCCACCCCCCACACCACCCCCCAAACCCCCTCACACCCCCTCATCAGCTTTGCACCCCCACGTTGAATGTAGGACAACCTTGAGACGACGTGTTGCACGTGTTGCTTCACTGCCAAAGACACTACAGACAGTAGAGCCAGGAAGTAAAAAAAAAAAAAAAAAAAGGAAGGTTGGATGGATGGATGGAAGGAAGGAAGAAGGTATATAGGGGTCGTGTGGATGGATGGGGTGGGGGTAGGGGGGGGTGGTAGGAGGAGTGGAGGAGGAGGAGGGAAAGAATGACAAAAAGGTGAGGACCTCCCTCTCCTCCCGCTCTCCCTCCCTCTCTCTCTCTCTCAGGCGCCTTTAGGTAGGCTGCTACCAGCGACGCGGTGCACACAGACAGAAGCATCCAGCGGTGCCGGTGCCGCCATTACGTCAGTGCTATTTTCAGACCCGGCTTCCTCCTCCTGGGGAAAAGTGAATGGGCCCCATCTCCCTCCTCTTCTCACAGGGTTTTCCCGATAACAGCCAATCAACGAGCCCGCCCTGCAGACGGGATTGGGGGTTGGGTAGAGGGGAGTGTAAGGGAGAGAGAGAGAGAGATGGGGGAGGTAGGCTAAGGGTAGGATGGAGGGCACACACACACACACACATAGTTCTTCTGCCTTTCTCTCAGTCAGTGATGCGCCAGTCTCCATCCAGTCTGTTCCTTGCAACAAGTGGCTGCCGTGTGCTCTGTGCTCTATACTCTGTGTGTGTGTGTGTGTGTGAGGCCCCCGTTTCCAGACAGTCAAAAAAGAGTGCTAGCCTACTAGACAAGTCGTTGTTCCAGTTCGTGGTGGCTTGTCCGTTTACTTGACGACGCCGAAGGGGGTTAGGTTGTGTGGTTGAGGAGTGTGAAAAGTTTTTTTGAGGTTAAGGGCTACACCTGTACAGGTGGTCAAAGTGTACTTGGGGTGTAGTGTGGTATGTTTTATCGTTGGGGGGTTTGTGTTACTTGAGTTCCATTCTTTGTGGAACCAGCACAGTATAGTGTGGTTCTGTCACAGAAAAAGTTTGGTTTTCCAGGCTGTTTGGAAGCATAATAGTGGTGGGGATATTCGGAAAGCGTGGTGTGGAAAATCAGGCAGAAACTTTCCTCTTTTTTTCTGTTCCTTTTTTTTGTTGTCTCTTTATGTTGAATACTTCCTTAGTTAGAACGTAGCCAAGTGGTGACTTTGGTCAGGAAAGCAATGCTTTGAGGCTTGGAAGAGTTTACACCTGCAATTTTTTTTAATGGAGTTGTTATGGATATATTATATTTGAAGTACTTAGTCTTTTCATTGAAAGGTTAAAGAAAAGTTTGTGGATATCAATTAAGGGTTGAAATAATACAGTTTTCAAGATGAAATGTTTGTTTTCTAAAAAAATTTGTTTGCAAATATTTCGATTTAAAACCATTGTCCATTTGTAGAATTCTCTCTCTCTCTCTCTCTCTCTCTCTCTCTCTCTCTCTCTCTCTCTCTCTCTCTCTCTCTCTCTCTCTCTCCTCCTCTCTCTCTCTCTCTGCTCTGCTCTGCTCTGCTCTGCTGGGCTCATCTGTTATCCCCCTTTTTATGTTGTTACCTGCTTAGATATTGCTAAGTGTCACTCTATCTGATCTACCTGTGTGTGTGTGTGTGTGTGTGTGTGTGTGTGTGTGTGTGTGTGTGTGTGTGTGTGTGTGTTCGTGTGTGTGTGTGTGTGTGTGTGTGTGTGTGTGTGTGTGTGTTGTGTGTGTGTGTGTTCGTGTGTGTGTGTGTGTGTGTGTCTGTCTGTCCTCTCTGTCTGTCTGTCTGTCTCTGTCTCTGTCTTCTCTCTCTCTCTCTCTCTCTCTCTCTCTCTCTCTCTTCTCTCTCTCTCTCTCTCTCTCCTCTGTCTTCTCTGTCTGCTGTCTCTATGCAAATGCTAACAGAGTAGTCGCACTCATTCTCCATCAGGACTCAAGGTCCAAATTCTTAGCTCTTCTCCTTGTCAAAAGAGATGATAAATAAACAACACGAAAGCTTTCGTTCCTTTGCCTCGGATTTGTGGGCTGGTATTAAAAAAAAAAGTACTTTAAGCTCCAGCTCAAGTGCAATGATTGCTGTCTTTATAAATATAGAATATAAAATAAACAAAATTTGTATCTTTCTATTATTTTAATTTTTTTATTTTTAATATTTAATATAGTGATGGATTGTGTGTGTTGTTATGTGTGTTATGTATTGTGTATATTAAAATCACTGACAAAATATATCAGATAAGCTTCATTGTCTATGCAAACTAAAGGGGAAAAACTTTTCACAGTGGATTAGTCACACTGTCTGAGAGGTGTTGCCATATCATTCAGGCTATGGTGCAACTTGGGCTGTGAAAACTCCAATTTAAAGGAGAATGACGCAATGCATGGAAACTGTGAAAAACTGACTCAGTTTGGAGAGGGACACTATTTTAAGCAAATGACTGATGCTACAGAGGAAGTACACTATTTTGAACAGATGACGTAGCTATTTTGAACAAAAGACGTAGTTAATTTGAACAGATGACGCACAACTAATCTTGAACAGATGACGTAACTAAAGTTTTGAACAGATGACTTTCACTATTTTGAACAAATTATGTACACACTGTTACGACGTACACTATTTTGAACAAATGATGTATGCTATTTTGAACAGATGACGTAACTTTTGAACAGATGACGTACGACTATTTTTCGAACAGATGACGTACAACTATTATGAACAGATGACATACACTATTTTGTACAGATGGTATACACTATTTTAAAAAATGACGTACAACTATTTTGAACACATGAGTACATCTAGGCTATTTTGAACAGATGACCTACGACTATTTTGAACAGATGACCAACAACTATTTTGAACAAATAACATACGCTATTTTGAAAAGGTTTCATAGCACAGTGAGTTAGTGAATAAAATTGTATAGACTAGATCTTGGCAGTAGAAAGTGGTAATGTGTCATCTATTCTTTTCCTCCTTCCCTCTTTCAAGTGATAGCAGTGTCTTGTGATTTTACTGGCTTTTTTTTATGTCCATTGCCAAAGAAAGAAAGCAGTTTGGGGACTGTGGGTTTGGACACTTCCTTTTCTCGCGGTCTGCAGATATATACAACATTGTTAGTATCCAAACATTGTGGCATATCCTTAAGAGTGCATTTCTCAAAATGTCCAGATCATGCTTGTTAGGTTTCCTAAGTACAGAAGATGAGACAGCAAAAAATTAAAAATAAAAAAGGTTTCCTAAATCGCCTTATGCTAGTGGCCATAGGCTATCAAGCTGATGGCGCTTATATTGGACTTTTCGGCAGGCCACGTCATGGTCTCCTGAATCCTGATTCCCTGTGTTCTTGTTCCTTTACCGTGTAGCGGCCGCTTCTTTGTTCTTTGTCTGCCAGCATCAGAGTGCTGCTTGCTTATCCGTGAGCCACACTTCCTTCTGTCTTTGTTCTGTATGCTTGCATGAAGTGGATTGGTGTTACCACACTCTTCCTCATGCTGACTGACTGACTGACTGACTGACTGATGGCAAGCACATGTGTCGCTTCCTTCTTTCCTAGAAAAACACGCTGTCGGAAACGGTTGTAACTACATTCATATCCGCCTCATTCTCTTCCGTTTATTACGATGCTAGCAGATAATTATGTTCGTTAATCTGGAATCCGATTTTACTTTCCTGATGTTGCTAACAAAAATTCCTTTTTTTTCCTTTCTTTTGGCTCAGATGTATGACTGCAGTGGCGGCGTTTTGGCATCTCAACCTTGCTTACAAACACCTGTGTAGGCAGGTAAAGGTTATCGCTGACCGTCCGGGCCCACAAGATTCAACTAGTGTGCATTATCAGCCAGGAACAGGCAGATACACAGGCAGTTTCCTTGTCGAAACATCAAGACAGACGGCGACTATTATGGAGCCGAACTGTGCCAAGACAAAGGCCTACTTTTGACAGGCAGAGGAAGACCTAAACAGATAGCGTGTTTCTCCGGCTTCTGGTCTGGTCCTTACAGTCAGACTGCATCTGGTCTGGCATCAGCGGCAGGGAGAGCAGCACAGTGCCGTTCTTGCTGCAGCCCTGTTATGTCTGTCTCATGCCTCCCTCCCTCCCTCCCTCCCTCCGTCCCTCCCTGGCAGTGTGTGGGAGGGAAACTGAGGTTGAGGCTAAAAAGAGGGAGGCTTGTGTGTAATCCTCCCTCATTACAACAATTCTGAAGTTGACTCAGGAGCCTAGTGGTCTAAAAAGTGTGTCTGATAATAATATTATCATTATATTCGCTTGCTGATGCTGTTTCTGTGTACTGATATCCTAGTTCCTGTTTACTGATGATGATGCGATATCTGTCGTCGACTGATGACGAGATTTCTGTCGACGGATGACGTCATTTCCGATGAGGTGGTTCTGTCTGTGTGCTAATGATTTGATTCTTGTTTCTCAATGGTGGCCGGTGAGTCACTGACAAAAGACCTAGTTCATAACTAACGCCTTTTCTGCATCCGCCACTCCACAGCAACAGTCGGGTCTCTCAGCTGTGAATATAGTAAGGGCTATTTCTCAGTTGTGAAAGAGGCTATTTCTCAGTTGTGAAAGAGGCTATTTCTCAGTTGTGAAAGAGGCTATTCTCTCAGTGTGCTAATTTCTCAGATGTGAATGTGAAGGGCTATTTCTCAGCTGTGAAAGAGGCTATTTCTCAGCTGTGAAAGAGGCTATTTCTCAGTTGTGAAAGAGGCTATTTCTCAGTTGTGAAAGAGGCTATTTCTCAGTTGTGAAAGAGGCTATTTCTCAGTTGTGAAAGAGGCTATTTCTCAGTTGTGAAAGAGGCTATTTCTCAGTTGTGAAAGAGGCTATTTCTCAGTTGTGAAAGAGGCTATTTCTCAGTTTGTGAAAGATACTATTTCTCAGTTGTGATGAAGAGCTATTTCTCGCTGTGACAGATTTGTCGACAGGATGAGGTATTTCTCAGTTTGTTGTAATGATACTTTTTCTCATGGTTGTGAAAAAAGGCTATTTCTCAGCTTGTGAAAGACTATTCTCAGTTAAAGATCTATTTCTCAGTTGTGAAAGAGGCTATTTCTCAGCTTGTGAAAGAGGTATTTCTCAGTTGTGAAAGACTATTTCTCAGTTGTGAAAGAGGCTATTTCTCAGCTGTGAAAGAGGTTATTTCTCAGCTGTGAAAGAGGCTATTATTTATCTGTGTAAAGAGGCTATTTCTCAGTTGTGAATGATGGCTATTTCTCAGTTGTGAAAGAGGCTATTTTTTTCAGTTAGTGGAAATGATGCTATTTCTCAGTTGTGAAAGATTCTATTGAAAGAGGCTATTTTCAGTTGTGAAAGAGATTATTTTTCAGTTGTGAAAGAGGCTATTTCTCAGTTGTGAAAGATGCTATTATTTTCTCAGTTATGTGTGAAAGATGTTATTTCTCAGTTGTGAATGATGCTATTGAAAGAGGCTATTTCTCAGTTGTGAAAGAGGCTATTTCTCAGTTGTGAAAGATACTATTTCTCAGCTGTGAAAGAGGTTATTTCTCAGTTGTGAAAGATCTATTTCTCAGCTTGTGAAAGAGTTATTTCTCAGTGTGAAAGATAATATTTCTCAGTTGTGAAAGAGGCTATTTCTCAGTGTGAAAGATACTATTTCTCAGTTGTGAAAGATACTATTTCTCAGCTGTGAAAGAGGTTATTTCTCAGTTGTGAAAGATACTATTTCTCAGTTGTGAAAGAGGCTATTTCTTACTCGTAAAAGAGGCCATTTCTCACTTGTGACAGAGGCTATTTCTCAGCTGTGAAAGATGCTATTAGATTTTCTCATCAACAAATGAAATGATAGAAGGAAAAGCCTACAACAAACTCATAGGTTGAACGTCAACCCCGTCACTGATTCTTATTCAGAAAGAACATTTGGAACGTGTGGATGATTGGACAAGATCACGATGGTGCAGTTTTCTCTCAATGTTTTTAATTGTCATTGATATAGTAGTAGTCTTAAATTTTTCATTGCCACACTGTTGTAGTGGGAGTGAAGGGATCAGCGTGCTTCATCTTCATCATCTTTTTCTTTCTTTGGTTTACATTTCCTTTTATATGCAGTACTGTATACTGACTATGCTCAAAACAGAATTCTATGGTGAACCAAAATTCTCTCTCTCTCTCTCTCTCTCTCTCTCTCTCTCTCTCTTCTCTCTCTCTCTCTCTCTCTCTCTCTCTCTCTCTCTTCTCTCTCTCTGTGGTTGTGGATGTTGAATTTAGATGTTTTCAATGCGAAACACAAAAACATGATCAAAGTCCAAAAATCAGCTTGCAATCCAGGGACCACATTAATTTTTTTTTTTAATTAAAAAGTACGTATTGCAAGTCGTGATCACAGGACCACCTTAACTTGCACTGTAATACGTAGCCACCATATTCATGATAGAAACATACTTTTGAGAGATTCATGGACAAGAGTTGTAGCGCTGGCGTTCTGTATAGTTTTCTCTGTCTGTCTCTTAGCACTCTGTGCATAAATGGTTCCAAATCGGCAGAATGACTGTCTATCTCTCTATCTCTCTATCTCTATCTCTATCTATCTATCTATATCTAATCTATATCTATCTATATATATGTGTATATATATATATATATATATATATATATATATATATATATATATATATATATATATATATATATATATCCCTTAGTCTGGCGACCGTGGGGGCACCCATGAAGACTTGGCAGAATGATACTGATTAGTTATACTCACGTAGTGAATGTTAATTCTAATCTATAGTTTGCTGTTTGTCGGCTTTAAAAATCAGGTTTTGGGGGTTGAGGTGTTCACGATGTTTTCTGATCACTACTGGCAGGCCACTAGCTAAGTGTGGAAGGAGGAGCAGCATCAGCAGCAGCATTGTAACGTGCCTCTCCCCTTACATCACACATCCACATTCCCAGCTGTGGGCTTCCCCCCCCCCCTCCCCTCCCCTCCCATTCAGCTATGAATACCCCGAAGCAGAAATAACCTTGGCACCATTTCCTGACCTCCATCCCCCCTCTCACGCGGACAGTAGTGGGTTGGTTTCGGTCACTCCTTGTTGGCAATGCTATGGAGAGAGGAAGGGGGAGGGGGGCTTCACTTTTTCCGCTGAACCTCCACCACCACACCACCACCACCACCACCACCACCATCCACGACACCCCCACCTCCTCCGCCATCAGTGTGGTGGGTACCCACACATTGGGGGTCATCAGTCCTCGCGTCGGCTGTTGCTGCTGCTGCTGCGACGTGCAAGAACATTCCAAGGGCTTGACTGATTTGAAACAGGCAGTACTACTAGGGAAAGAGAGAGAGAGAGAGAGAGAGAGAGAGCGAGCGCGTGGGTGGGAGAGAGTCGGAGACAGAGAGGGTTGGAGAGAGACAGAGAGAGTCAGAGAAGGGAGAGAGAGAGAGTAGAGCGGGGTGAGAGAAGGACGGGGTTGTGTTTTATATCCAAACGGGATTTTGTGTGGTTGACTGGAGGAGCATTGAAGTTTTTTTTGGGGGGACAGGTGTGTGTTGTTGTCTGTGTGGGTGTGGGTGGGAGAGTGGGGTTTATGGAACAGTGAGCAGACAGTGGTGACAGAGAGTGTTACTTACTACACGTGTGGTGGTGGGTGTATGGTCCTCCTCCTCCTCTTCCTCCTCCTCCCCTCCCTTGCCTGCTGGCACCAGCTGACGGATGCTGTGTGATGAGGCAGGGGCTGGCAAAAGGCCTCACGTGCGCTGTGCTACACTTCATGGTTCTCCTGCACTTAGGTAACCAACCGCATTGGAGACAGTCTTGTCATCGTTGTCATTGTCATTGTCGTCGTCAGTCTGTCAAGTCTTGTCAGTTTCATCTTTGTTGTTGTTGTTATTGTTTGCGTCTGTCTCTTCATTATTATGTCATCGTCGTCGTCGTTTGTCGTCGTTATCGTCGTCGTCGTCATCATCTCATCATCATCATCATCATCATCATCATTCCCTCATCACTGTCATCGTTTCCTCCTCCTCCTCCGCATTATCATCATGTTGTTCTCGTTCTCACATTTATTGTTGCTGTTTCTTCTCCTTCGACGACTACTACTAC
>CM060333.1:7311289-7313789 GCA_030674155.1 Stramonita haemastoma
GCTCGCTTTCCCCCAGTCAAGTTAAGCAGCGTCGAGCGTGGTTGCCAGTTGGATGGGTGACCGTTTGCGTGACTTGGCTTCAGTACAGTCCCCCCAGTTCACCCAGCTGTAAATGGGTACCTGCCCTCTTTTAGGGTTAGAGAAGGTAAAGCAGCGAGGGAGAGGAGAAGGGCGCCGCCCTCAACATGCTGACAGAAGCTGATGTCTCTGACGCCTCGCTCCCCTACGACCACACAGGTTATGGGACACCTTTACCTTTTACCTATGAGTGAAAGGGTGATAGTCGGTCGCTAAGAACAAGGTTTGTTTTTAAGGAATCTGGTTTTGGTTTTATCTCGGTTTTATGTGTGAGTGATGTAGTTCTTTGACAGGGTATGGCATGACGGCCTCTGGCAAGTACTCAGGCACTTCAACATTGACAACTGCCTAATTGAAGTCATCAAGGCTCTGTACGAGAATGCAAGAAGTGCAGTTTTCATGAACAACCACGTGGGCGAGTTCTTCAAGACCACGGTTGGAGTCCCGCCAGGGCTGCCTTCTCTCACCTGTACTCTTCAACCTCTTCCTCGAAAACATCATGACAGAGACACTGCAAAACCACCACACTTCCATCTCCATTGGTGGAAGACCCCTTTGCAACCTCAGATTTGCAGATGACATTGACCTCATGGGCAGCAGCAAACAAGAACTGCAAATCCTCACAGACAGTCTAACAGACCGAGCGAGCGCATACGGCATGGAGGTCAGTACAGAGAAATCGAAGATCATGGTCAACAGCGCGAGTAATGACAGCACGGAAATAAAGATGAATGGAGAAACACTAGAAGAGGTGAGCCAATTCAAATACTTAGGCTCCATCCTAACAAAAGATGGCACATCAAACAATGAGGTGAAAGCTCGCATTGCAACAGCAACATCTGCTCTAGTCAGACTCCAGAGGATCATCAGAAGCAACAACATCAGCTTCTGCACCAAATACCACCTCTACAAATCCCTCGTAATATCTATCCTCCTATATGGCTGTGAATCATGGACTCTGACAGCAGAGTTAGAGAGAAGAATCCAAGCATTCGAGAACAAGTGCCACAGAAGACTCCTCAAAATATCATACAAAGAACACAAGACCAATAACTATGTGAAAGAGGAAATCAAAAAGCGTGTGGGCCCCCAAGAGCCTTTGCTCTCCACCATAAAGAGGAGAAAGCTGATGTGGTTTGGTCACACCACAAGACACAACACCCTAGCAAAAACCATCTTGCAAGGAACAGTCGAGGGCAAAAGAAGAAGAGGCCGCCAAAAGAAATCATGGGTTGACAACATCAAAGACTGGACTGCCCAACCCCTGCAACGCCTCCTACTAGCCACACAGGATCGTGAAGCATGGAAAAAGATCTCCGTTGCGTCTTCTCTCATGTCCCCCCTACGTCCTTTGGGACATGGGACTGAGTGAGTGAGTGAGTGAGTGATGTAGTTCTTATCACACCGCGGTGTCTGTCCTGGGTTGACCCTTATGGCTGACCAGGGTGTCAATACAAGGAAGGACGGTAAAGATGGTTTTATTCCCCGTTTTAAATTGTATACATTTGCACAATTTTATTCTGAGATTGAAGACGAGGTGACAGCCTCGATATGGCCTGTGTGGTCGGCGGGGCTATAAACATCATGACTAGATTGGAATCTTAAAAGTTTGCTGCCAGAGTATCGAACACAAGATCCACACTATTCAATATTTGGGAAAAAAAATTTTATATCAGCTGATGGAATATCTAAGAAATTAATATTGCCCAGAGGACTTAAAATGAGAACGCTTTATCATTTGGAGCCATTAAACAAAAATTCTCTTCTTTTTTAATGTAGTTTTCCCCTTCTTAATGTAATTTTCCCAGTCTGAATGTAATTTTCTCCTTCTTAATGTAATTTCCCCCTTCTAGACGTAATTTTTTCCCTTCTGAATGTAACATTCTCTCTCTTAATGTAATTGTTTCTTTCTGAATGTTGTTTCCCCTTCTCAATGTGATTTTTCCCACCCCAAGAATTAGGTTGCCTTTAGCAATTTAGCAACAGTGTGTTGTGGTGTTACTGTTGCTGACACCGTCATTGATTTGCACGCGGCCTCTGATGAATCGATTTCATTATCGTAGTAATCATGCTGTTACACTTTCAGTTGCACTTCATTCAATTCGATTTTTGGTGTACATTTTTTAAAACTTTATTTTATACCAGTTTATGTCACAGCAGATTTCTCTGCGTGAAATTCAGGCTGCTCTCCCCGGGGAGAGCGCGTCGTCACAAGTGCAGCGCCTACCCATTATTTTTTTCCATTTAGGGATGGTGTCTAAACACGACACCTGTGTGCATGCTGGGTTGTTTTTTTTATTTTGTCATCCGCTCCTACCGGCACACGATGGCCTGCTCTTCCGAAAGGCGGAACGGGATTTTAACGTGTGTGCAAGATGTTCTGCGTACGTTCACACACGGGGCCTCGGTTTATAGTCTCATC
>CM060333.1:7323789-7331289 GCA_030674155.1 Stramonita haemastoma
CAGCCCGAACTTCACGCAGAGAAATCTGCCATGTCTTAGAAGTGGTGTAAAATAAAAATACAAACTTGTACAAAGATTCTTCTTCTCATTCTGTTTTTAAAGTCTTCAGCTCTCTTTAAAATAATTATTATGCTCTAGTTACAAGCCTCATGCTTGCACTTTCAGCAAAACAGATCAAGATCTTATTTGTTTTTTCTACAGTCCTCAATGTCTGTTCAATCTCACTGGCATCTAAAAATAAGTTAGGTAGTAGTTTATCTGATGTTTACATCATTTTTGTTTTGGTAATGTAATCCAAATAATTTTGAAACGAAGTATTTGAATAAAGAACAGTTCCATTTTCCCATGAAAGCTGAATGAAGTTCTGAAGAATTCTTCTGAATCTGAAGAAATCAGTTTTCTGAATGCTTTTTTACATCCAGTCCCCGTGTGTATGCAGTTTTGTAAATGTCATCTGTTCCCACTGGCACACAATAGCCTTATCTTACGAAAAGCGGAACAGGATTTAAAGTGTGCGCAAGATGTTCTGCGTGCGTTCGTACACGGGGCCTCGGTTGATAGTCTCATCCGAAGCACTTTTAGGGAGAGTGGAGTCAGCACTGATGTTATAACTCCAGGAGAAAAGTCCCAGGCCACCAGCCCCAAGAATGGGTCGACAGAGCATAGCAAAACAAAGCAGAGCAAAACAAAGCATAGCAAAACAAAGCAGAGCAAACAAAGCAGAGCAAAACAAAGCAGAGCAAACAAAGCAGAGCAAAACAGAGCATAGCAAAACAAAGCAGAGCAAGCAAAGCAGAGCAAACAAAGCAGAACAAGCAAAGCAGAGTAAACAAAGCAGAGCAAACAAAGCAGAGTAAACAAAGCAGAGCAAACAAAGCAGAGCAAACAAAGCGAAAACAAAATAAAACCTCATGACATAATAATGTTTCAACTGCCAAAACATAGCTAGTGTGAACAGGGATCCAATTAGATTAAACAACTGACCTGTTTTATATACTGGTATTCATTCTCCTTGTCAATTCTCCAAGTTTTGAACCAAATCCTGCCTCACTTTCAAGGCATCGAAAAGATGTAAACTTAGCTTAGGAATGGTAGAGACAGAACCGTACTTCAGCAAATTTACGTAGGGCTGATCTTTGGGGACCAAGTACTTATGCCTTAAATTTTCATACAGAATACTACATTTTATTTAAAAACGCTCTTCAACTTCCACTAGAGAGAGAGAGAGAGAGAGAGAGAGAGAGAGAGAGAGAGAGAGTGTGTGTGTGTGTGTGTGTGTGTGTGTGTGTGTGTTAACCTGCCTATTCCAGTGTCTGTCGGTAGGCTCCTAACTTGTGTTTGATCAGTGCAGGCGTGGTTGTGTCAGTTGTTGGTGGGGTTGTTGTGGAGACAGGCAAAACAGAGGGGACTGAGGGCGGATCAAGAGTGTTTGGTGTTCGTGTTAGATTTTTTTTCTCTCTCATTATTCTATACCGCTTTAAGTGACGACAGATTTATTTCTCTGCGTGAAATTCGGACTGCCCTCCTCAGGGAGAGCGCGTCGCCGCAAGAGCAGAGCCACCCTTTGGAAAAGAACTTGAAAAATTACTTCCAAAAAAATATGTGGCATTATTGTGAAAAAAGATGTCATTTCTATAAACCAGGCAGGTTTTCGAAGAGGGATGTATACAAATGATCACCTAGTAGAGGTAACAACAGTTTTACAAACGAAAGAGTACACTGGCCACTTTCTTGTCCTCCATTGGCAGTATGGAGAAGAAGGATGTGCTCATTCTTCTAGCATCAAACCAGCATCCAGGACACGTGTGTGAAGAAGGCTGCTGCCGCCTTCCCTTTCCTCAGACCCCAAGTTTGTTACGATCAGGGGAACAAGCAAAATCCACCTAGTACCTACACTCTGATCCCCAGTAAAAGCCAACAGTTGTAGAGGAGGTTAAGGGCGGTGTAACACGCTCAAAACACTACCGTGCAATAAAGACTACTGTAGTGGTTTGGGCGTAAGGCTCTCATGCCATAATCACTATCATAGTGACTTTTGCACATGCTATAAACACTACCTTAGTGACTTTGGCGTACACTATGAACACTATCTCTAAGCAAAAAACGAGGAACGAGATGAGAGTAGCACTTTTGACGTCATGACAGTAGTTTATTTAGCTTGATCATTGATCCGGGATAGTGTTTTTAGCGTACTTGAATAGTCATTTTTGCCTAAGGATAGTATCATTGGCGTAGCTAGAAATAGTGTTTTTTGGCGTGTAGGCCTGTGCTATGAACACTACTGATAGTGCTTTCAGCGTTGCCAAAATGACTATGGTAGTGTTTGTTGCATAGAGTGATTTTGGCTTATTACACCGGCTCTCAACCAGTGCCCCCCTTAATCACAGGGTCTCCTCTTGCCGGGTGCTTCAAAGAACTTGTCCAGATGTCAATCCATGCTGGAGCATACCCTTTTTCCTTTTATGTCCCCCCCCTTCCCCCCCCCCCCCCCTTTTTTTTTACTCCATGCTAGAGTGCCCTACGATGGACTCCAGACGGTCGAAGAAAGAGAGGCCGCCCCAAGGAAACTTGGAGGAGAACAGTAGAGAGGGAGATGAAGGAAAAGGGTTGGACATGGGGCCGTCTGGGAACAGATGACATTTGCAAAGCTGCATACACACGGGGACTGGATGTAAAAAAAGCACAAGAGTGCTTATTCCATTATCCTCGATATAAAAGAATAAATCAAATCAAATCAAATCAAATCAAGTCTGGAGCGTGTTTCAGCCGACCGACATCAGTGGCGGGCTCTAGTCGAGGCCTTATGTGCTACCTGAGCACAAACAGGACTAGATAGATCGATCGATCGATCGATCGATCGATCGATAGATAGATAGATAGATAGATAGATAGATAGATAGATAGATAGATAGATAGATAGATAGATAGATAGATAAGATAGATAGAGTGCCCCCTCTCCACCTTGTCGACTTCACGTTCGTTGTTTGCAGAGTTAATCTGGTGTAAGGCCTTGACTGGGGGACCACCTACAACTTAGTGCAAGGCGATACTGTCTGTCCGGGAGAAAAGGGGGACAGCAAAAAGGAAGGAGGAAGACAGCTCTGGGTCATGATAGAAGGGGATAGCGCTATTGACTTTGCTGGGGGCAGCGGTGCAGTTTTGCGTGTTGAGGAATTCATTGACACAATAATTATATTTATTGTCAAGTTTTGGAATGAAAGAAGAGACAGTGAAGGGGGCGGGGAAGGTTGGGGGTGGGGGTTCAAGGATTTGATTTGTCAGTTTTTGAGTGTATGTGTGTGAGTTGTTGTTTTTTTTTGGGGGGCAGGGCACATGTGTGCATGAGGGGCTGTTTGAAGACTATGAACGCATTTATTTTTACTTGGCAGATTGTGTACACACATATGTTGTGTATACATTGTGTTGCGCATAACGAGGTTCTTGCTTGTGTAAATGTGTGGTCACTTACACAAACTCTCTCTCTCTCTCTCCTCTCTCTCTCTCTCTCTCTCTCTCCCCTCTCTCTCTCTCTCTCCTCTCTCTCTCACTCTCATCTCTCTCTCTCCATCTCTCATCTCTCTCACTCTCATCACACACACACACACTCACTCACTCACACACATACACTCAGACAGATACACACACACACACTCATACACACACAGATATAATATATAGATATAGATATATGAATATATATATGTGTGTATATATATGATATATATATGATTATATAATATTTTGATTTGGATTTAGTTTATCTTCCTTTTTATGTCACTGTTACTGTTTGTAACTCTGCCAGTCTCTTTTGTATTGTATATACTGTATTGTGTAGTGTAGTGTGGTGTAGTGTAGTGTAGTGTAGCGTAGCGTAGTGTAGTGTAGTGTAGTGTAGTGTAGCGTAGCGTAGCGTAGCGTAGTGTATACCACTTTAAGTCACGGTAGATTTCTCTGCGGAAAATCCGGGCTGCTGTCCCCGGTAAGAGCACGTCGTCACATGAGGAGTGCCACCCATCACCTGCCTCTGATTGTGTGTGTGTGTGTGTGTGTGTGCGTGCGTGCGTGTGTGTGTGTGTGTGTGTGTGTGTGTGTGTGTGTGAGTGTGTGTGTGTGCGCGTGCGTGCGTGCGTGAGTGTGTGTGTGTGTGTGTGTGTGTGTGTGTGAGTGAGTGAGTGAGTGAGTGAATGTTTGTGTATATGTGCGTATGTGCGTGTGTGCACGCATGTGCAAGCGAGTACACGCGTGTGGGGTGAAGTAATGAGATTTCTCCATCTCTTCCCTATCCCTACATTTAGAATCAACACTCCCCCCCCCTCCGTTCCCCCCCCCCCCCCCCCGTGTTTCCCCCGTGCAATGGCACAAAGAGACGTGTAATGCAGATTGACGGAGGCATATGTTCTTCACCAGTACAGAGCGCTCTGAATATTTTGTGGGGATCTCTGTATTGCCTAGTCAGCATTTAATTGTATCCTTTTTCTGTCTGTTTCTGCCTGCCTGCTGTGTGTGTGTGTGTGTGTGTGTGTACGTGTGTACGTGTGTGTGTACGTGTGTGTGTGTGTGTGTGTGTGTGCACGTGTGTGTGTGTGTGTGTGTGTGTGTGTGTGTGTGGGTGTGTGGGTGGGTGTGTGTGTGGGTGTGTACGTGTTGTGTTTGTGTCTGTGTGTGTGTGTGTGTGTATCCGTGTGTGAGATACAATCTTATCGATACCAATGGCATACCCTTCCCAAAAGAAGAAGTACGGGTTTTAAAGTGTGTGCAAGATGTTCTCTGTGTGTTTGCACACATGGGAGATCTCATCCGAGAGGCTTTCAGGAAGTGAACTCATCACTGGTGTTAACTATAACGGTGGTGACTCGATCCCGGATCGGCCGTCAAATGGCAAGCGCAACGCTCTGTTTGTTTGTTTGTCCGTCGTGTTCGACAATGACCTCCAAAACAGCAGAGGAGGCAGCTGCTGTTTCGGAAAATGGGCAGAAATTTGATTATAGTGGAGATGCCTTGCCCACAGCACACCCCCCACTCTCTCAGCCAAGAGGGCATAATGACAGTCAGCGTTGGAGACGTTCTCCAAAGGCCAACTAGCCCCCAGGGTTGCAGCACATAAGGACAGTGCAAGTCAAGCCTTCTAGTCAGAGAGTCATAGTCGATCACTTAAGACTAAGCTGTAAAGAGGAATTCCATGAGTGGGAAAGAAAGCCACTGATCATACAGCCTCTCGCTTTGCTGTTGCCCCCAGCATCAATGGTTTAATCCAGAACTGTGGTAAAGCCACTGATCATACAGCCTCTCGCTTTGCTGTTGCCCCCAGCATCAATGGTTTAATCCAGAACTGTGGTAAAGCCACTGATCATACAGCCTCTCGCTTTGCTGTTGCCCCCAGCATCAATGGTTTAATCCAGAACTGTGGTAAAGCCACTGATCATACAGCCTCTCTCACTTTGCTGTTGCCCCCAGCATCAGTGGTTTAATCCAGAACTGTGGTAAAGCCACTGATCATACAGCCTCTCACTTTGCTGTTGCCCCCAGCATCAATGGTTTAATCCAGAACTGTGGTAAAGCCACTGATCATACAGCCTCTCACTGTGCTGTTGCCCCCAGCATCAATGGTTTAATCCAGAACTGGGATAAAGCCACTGATCATACAGCCTCTCGCTTTGCTGTTGCCCCCAGCATCAATGGTTTAATCCAGAACTGTGGTAAAGCCACTGATCATACAGCCTCTCACTGTGCTGTTGCCCCCAGCATCAATGGTTTAATCCAGAACTGGGATAAAGCCACTGATCATACAGCCTCTCGCTTTGCTGTTGCCCCCAGCATCAATGGTTTAATCCAGAACCGGGATAAAGCCACTGATCATACAGCCTCTCGCTTTGCTGTTGCCCCCAGCATCAATGGTTTAATCCAGAACTGTGGTAAAGCCACTGATCATACAGCCTCTCACTGTGCTGTTGCCCCCAGCATCAATGGTTTAATCCAGAACCGGGATAAAGCCACTGATCATACAGCCTCTCGCTTTGCTGTTGCCCCCAGCATCAATGGTTTAATCCAGAACGGGGATAAAGCCACTGATCATACAGCCTCTCGCTTTGCTGTTGCCCCCAGCATCAATGGTTTAATCCAGAACCGGGATAAAGCCACTGATCATACAGCCTCTCGCTTTGCTGTTGCCCCCAGCATCAATGGTTTAATCCAGAACCGGGATAAAGCCACTGATCATACAGCCTCTCGCTTTGCTGTTGCCCCCAGCATCAATGGTTTAATCCAGAACTGGGATAAAGCCACTGATCATACAGCCTCTCGCTTTGCTGTTGCCCCCAGCATCAATGGTTTAATCCAGAACTGGGATAAAGCCACTGATCATACAGCCTCTCGCTTTGCTGTTGCCCCCAGCATCAATGGTTTAATCCAGAACTGGGATAAAGCCACTGATTATACAGCCTCTCGCTTTGCTGTTGCCCCCAGCATCAATGGTTTAATCCAGAACTGGGATAAAGCCACTGATCATACAGCCTCTCGCTTTGCTGTTGCCCCCAGCATCAATGGTTTAATCCAGAACTGGGATAAAGCCACTGATCATACAGCCTCTCGCTTTGCTGTTGCCCCCAGCATCAATGGTTTAATCCAGAACTGGGATAAAGCCACTGATCATACAGCCTCTCACTTTGCTGTTGCCCCCAGCATCAATGGTTTAATCCAGAACTGTGGTAAAGCCCAGGCACAGCGCTCTAACCACCAGGCTATCCCACCCCTGACCTGACCTGGTGATGTTGAGGGGGAGTGAGGTCACTGGTGCCAGTCTTCACTTAGCCCCAGCTGGGTTGGAATGTGAAAGTGAGGGAAAGGGACAGCTAGCTGTACTAGGCCAGCTATGACTGGTGGTGTGGACATGGAGGAAACCAACGTATCCACAATGTAGTCTGCAGAGTGATGTCTTTTCCCTGATGCAACTTGCTCAAGCAACATTCTATTTATCTATCTATCTATCTGTGTGTGCGTGCGTGTGTCTGTATACATGTGTGTGTATGTCTGAGTCTGTGTGCGTGTGTCTGTGTGTCTATGTCTGTGTCTGTCTCTGAGTCTGTGTGCGTGTGTGTCTGTCTGTGTGTCTGTGTGTCGGGGTGGGAGGAGAGAGAAGGTTAGCCTAGAGGACTGTGAACGGAGAAGAGAGAGAGAAAGTTCGGGGGTGGGGGGAAGGGAGGTTGAGGTTGAAGAGGTGAAGAGCCCGGTGAAGTGGCTGACAACACGAGGACCAAGGAGGACGCTTGTTTTCTCCCCAGGTTTTCAAAAGCAGAGGCTGGTGAATGAATAACGGAATTAACGGGATTGTCTCTTCCTCCTCCTCCTCCTTCCAGCCTCTCTAAGCCCTGCTGCACCACACCACTCTTCTGTCTGTACCTGTCGAGGGGGAAGGATGGAGATGGGGGGGAGGGGGAGAGAGGGAGGGGGAGGGGGAGAAGCAGGCAGGGGGGTGGAGGGGGGAGGGGGTAGAAGAGAAGGTAA
>CM060333.1:7351289-7358789 GCA_030674155.1 Stramonita haemastoma
TACCTTTCTGTTTGTCTCGTGGTGTCTCTGGTCCGTTGGTCTGTAGCTTGCGTCTGTCTCAATGAGAAAAACGAGGAAGGGATGGCAGAAAATTAAAAGGGGGAAAAAAAAAGCTGCTGGGACAGGACTAGACTGAGAATGTACAGCTCCTTCTCTCTCGTGAGGACCACCGATCTTTGCAGCTGTCTCTCTCTCACTCCTTTGGTGGATCGAGGGGTCTAGAGGTAACGCGCCGCCTGCCTAGAAAGCCAAAAGTCCGGGTCGGAGTGTGCGGGGTTCAAATCCCATTGGGCCCCAAACTTTTCCTTCATCCATTAGACCATGAGTGGTAGTCTGGGTGCTAGTCTTTCGGAGGAGACGATAACCGAGGTCCCGTGTGTTACACAACATTATTTAGCGCACGTAAAAGAACCCAGGCAACAAGGGGTTGTCCCTGGCAAAATTATGTAGAAAAAAGCCACTCTGATAGGGAAACAAATACAGTTGCAGACAGGAAAAGAAAAAAAAATAATGGGTGGCGCTGCAATTTGTGGCGCGGGACACGCTCTCCCCGGGTAGGGAGAGCAGCCCGAATTTCACGCAGAGAAATCTGCTGTGACATAAAGTGGTATAACATAAAAATTTAAAAAATAAAAACCCTCAAAGGTGGACAGAAACGGGTCACAAACGCAAAACTCTCACCACTGGAGAATCTGGGAGCTGCAGCTACCGAGCTAGGAACGAAAAAAAAACAACAAAAAAACACCCAAGTTCAAATCCTGCTTGTTGTGTGATTTAATTTAATTTAATTTGAATTGACTTGATTTATTCGTTTATATCGAGGATAATGCAATAAGCACTCTTGTGCTTTTTTTTTTTACATCCAGTCCCCGTGTGTGTATGCAGTTTTGTCAATCTTGTCATGTGTTCCCTGTGTGTGTGCAGGTATGTGGAGTTAGAGAGTAGCGCGCGGCCAGACGAGGTCCGCTTCCATTACAGCCACCAGCAGCAAGCCCGTGTCCAAACATTCCCTTACCGCCTGCCCGGGGGCACTGGCATCGGCTGGCCTTGACCCTCAGCGGCTCGCGCGTGACCTTGTGGGTCAACTGCACCCAGATCTACTCGCGGCTGCTGAGGCAGACTGTGGACAGGAGCTTCCCGCCCCACCCGGCAAGGCATCCCGTGCAGGTCTTCGTGGGTCAGCGCAACGGCCAGCATTCTCTCTTCAGGGTGAGTAGGGTGGACAGGCTTGGTTACCTGCTGTGTGTGTGTGTGTGTGTGTGTGTGTGTGTGTGTGTGTGTGTGTGTTGTGTGTGTGTGGTGTGTGTGTGTGTGTGTGAAGATTGAACGACCCGGAGAGAAGTGTAGGGTTGTGTGTGTATATTTATAGATCTACGGGGAGTCTGGGGAGACATAATGTCTGTGGAGGTTACAGGAGATGAAGACTTTAGTTACAGTTGGGTGAACTGGGGGGACTGTACTGAAACCAAGGCGCGCAAACGGTCACCCATCCAACTGGTAACCACGCTCGACACTGCTTAACTTGCTAGGGGGGAAAGCGAGCGCTCTGGGGAGATGGGGAGGCATAGTGTCTGTGGGGGTTACAGGAGATGAAGACTTCAGCCTTGATCAAAGACACAGGGTCCTGGGTGTCTTTACCACTGATTTATTTTAATTTAATTTTTTTTTTTATTTTTTTTTTTATTTACCACTGAGAGGAAACGAATGCATTTCTGACACCTCCCTCCCCCCCTCCCTACACCACAGACGGTGTCCAGACATACAGAGTAGAGTCTTTATTTGTTTTTTTATTTAGTTATTTATTCTTTTCTATCGAGGATAATGTATAAGCACTCGTGCTTTTTTGTCATCCAGGCCCGTGTGTATGCGTTTTGAGTTTATTCTTTTATATCGAGGATAATGGTATTAGCACTCGTGCTTTTTTTTCATCCAGTCCCCGTGTGTATGCAGTTTTGTAAATGTCATCTGTTCCCACCGGCACACGATGGCCTACTCTTACGAAAAGCGGAACAGATTTAACGTGTGCGCAAGATGTTCTGCGTGCGTTCGCACACGGGGCCTCGGTTTATAGTCTCATCCGAGGACTTTGGGGGGAGAGTGGAGTCAGCACTGATGTTAACTCCAGGAGAAAATATCCTCGAACGAGAAACGAACCCAGGTCGTCATATTGCGAGCGCAATGTTCTGACCACTAGGCTATCCCGTCCCCCCCCCCACACACACACACACAAACACACACACACATATACACAACACATATGTGTGTGTATGTGTGTGTTTATTTTTCATTTATTTATTCTTTTATATCGAGGATAATGGAATAAGCACTCATGTGCTTTTTTTACATCCAGTCCCGCGTGTATGCAGTTTTGTAAATCGTGCTCTGTGTTGTGGTGTGTGTGTGTGTGTGTGTGTGTGTGTGTGTGTGTGTGTGTGTGTGTGTGTGTGTGTGTGTGTGTGTGTGTGTGTGTGTGCAGGGAGCTCTCCAAGATGTAAAAATAGTCACACAATCCCACGGGTATTTGTTACAATGTCCACACCAGAACACAGGTATGTATGTACTGATATTGTGGTTTATTTGAAGATGAAAACATTGATGGTGATAGTGCTGCTGCTGCTGCTGGCTGCTGCTGCTGCTGCTGCATGATGATGATGATGATGAGGGATGATGATGATGATAATTGTGATGATGATTGATGATGATGATGATGATGATGATGATGTTGATGATGGTGGTAGTGGTGGTGGTTAGTGGTTGATGGTGGTGGTTATCATGATATCGGTGGTGATAATGGAGGTGATGGTGATAATAATGACTGTTGGTGATAGTGATAGTGATCATAATGGTGGTGGCGATTTTTATGGCGGTGGTGATAATATTGATGGTGATAGTTGATGCAGTCACAATCACCTTTGTTTTCTGAGTGCAATTACATTGGTTCTGTCATGAGAAATAGTGGATGTGCCAACCATAATAGATCATCTACCTCCAGATCAAAACTCCATTACAGAGGTTTGTCGCGACGGGACTCCACAATAAGATGATGCAGGCACACCACTGCTGTCAAGCACAAAGTCAGATTTGTTCAAGTTGATGGGTCATAGTGACCGCAGAGAAGAACGGTGTCAGTGAAGTGTGTGTGTGTGTGTGTGGTGTGTGTTGGTGTGTGTGTGTGTGTGTGTTGTGTGTGTGTGTGTGTGTGTGTGTGTGTGGTTGTGCGTGTGTGTGTATGTGTGTGGTGTATGTGTGTGTGTGTGTGTGTGTGTGTGTGTGTGTGTGTGTGTGTGTTGTGTGTGTGTGTGTGTGTGTGTGTGTGTTGTGTGTGTGTTATGTCGTGTGTGTGTATGTGTTGTGTGTGTGTGTGTGTTGTGTGTGTGTGTGTGTGTGTGTGTGTGTGTGTGATGTGAGGGGTGTGTGGGTGTCGTGTGTGCTTGTTAGTTGCTGTGTTGGTTGGTCTGTGATGTGGTGTGTGTGTGTGTGCGTTGTTTCTCTGTGCTAACATCTATCTATTTAAAAGTTATGCTAGACTATCGGGGGGGGGGGGGGGGGAGGGGGGTGATGGGGGGTGCTTGCTTGCTTAGTGCTTGCATTCAAAGACTTCGGATATGATGATGATGATGTGTGTGTGCTCGCTTACTTCTTGCTACTTGCTTGGATGATGATGATGATGATGATGATGATCATGATCATGATCATGATCATGATCATGATGATGATGATGATGATGATGATGAGGTGGTGGTGGTGCTGGTGCTGGTGGTGCTGGAGTGTGGTGATGCTGGTGTGGTGAAATAGTTCATGATGCATTTATGTCTACGTTGAATGCAGTTTTAACCCAATGTGTTCGCTTCAGTGATGGCGCCATTATTCAGCGACCCTCTTTACTACCATGTTGGTGTGTGCGTGTTTTCAGATTGTCCAACGTGTTCACAATATCAAGCGTTGGAAAGCAAAGTTCAAGATATGTACAGACTTTATAGAAATATATCAGAAAAGGTAAGTGAAATGCATTAACCTTCTTCTATCTCTGTGAAATATCTGTCAGAGAAATGTATCTTGAAAAGTAACATGAGATGTATGGTAAATTTGTAAGTACGTGGATAGTGATAAGGTGTATTTGAACAGAAGGAAATACGTTTGTTAGAGGTAAGTATACTGTTTTATATTACGTAGTACTCTATAACAGACTTGATACTTCGTTTATGTTTCATACCTCTGTATATAACATTTATTTGCACTATAATTACCCTTAACGGTTATCAACATTCTTTCTCTTGATTTCAGTAATTTCAGCTACATATTTAGGTTTTTCATATCATTTGTATTTAACTATGAGATGTAACACTCAAAAGATTACAGTTCAAAAACCGACTGAACAGTTAAAGGAAATGCAACAACTGCGCATTGGGAAATTTAAAAAAAAAGTACTGAAAATATTGTGTTGATAAGAAGATTGATGTCATGTGTATTCTATTTGGTGTTAAACATTGTCAGAATTATGAGACACTTAAAGCAGAGGAAAATAATATTATTGATGTGTGCGTGGGATGTGCACGTTTAGTGATAGTTGTCTAGAATTAGGCAGAAAGTTAGAGATTAGAGGAAAGACAGTGTCTTGGTTTGCATGCATGCTATTTGGTATGTAACTGCACATGCATGCTCTGATCTTGTGTATATATATATATATATATATTATATATATATATATATATATATATATATATTAATATATATATAATATACAGCATTATAATCCAGTCTGTGTGATGTGTGCATCGTAACTTGCAGCCTGTGTTAACACTGACATTATTAGTCTTTGTTGTCATGCCTCGTACTGTCCCTCTCTGTCCTTGCCTTGCTCTTTTTGTTTCTCTGTCTCTGTCTCTGTCTCGGTTTCTGTCTGTCTGTCTGTCTCTGTCTGTCTCTCTCTCTGTCTCTACCGCCCCCCCCCCCCCTCATCTCTCCATTGTTCTCTTCCTCTCTTTCCCTCTCTCTCACACTCTCTCCCTCCTTTGTTCTCTATATCTCGCTTTCGTCTCTTCTCTCTCTCTCTCTCTCTCTCTCTCTCTCTCTCTCTCTCTCTCTCTCTCTCTCTCTCTCTCTCTCTCTCTCTCTCTCTCTCTCTCTCTCTGGGGCTGCATGCTATAGGGGTAATGGTATATCCTTGCATGTACTACTAATTTCATAGGTAGTTAGAAGAACTGAAGGACAGTGAATGTGCCAGAGCACAGTATACATGATTGGTTGTACTGGCCCCTGCATAATATATAACTGCAACTTTAGCTAGTTACCTTTATATGCATGTTTATTCGCTTTGTGACTCCCTATTCCACTATTCTACCCTTATACTCTTCGTGTTTTTTAGCTCGCTTTTGGTAGTATGGAGAAATTATTTCAACCAGGTTAAAAAAAAACATCATAATGTTCTCGTCATATATTTGTGTACATGTCTTGTCACGTTTGTGTGTGCGTGTGCGTGCACGCGCGCGTGTGTGCATATTGTGTGTGTGTGTGTTTCACGTGCGTGCGTGTGTGTGTGTGTAAAGCGAGCAGTATGAATGAGGAGATTCACACTCGCTTAGTTAATAAGTACGTGGAGATCTGTTAAGCTCGTTTTAACAGTATTTTTTCTCCTTTCAGTTTTGTTAAGAGGTGAATCAGTCCCACAGGGAACCTTCCAGACAATGGGTAGATAGATAATGTCATTACTACGCAAAAAAAAGTATACTTGAAAGGAAAGCCCGACATTTTTTTAGTTCACACCTTGGAAGTGGCCAATTTCCAGTGAACGGGCTGGTAGTTTGAATGATAGAAAATTTCAGCTTTATCATTCCCATCACAGAAAGGTATCATTAAAAAGTGAACCGACTTCAAATTTTGAGTTTGCACCTTTGAACTGGCACATTTCTAAGTATTTGAAGGATTGGGAAGTTTTAAACACTTTGTGGTTCACAGTACTGAAGTATTAACACTTCGAGTTCGCTGTCTTGTGGGTCACTTCATATTCTTTCTTCGTTAGCTTCCAAATATGACCAGAATCTTTCGAAGACTTCACCTATCCATACACTCCAGCGCGGATGTGAGTTATTTATTTATTCATTCATTTATTTATCTATTTATGTATTCTTTTATATCAAGGATAATGGAATAAGCAATCATATGCTTTTTATTTTTTACATCCAGTCCTCGCGTGTATACAGTTTTGTAAATGTCATCTGTTGCCACCGGCACACGATGGCCTACTTTTACGAAAAGCGGAACAGGATTTAATCGTGTGCGCAAGATGTTCTGCGTGCGGCCTCGGATTATAGTCTCATCCGAAAGAACACATCCACAGTCATCCTGGTATTAATCAAAGGTCGTGTCAAGTGCAGGAACAGCTAAGGATTTTCACCTATTGCAAAGGGGGTGGGGGGGGGGGAATGTGGATTAAGAAAAAAAATAAAAGAAGAAGAAGAAAGAAAAGCGAGTGGTGGGGGCTACCTAGCTACCTGTTAGGGCAGAAAATGATTAAATCGGGAAAGAGGGAGGAGAAGTGAGCCGTAAACTGCTTTTCTTGGCAACGAACATGCAAGACTATGCATTTGGAGAGGGGGGAAAAGAAGAAACAGAAAAAAAAGAAGAGAAAAGAAAAAGAAGAAAGAGAAGAAGAAAGTTGGCACACGAAGGAATTCTTATTTCTTTTTTTTTGTTGCTCCCCTTGGCTACAAAGCAAGGGAGGTAACTCCTGCCTCGTTTGAATGCTAGTGCTAGTTTGGTGGGGGTGAATAGCGGAGTTCAAGCTTGCTTTGAATAAATGTACACGGAAGCACGTATGTGTATGTGTACGACCACACACAGACACACACATACGCACGCACACACGCACGCACGCCACGCACGCACACACACACACACACACACACACACACACCTACACACACACATGAGAAATACAGAGAGAGAGAGAGAGAGAGAGAGAGAAGAGAGAGAGAGAGAGAGAGAGAGAGAGAGAGAGAGAGAGAGAAAGAGATGGCAAGGCAAAGATAAATTCTATCATTTCGAGGATAATAAGTAAGCACCTTGCGTGCTTGTTTACATCCAGTCCCCACCCTTATCAGGGATTGAATCTAGATTTTTAAAAAAAATCACCTTTAACTGAGCAACAACAATAATGATCCAAATAACAAGAACAAGAAACTATACCCAGAGAGAGAGAGAGAGAGGAGAGAGACAGGGAGGGACGGAGGGGGAGAGAGAGAGAGAGAGAGAGAGAGAGAGAGAGAGAGAGAGAGAGAGAGAGAGAGAGAGAGAGAGAGAGAGAGAGAGAGCATGGGGATGAGTCACACTGCTGCTGTGTTCCACGAAACACTCACTCTGTCCTTGTGTAAGTTCTGTGGTTTCCTGCAACCCTTCTCCCCCCCACCACCAGCTTTCCTCTCAACCTATCCCAGCAGTAATGTGTGTCAGTTCAGTTTCATGTCCATTCTGGAGCATTTCATAAGTATATAGATTAACGAT
>CM060333.1:7368789-7373789 GCA_030674155.1 Stramonita haemastoma
TATGTTAGTATGTGTGTGTGTGTGTGTGTTAGGTGTGTGTGAGTGTGTGTGTGTGTGTGAGTGTGTGTGCGTGTGTGTGGGAGAGTGTGTGTGTGTGTGAGTGTGTTTGTGTGTGAGTGTGTGTGTGTTGTGTGTGTGTGTGTGTGTTGTGAGGTGTGTGTAAGTGTGTGGTGTGTTAGTGTCTGTGTGCGTGTGAGTGTGAGTGTGTGTGTGTGTAAGTATTGTGTGTGGCGTGTGTTTGTGTGTGTGTGGTGTGTGTGTGTGTGTGTGTGTGTGTGTTGTGTGTGTGTGAGTGTGTGTGTGTGTGTGTGTGTTGTGTGTGTGAGTGTGTGGTGTATGTGTGTGTGAGTGTGTGTGTGTGAGGAGAGTGTGTGTGTGTGAGAGTGTGTGTGTAGTGTGAGAGTGTGTGTGTGTGTGAGTGTGTGTGTATGTGTGTGTGTGAGTGTGTGTGTATGTGTGTGTGAGTGTGTGTGTGAGGAGAGTGTGTGTGAGAGTGTGTGTGTGAGAGAGTGTGTATTGTGTAGAGAGAGTGTGTTGTGTGAGAGTGTGTGTGTGTGCTATGTGTCTGTATAATGTATGTGCATATTATGTACACCAGTGTGTGTGTGTATCGTATGTACGTGTGCGTGTGTGTTATGTGTGCGTGCGCATTGTGAGTGTGTTGTGCGCGCGCGTATGTGTTTTTGTGTCTGTGTGATTGTGTGTGTTTATGTGTGTGTGTTGTGTGTGTGGTTTGAATGTGTGTGTGTTACAATGTATGTGTGTGTACGTGAGTGTGTATGCGCATGTGTATGTGTGTACTTTATGTGTGTGTGTGACGCTGTGGTGTGTCCGTGCACGAGCGCAGGTGTTGTATGTGTCTGCGCGCGTGTGTACTCATGACAGAGCATACGTGCTTGCGCGCCTACCCGCCGTTTCGTGTGTGTGTGTGTGTGTGTGGTGTGTTGTGTGTGTGTGTTGTTGTGTGTGTGTTGTGTGTGTGTTTGTTGTGTGTGTGTGTGTGTTTTTTATTTTATTTATTATTTATTTATTTATTCTTTTATATCGAGGATAACAGAATAAGCAATTATGTGCTTTTTTTCATCCGGTCCCCGTGTGTATGCAGTTTTGTAAATATTGTCATCTGTTCCCACCGGCACACGATGGCCTACTCTTACGAAAAGCGGAACAGGATTTAACGTGTGCGCAAGATGTTCTGCGTGCGTTCGCACACGGGGCCTCGGTTTAAAGTCTCATCCGAAGGACTTTTGGGGAGAGTGGAGTCAGCACTGATGTTAACTCCAGGAAGAAAATTTCCTCGACCAGACTCGAACCCGGGTCTTCAAATTGCCAGCGCAATGTTCTGACCACTAGGCTATCCGCCCCCGTGTGTGTGTGTGTGTGTGTGTACGTGTGTGTGTGTATGTGTGTGTCTGTCTGTAAGTGTTGTGTGTGTACGTGTATGTGTGTATGTGTGTACGTGTATGTATGTGTGTGTAAGGGTGGCAGTGGGAGGGTGGGGGTGGAGGAGGAGGGTAAGGTGTAGAAAAATGTTAACCTGCCCATTCTGCTTTCCTCTGTAGCCAGACAGGAAAACGGTCCATGTGGTGAACTCATAGAAAATGATAGATGGGCACCGCTAGATAGTCTGCAAACCTCTGTCTGTCTGTCTGTCTGTCTGTCTGTCTGTCTGTCTGTCTGTCTGTCTGTCTGTCTGTCTGTCTGTCTGTCTGTCTGTCTCTCTCTCTCTCTCTCTCTCTCTCTCTCTCTCTCCTCTCTCTCTCTCTCTCTCTCTCTCTCTCTCTCTCTCTCCCCCTCCCTCCCTCCCTCTCTCTCTCTCTCTCTCTCTCTCTTCTCTCTCTCTCTCTCTCTCCCCCTCCCTCCTCCCTCTCTCTCTCTCTCTCTCTCTCTCTCTCTCTCTCTCTCTCTCCTCTCTCTCTCTCTCTCTCTCCTCTCTCTCTCTCTCTCTCTCTGTCTCTAGAGAGTCTTTCTCTTTGCTCCTCTTCTCTAACTCTCTTTGCCTCTCTCTCTGTGTCTCTCTCCTCTCTCTGCTCTATCCGTCTCTCTCTTTGTTCTATGTATGTCTGCTCTGCTCCTCTCTTCTGTCTGTCTGCCTCTCTGTCTGTCTGTCTGCCCTCTTCTGTCTTCGTCTTCTCTGTTTGTGTCTCTCTCTCTCTTTCTCTCTCTCTCTCTCTCTCTTCTCTCTCTCTCTCTCTCTCTCTCTCTCTCTCTCTCTCTCCTCTCTCTCTCTCTCTCTCCCTTCCTCTCTTCTCTCACACCCTTTCTTTCACCACACTTCTCCCTGCTCTCTCTCTTTCTCTCTCTCTCTATCACACACACACACACACAAACACACAAACACACAAACACACACACACACACACACACACCACACACACCTACTCACTCTCTCCATCACACACACACACTCACTCACGCACTCACTCACACACTCACTCACGCCCCTCCCCCACCCCACCCTCACCCACACACACACACACACACATATAAAGTATACTATCAGCCTACTAAAAATCCAAACCAAACAAACGTGAAAATCACAGGACCGTGCAGGGACTATTTTAGGTTGATGGAGGCTTGTTGTGGACCAAAGTAATGGAAACCACACAGAATCCATTGCTCCTCTGTTGGTGCATATATGCATACATACATACATACATACATACATACATACATACATACATACATACATACATACATACATACATACATACATACACACACACACACACACACACACATACATACATACATACATACATACATACATACATACATACATACATACATACATACATACATACATACATACATACATACATACATACATACACACTGGCGCGTGTTGTGCAACAAACAGCCGCTCATCAATCCTGTCCAAGAGCCTCGGTTGTCTTGTCATCTTTCTGTAGAACGGAGAGAACCTCCATCACTTGATATGCTTTATAGAACAATTATATCATTAGAATTTATTATTTTAAAATCAGCCTCTCAAATCAGCTTATGAAACCAACTTCTGAAAAGTACATTGTTGCCCCTGGAGTTAACATCAGTGCTGACTCCACTTCCCCCAAAAGTCTTTCGGATGAGACTGTAAACCGAGGCCCCGTGTGCGAACGCACGCAGAACCATCTTGCGCACACGTTAAATCCTGTTCCGCTTTTCGTAATAGTAGGCCATTGTGTGCCGATGGGAACAGATGACAATATTTATAAAACTGCATACACACGGGGACTGGATGGAAAAAAAGCTCATGAGTGCTTATTCCATTATCCTCGATATAAAAGAATAAATAAATAAATACAGCTTTGTTTTAAAGGCACCTGCAGGAGGGAGACAATCCACATACATTTGATTTCCATTTGTCTCCTCCACCCCCCACCCCCCACCCCAGTCAGCGGGTACAGACCAGACATAGAGTAGTAGCCATCAACAGCAGCAGCAGCAGCAGCAGCAGCAGACCAGTTAGTGTGTGATCACTCTCAAGCTGTGGCGATAATGGATCTCTCAGAATAACCTTAACTTCACCGCTAGCTGGGCTGTCTTAACTAGTTACAGCCCAGCTCTACGGAATGTCCTGTAGTGCGCAGGGTCAAGGACCCCCAGATGTGTGTGGCCTCCAGTCCCCTTCTTCCTCCTCCCCTCCTCCTCCTCCTCCTCCTCTCTCAGACAGTCTGCAATCACCTGACTGTACCTCCAGACCTGAAGGACAAACCTCCTCGTGTGCGCTGGACTTATTTTTGGCAAGGTCTGCCCCTGAACGTCAGGTGTCATCCTAGGAGCTTGTGGTGATGATTCTGAAAAGGAAGGACTTTAAAATCAGGCCATCTCCATCCCATACCTGCTTCCCTTTTCACATAATGCCCGCCACGATGTGTACCCACTTTCACAAAAGAAATATCAAACTCATCTCTTGATTCAGGAAATGTTCCATCAGGTCTCAAAACTGCAGTAGTCATACCTCTACTCAAAAAAGCATGTCCTCAACCCCAACATTCCGAAGAATTAAAGGCCTGTTTCCAACCTACCTTTTATCTTTAAAGCCCTGACAAAGTAGTTCTAAAACAGCTCAACTCAACAACCCCTTTCCAACAGTCTTTCTTCCTGCATTTCAGTCTGCATATCACGTCATCCACAGCACTGAAACCACTTTTGTCCACACTTTAAACACGCTTCTTCTTGCTTCCGACTCAGGGGAAATCTTCCTTCTCGCTCGACTCAACTGGTCTGCAGCCTTCGACACTATAGACCACTGGATTATTCTGTCCCGTTCCTGAGAACGTTTGCTGTTAATGGCACAACCTCACCTGGTTTAGTTCACGCTTTATGGACCGATTTCAAACAGTTGAAAGTAGACAAGATTCAATCAATCAATACTGAGAGAGACAGAGACAGAGAGAGAGACAGAGAGAGAGAAGAGAGAGAAGAGGAGGTCGCGGTAAGTTCATGGAGTCTGTGAGTACTCAGCAAAGGAGGAGGTGGGGCGAGGTCGGAGCAGGTTCTGCCAAAACCTTCACCCCCTCATCTTAGCTTCCTCCACAATCATCCTCACAATTCCCAAGCCTCCCCCCCTCACACGCCCTCACTCACCCAACCCCCCCCCACCCCCCCCCCCTTCCCACCTCCCAACTAAGCCAGACACTAACTACAATAAAGACACAGGGCACCTCCATTACAGGTCCAACCCTGACCCTCACCCCGTCTTCAGGTTAATGACGGCATGTGCAAAATGCCCTGTCTTTTCGTTTCTTTCTCTCCCTTTTTTCTTTCTTTTCTTTCTTCTTTTTTCTTTTTTCTCTTTCTTTCTTCTTTTCTTGTCTTTTCTTCGTTCGTCTTTCTTTCTTTCCTTTCTTTTCTTTCTTTCTTTTTTTTTCTTTCTTTCTTTCTTTCTTTTTCTTTCTTTCTTTCTTTCTTTCTTTTCTTTCTTTCGTTCTTCTTTCTTTCTTTCTTTCCTTCTTTCTTTCTTTCTTTTTTTCTTCTTTCTTTTCTTCTTTTCTTTC
>CM060333.1:7378789-7388766 GCA_030674155.1 Stramonita haemastoma
TCAGCTCTTCTCAGCTGCTCTTTATCCCATCCCAGCCATCTCAGCTGTGGCCAGCTGATGCTGTTTATAGCAGGAGCTGACCACACATGTAAAAGGGAAGAGCGCACTAAATTTAGCACTCCTGACTAGGCCTTACTGAGTGCTGTTGGCTTTGTGCTCTGTGTGTGTGGGGGGTCACTCCTTGCTGACCGTGAGCGTGTGTGTGTGGTGTGGTCATGTGCAGAACGGTCAGATGGTGTGTGCCGACGCCAGGACCCCCTGACCAGCTGTCCAGCCCTCACCTGCCCGCCCTCTGACCGCTTGCAGGTGCAAGGCCAATGCTGTCCAGTGTGTAAAGGTAGGTCTGTCTGTCTACGTTTATTTTTTTTATTTTTTTATTTTATTTTATTTTATTTTTTATTATTTTTTTTATATCGAGGATAATGGGATAAGCACTCTTGTGCTTTTTTTTTTTTACATCTGTTGGTGTGTTTGTCTGTCTCTCTGTCTGTATTGTGACTGTCCGCTTTGTTATGGTTTGCTAGAGCAGACAAGAAGTAGACTGACGATGTTGCAAAACAGTATGCATCAATTTGCAGCAGATTGCAGGATAGAACTGACGATGTTGCAAAACAGTATGCATCAATTTGCAGCAGATTGCAGGATAGAACTGACGATGTTGCAAAACAGTATGCATCAATTTGCAGCAGATTGCAGGATAGAACTGACGATGTTCCAAAACAGTATGCATCAATTTGCAGCAGGTACAGATGACTATCTTGGCCAAGTTGTTACTGTCAATGAGATATTTATTGTTCATCGCTTTACCTCGGATAAAGCAGAAGTTAAAGAGCAATAAAATATAAAAAAAATAATAATAATATAATAATATAATAAAATATAATAATAATAATGATAATAATAATAATAACAATAATAATAATAATAATAATAATAATAATAATATTTAATTTTTTAAAGGTTTTGATTCACCACTCTCAAATACAAATAAGGGTGACCCTGTTCAGTGGTATGACAGCCCTTGGAGATGGCAGATGATGCCCTGCTTGTGACTCGTGATGTAGCCTATTGTGACATGACTCCTGATGTATCTATTGTGACGTGACTCATGGTGTATCTATTCTGACGTGACTCCTGATGTAGCCTATTCTGACGTGACTCCTGATGCATCTATTCTCTGTCTGTTTCAGGGACAGATTTCTGTTCAGGGGGCCACGACTGTCACCAAAATGCCAGCTGTGTCAATCTGGCCACCCAGTATGCCTGTCAATGCAACCCTGGTTTTCAGGGAGACGGAAAACATTGCCAAGGTCTGTACACTGTCTGAACTGAACCTTCTGTCTATTTCTTTTATTTATTTATTTATTTATTTATTCTTTTATATCGAGGATAATGGAATAAACACCCTTGTGCTTTTTTTCATCCAGTCCCCGTGTGTATGCAGTTTTGTAAATATTGTCATCTGTTCCCACCGGCACACAATGGCCTACTCTTAAGAAAAGCGGAACAGGATTTAACGTGTGCGCAAGATGTTCTGCGTGCGTTCGCACACGGGGCCTTGGTTTGCAGTCTCATCCGAAAGACTTTTGGGGAGAAAGGAGTCAGCACTGATGTTTACTCCAGGGGAAAAGTCCCCTCGACCAGGAATCGAACTCGGGTCGTCAAATTGCGAGCGCAATATTCTTACCACTATGCTATCCCGTCCACCCCGTCCCGTCTGTCGATCTGTTTGTCTGTCTGTCTGTCATGTCTTCTCCTTTTTGGGACTGTCCGTATATATGTATATGTGTATATATATAATATATATATATATATATATATATATATATATATATATATATATATATATATATATATATATATTATATATATATATATATATATGGCTTTCATTGGGAACAAAAACAAAGCCAAGATCTGATTGTGGAACTCTCATCTGCCTTGTCTTGTTTCTCTGTATCTCCAGGCCGTCTGTAAATCTGTCGTCTGTCTGTCTGTCTGTCTGTCTGTCTGTCTGTCTGTCTGTCTGTCTGTCTGTCTGTCTGTCTGTCTGTTGTCTTCAGTCTGTCAGTGCAGTCTTCTATTCAGTAGTAGGCGATGGAAAACCTCACCAAAAGAAGTGCATGATCTGGATGTCTTTCTGCAGAACTGTTCCTTTTTTCTCAGGTCACTGACAAAACCTTGGAATCTTTCCTTTCTTTTGAATCCCTCAGTCTTGAAACTTAACTACCGTATGATTTATTTATCCTTGAAATCAGCTTATTCTGGGATGTATCGTCTCTGATATTCTGATCGGGGACGGGATAGCTTAGTGGTCAGAACATTGCGCTCGCAATTTGACGACCCGGGTTCGATTCCCGGTCGAGGAGATTTTTCTCCTGGAGTTAACATCAGTGCTGACTCCACTCTCCCCAAAGTCCTTGGATAAGACTATAAACCGAGGCCCCGTGTGCGAACGCACGCAGAACATCTTGCGCACACGTTAATTTCCTGTTCCGCTTTTCGTAAGAGTAGGCCATCGTGTGTCGGTGGGAACAGATGACATTTACAAAACTGCTTACACACGGGGACTGGATGTAAAAAAAAACCCACAAAAAACACATGAGTGCTTATTCCATTATCCTCTATATAAAAGAATAAATAAATAAAATAAAATAAATCCTTAGGGTCTGTTGTTCTTTCATTAAACCAAGCATGACAACACATGTCAGATCGATTGGTCGGTGCTCTGACAACTAAGCCATACGTTCCTCTCCTGGACAGTCACAATGCTGACTACTTGACATGTTATTGTTGTGCGTTCCCAGCTTAACACCCAGGGGGTCACCCAGATTGTGCACTCTGACTCACTCATCCCACCTAGGAATCACTGTGAAATTGAAATTACACGCTAAATAAGAAGTTTGCATGTATGGCTCTTTTTCAACTACCTCGCCATATAGGCAGCCATACTCCAACTTCTCAGGGGGTTTTTCTCCTTTAAAGGAGAATGCAGATTGTTATGTTAAGACCTTGTCATGGCTCAAGGCAGTCTTAACACAACAGATTATGATATAACAATAATTATTTTAATGTAGGCCTTGGCAATAAGCTGACATCAACAACCGACACAGCCACACTTGTTACCTATTCATTATCCTCAAAATAAAATAATTTAAATTAAATTTTAATCTCTCTCTCTCTCTCTTCTCTCTCTCTCTCTCTCTCTCTCTCTCTCTCTCTCTCTCTCTCTCTCTCTCTCTCTCTCTCTCTCTCTCTCTCTCTCTCTCTCTCTCTCCCTCTCTCTCCCTCCCCTCTCCCACCCCAAACACTGTTTCTTACGAGGAAAGAAGATAAAAAAAAAACCCAGTTCATCTCCCCCACCCCACCCCATATCAGGCGTGAAGAAAGAAGAAAGCTGAATACACTTTATCCCGCCACCCCTATCGGCGTCCCCTTATCTCTCATCAAGCAACTCATTAGACAATTAACCATTGTCAGACAAATGAGCCTCCTTACCGGAAATGACCCAGTCATTCAGTGCCACGCACGAGCAGTGACAGGTTATCCGTCTGCTTCCGGTTGAGATTATGAGCATGCTCCGAAAAAAAAACTTCTTAACTGTAAGAGAAAAGGGAAAGAAAAAAAAAAAGGAAAGACCAAGCAACTAAATAAAACAGACAAATAGCTGTGTACTGTAGCAAACGTAGTGTTTGGTACAGCTTTATAATTAGGCCTAGCTCAGCTGGTGCCAGGTTGGAGATCCCAGTTAGATAAGTGGCTGTTCCAATTAGACAAACTCTGCAACGTGGTGCTATATTTCAAAAAGTTAGATACATGCTTTTTTTTCTAATGCATGCACGCACGCTTGCACGCACGCGCGCACTCGCACACACACACGTACACCCACACACATACCGGTCCAAATACATCCTTGATCGTATACGCTTTCATACGTGCCTCTACACATAAATGTGCTCACTCTTAGATCAGTCCATGCCCATAGCTCCCCCTTTGTTTGTGTCCAATATAACTTTTATGTGAACAGACGTAAAATTGAATACCAACACACAGTACACACACACACACACACACACACAACCACAACACACACACACACACACACACACACACACACACACACACACACACACCACACACACAGGGAGGGAGGGAGAGAGAGAGACAAAGACAGAGACAGACAGACAGAGACACAGAGACAGACAGAGAGAGAGAGAGAGAGAGAGAGAGAGAGAGAGAGAGAGAGAGAGAAAGAGAGAAGAGAGAGAGAGAGAGAGAGAGAGAGAGAGAGAGAGAGAGAGAGAGAGAGAGAGGAGAGAGAGAGAGAGAGAGAGAGAACGCTATTTAATGTCTTCCATAATTATTGCTAAAGAGATTATACTGTGCTTCTGCCGGAAGAAAAGGTAAGGTAAGATAAGGCAGGGCAGGGCAAGGTAATGTAAGGCAGGGCAGGGCAAGGTAAGGCAGGGCAAGGTAAGGCAGGGCAGGGCAAGGTAATGTAAGGCACGGCAGGGCAAGGTAAGGCAGGGCAAGGTAAGGCATGGCAAGGTAAGGCAGGGCAAGGTAAGGCAGGGCAAGGTAAGGCAGGGCAAGGTAAGGCAAGGTAAGGCAGGGCAAGGTAAGGCAGGACAAGGTAAGGCAGGGCAAGGTAAGGCAGGGCAAGGTAAGGTAGGGCAAGGTAAGGCAGGGCAAGGTAAGGCAGGGCAGGGCAAGAAGGAAGGAGGGGTAGAGGGAAGGAGACGAAAGGCATTGAACTTCAGCAGCAGTAGTCCAGAGCCAGTACAGAACATTGACCCAGCTTAGACATTTCTTTGCCGCCATCCTCCTTCCCCACTCATCATCACCAAAGAAGAACTGAATGCTTCTCTCCCCCTTCCTCCCTGACTTCCCAGTGAGTGAGTGTGTTGTGTGTGGGGGGGGGGGGGTATCCAGAAGGGAAAGCGACAGGTGTGGCGAGGAAAGGCGGGGGAGCTTTCAGCCTGCTAGTCTTATCGGCCATGAAAGCTTTCATCTTACCTTTCCTTTCCTTCCCTTCCCCTCTAGCTCTCTGCTGTGGAGTCACCTGACTCCCTTCTATTTAATTTTATGTCCTTCTTTCCTCAAGAATTGAACGAGCTTTTTCAATTATTATTTATTTCCTAATCTCACGTTTTGGGAAATATTTAGCACAGGAAACATGAACGGCATGTATTTTTCTTCATAAGTAAATAATTTCCTTCCTGAAAAATTACAGACTTGTGTACGTCTCCCCCCCCCCCCCCCCCTTTTTTTTTTTTCTTTTCTCATACCTCTCTATTCACGATTGCATTTTGTTGCTGCTGTTGTGATGTGATCGTTATAGTAGGTTTAGAAAAAGGAAGGAAGAACCGGGCAACTATGGCCAGTGACAAGGATGTCTGCAGTTTTATATATATATAGAGAGAGGAAGGACGGTGGCAGGATGGTTAAGACGTTCGCCTGCCAATATGTAAATCGTGAGTTTCTGGGTTCGTACCCAGCCTCGCCCTTTCTTCCCAGTTTGACGAAAAAATCGAACTGAATGTCAAAGTCATTCGGATGAGACTCAAAACCGAGGCCCCGTGTGCGAATGCACGCAGAATATCTTGCGCACACGTTAAAACCCCGTTCCACCTTTCGGAAGAGTAGGCCATCGTGTGCCGGTAGGAGCGGATGACAAAATTATAACAAACCAGCATGCACACAGATGTCGTGTTTAGACACCATCCCTGAGGAAAAATCGGGGAGTTGGAGTCCCAGAGCGGCTCGGGGCTGTAGGTATATGGCAACGTTCTGGTGGCTCCTGCGACGGTACTGGAACCATTCGTATCGGTCAATGCCCTTCCAATGGATCATTCCAGTGCCGTGGAGAGGGGGGGTCTGCTGCATGGGTAACAGCTTGCCCTCCATACATACTTGCCCAGGCTTTGCGCTCTAAAGACTAGAGCGCAACTCCATAGTCTTCCGAGACTGATGAGTGCCTACTATCTATATATATATATATATATATATATATATATATATATATATATATATATATATATATATATATATAGCTTGGCCAGTAGTTTATTATTCGTTATAATTATTCAAATGGATCACTTCAGATGAGTTCAGTACAAACTTCACTAGTTCACCTAAGCAGTTTTCTGTTTTTTCGGATTGTAGTTGTTCCCAAGTGTTTCTCTAACAAACACAATACATAAGAGAAGGCCATCGTGTGCCGGTGGGAACAGATGACAAGACTGACAAAACTGCATACACACGAGGACTGGATGTAAAAAAAAAAAAAAAAAAAAAAGCACATGAGTGCTTATTCCATTATCCTCTATATAAAAGAATAAATAAAATGCCAAGCGTCTCTCTAAGTGACAGTGTACAGGCAAATGCACAATGGCCACTTGAAAACTGCTTCACCTACTGTGCAACCTCAGTTTTGGAGCAAAGTCTCGAGTATATGCATGCTAGGTAACTATGTTTGTGTCAACCTTATAACTGACCATTACATAACTGGCGCACGCTTCCTTAAAAAATAAACAAACAAGCAGGCAGGATTTACGTGCTCAAGATTAATATCATTTTTGTGTGAAAGAAATGCACTAGATTGGAATCCAAACCAATTGTTGTTCAATGAGAAAAAAACTCTTCAAGTTTTGTCAATTCTGTCATCCGTACCCGCCGGCACACAATGGCTTACTCTCCCAAAAAGCTGAACATGTGCGCAAGCTGTTCTACGTGCGTTCGCACACGGGGCCTCGGTTTATAGTCTCATCCAAAAGACTTTTGGGGAGAGTGGAGTCAGCACTGATGTTAACTCCAGGGGAAAAATTCCCTCAACCGGGAATCGAACTCGGGTCGTCAAATAGCGAGCGCAATGTTCCGACCACTAGGCTATCCCGTCCCCCTTATCAGTGACATGGACTTAGTCTTGTCCAACTCAGAGCCCGACACGCTAGGCAGGTGTACTACTAGGCTATCAGCCCGCCCCCAGGAGAGGCATCACTGCGCCGTGATGGGCGCATCAAAGAGGGTGTAGCCCAAGGTTATCAGCTAACACCCCACACTTTCACCAACAAACCTGGCAATACAAGAGCAGCTAGGACCACTTACTTTGCTGTGTGTGTGGGTGTGTTTGTGTGGTGTGTGTGTGTGTGTGTGTTGTGTGTGTGGTGGTGTTTGTGGTGTGTGGTTGTGTGTGTGTGTGGTGTGTGTGTTGTGTGTGTTGTTGATGTTTGTCTGTGTGTGTGTGTGTGTGTGTGTGTGTGTGTGTGTGTGTATGTGTGTTGTGTGTGTGTTGTGTTGGGAAAGCGTGTTGGAAAGTCGTGGGTCTCTCTAATTGGCTCCCTTATTGCTGCCCTTGTGGCTATGGTAATAGTTTGTTGTAGGTAGAGAGGAGGATTTACGTCCAGCCCTCAACACAATAACCGATAAGCCTTGTGCATGCGGGTCGGCAACACTTTGCTGGTAGAGAGTTGCCGATATGGGGGGAAGGGCCAGTTATGGAGGAGGGGGAGGAAGAAGAAGAACAAGAAGAACATGATGATGATGATGATGATGATGATGATGATGATGATGATGATGATGAAAAGAGAAGAAGAAGAAGAAGAAGAAGAAGAAGAAGAAGAAGAGAGAGAGAGAGAGAGAGAGAGAGAGAGAGAGAGAGAGAGAGAGAGAGAGAGAGAGAGAGAGAGAGAGAGAGAGTGAGTGTCTGTCTGTCTGTCTGTCTGTCCTGTCCTGTCTGTCTGTCTGTCTCTCTGTGATGTGTAACGCCTTGTTTCTGTCATTATTTGTGTGGGGTCTGTAAAAAGTATAGTTCATGCTTTCTCCCTCCAAACTCCACACACACACACACCACCACACACCACACACACACACACACACACACACACCTACACACAATATTCTGACTTGCCACTGACAGCTTTGTTGCTTGTTGTTGCAGACATCGACGAATGCGCCACGGAAGGAGGGAAGTACGGGCACCACTGCCACAGTCACACGTGTGTGTCAACACCCCGGGGTCCTACCGCTGCCAGTGTCGCCAAGGTTACCACCGCCTGGATGACTACACCTGCCAGAAGGACAAACCCCCCTCACACCACTCCTCCTCCGCCCCCTCCTCCTTCTCCAAGACCAGCCCGCTTTACCTCCTCGCCCCTCTACTGCTCCTGAGTTGTCTGATCGTTGCGCCCTTGCCAGGACAGTTACGGCCCCTGCCGGGGGGACAGTTGCGGCCCCTTACCTCTTAGGCTTCAGCGTATACTACTACTAGCTGCGTTACATGTTGCGGTGTGAGGACTGTGTGGGCTGGGTGGGTGGGTGTGTGGGCTGAGTGACGTGCCACACGAGCGTGACGTGACGTGACGTGACGTGACGTGACGTTCTGCCCACACCCTCTTCAGCGTCTCCCTTTGTCTTTCTGTACAACTCGCTCCTCCCTTCCTCCAGCAGGCGAGGGAGTCCTGCTGACTGAGTGATGCTGCAGGAGAGAGGTCTGGACACCCAGAGCCTGAAGGATCTCTACAGTGGAGTGGGACTTTGTTATTTTTTTGGTGTTGGTGGTGAGGGGGGGGGGGGTGGCTTTTAGGTACCAGACCTACGAGTTTCTGTGGTCCTGTGTAGATTTATCAGGACATTGTTTTCATTGAGGAGGGAAACTAAGTTTTGTTTTGATGTTTTATTCCCCAGTATCTGTTGTGTGGGGTTACAGACTTTTTTTTTTTTAAATCAGACTTTACAATCTTGTGTAAGCCTTGCATATCTGTATCTGCAGTCGTTTTTGTTTTTTTTAAGATAGTGTATATCACGCCTAGATTTATCAAATCAAAGCTGAGTAGTCAGATTCCATGTCTAGTGAGGAATCTGTGTCGCCTTTCAAGTTCTCCACTCCTGACCACATTTATACAATGTCTATGTACCTCACGCATCTCGATCTGAAACCCCAAGCCCTCCTGCTTTCATGAAAAGCATTGCTACCTACACTGGTGTACTTTCCTTTTCTGTAAGCTTGTCTGAGGCTCTGTCCTGAAGGGTTATTACTTGCCATGACTCTCTGCTTCCAAGAAAAGGAGTGTTAGAGAATCGAAATTTTAAAAAAAATGTTGACTTGTTTCTAATCTTGTATTCAGGTGATTATCATAAGGTGTAAGATGTCGACTAAGTAGCTTTGTCAGGCCATGCAGGAGGGTCCACATCATTTGTGTCAGCGTCTGGTGGGTTATGAAAAACAAAACCTGTCCAGCATGCATCCTATACAAAAAGTGAGCTGCTCTGAAGACAGAATGTGTCAGCTGAAGCCAGCAGGCAGACAGACCTCCTGCAGGTGACAGGCACAGGGGGAGACCAGGCAACTGTGCAACCCACACAACAAAGGAACGCAGAGAAGACAAGAATTTACACTACTTTATAGGAATGTGAAGAAGATATTTTGCATATTTTGCCTCCCTCGCCTCCAACCCCCTCTATCCAACACACACACACACACACACACACACAACACCACACCACACACACACACACACACACACACACACACACTCTCTCTCTCTCTCTCTCTCTCTCTCTCTCTCTCACACACACACACACACACACACACACACGCACACGCACACGCCACACACACACACACACACACACACACACAACATACAACATCTTCTTCCATTCCGTTCCCTATAATTTCTGTTGCTCCATGTCCCTTTCTAACCTTTCATTCTCATGACACTAGTTTGTTCTGATGGGCATAGTTTACCAGTTTCCCTATGTTTTTGGTGCTGACAAATTCATTCACTATCCCTCACTTAAAGGTAGTCCACCCCTATTCAATAGATTGCTCGTTAAGGGAAAAACATTTAAAAACAAAACAAAAAAACATTGGATTGATGACAAAGTAAACAAAAGTTGGAAGAAAGATATATGAATGGATAGGCATTTCAAAGCATTTTTCCCCAGCTGTCAGTTTACCTCCCCCTTTTCCCCAG
>CM060333.1:7388866-7421366 GCA_030674155.1 Stramonita haemastoma
AAAAACCAACATTTTTTTTCCCTTGGGGCCCCTTCTTTTTTCCTCTCTTTACAACAACCACACCCAAAAAACCAACCAACCCCAAAACCAACCAACAAAACAACACACCCCCACCTTACTCGCTTCCTCCTTTACAACACCAAATCCCCCTCAAAGCACTCCACCCACCCCCCTCCCTCACCCCCCACCCCCCCCTCCCCCCCCCCACCCCCACCCCCAACACAACACACAAAATTTTAAAAAATATACTATCGCCCTACTTTTTTAAAAACCCCCAAACCAACCAAAAGTGAAAATCCAGGCCGTTTCAGGTTTTCTTTGAAGGGTTGGGGGGGGGCTTGTTGGGGGGCCCCCCAAGGAATGGAAACCCCACAGAAACCCTTGCTCGTTTTGTTGGTGCATACTTACATACAAACACAACCCAAAACCCCAACACACCTCCACAACCACAACCCCCACACCCCAACCCAAAAAACACCAAAAACCCCAAAACACACACAAACAAAACTGGCGCGTGTTGTGCAAACAAAAAAGTGCTAAACAAAAACCTTTCAAGGTGCCCGGTTTTTTTTCTTTTCATCCCCCTTTCCCCCCCCCCCCGGGAAAGGAGGAGAAGGCCTTCCCCATAATTTTATTTTTAGAACCCAATTTTGGGCCCCCTTAGAAATTTTTTATTTTAAAATCAGGGTCCCCAAATCCAGGTTTTGAAAACCCAAATTCTTGAAAAGATCCATTGTTGCCCTGGGTTGGGGCTTTCCCCTCAGTGCTGAATCCAAATTTCCCCCCCAAAAGTTTTTTTCGGAAAAGTCTGTAAAAAAACCCAGGCCCCCGTGTTTTCCCAACGCAAAGCCCGAACCATTTTTGGCCCCCCAAACGTTAAAACCTGTTTCCCCTTTTTTCGTAATTTGTAGGCCTTTGTGTTTCCGATGGGAAAAGTTGGGGCCCCTATTTTTAAAACTGATTTCAAGGGGACTGGAATTGGAAAAAAAAGTCAGAAATGCTTATTCCCTTTTTTCCTGATTTAAAAAGGAAAAAAAAATAAATAAAAATTTCCCCCCCCCCCCCCCCCTTTTTTAAAGGCCCCCCCTGCAGGAGGGAACAATTTACCCCCCCCCACCCCCCCCCCCTTTTTATTTCCAATTTTTCTCCTCCAAACCCCCACCCCCCCACCCAAATCAGCGGGTTTCGCAAAACACTAGAAATTGTAGAAAAAAGCAGCAGCAGCAGCAGCAGCTGCAGACATGTTTTTGGGGTTTTGGTTTATCAAACCCCCAAACTGTGGCGATAATGGATTTTCTCAGGGGAACCTTAACTTCCCCCGCTAGCTGGGCCCGTTTTTTAAAAAGTTACCCCCCCCCCGCCCTTCGGGGAAAGTCCTGTGTGGGGGCCAACAGGGGCAAGGACCCCCCCCCCCCGTGTGTGGCCCCCCCAGTCCCCCTTCCCCCTTTCCCCCCCCCTTTTTTTTTTTTCCCCCCCTCTCCTCCCCGCCGTCTGCCCAAAACACCCCCGATGTACCTCCCGAACCCGAAAGGGCAAAACCCCCCTCGTGGGGCGCTTTGGGCTTATTTTTGGCCCAAAAAGGGCTGCCCCCCTGAAAAGTCAGGTGTCATCCAAGGGTGGCTTTGGGATATTTGAAAAGGGTTGGACCCTTTAAAAAAATCACCCCCCAAAACCCCCCCCCCTTCCCCATTTTCCCTGCCCTTTTTCCCCCTTTTTTAAAAATAATTGCCCCCCCCGATGGGTAAAACTTTCCAAATAAAAAAATATCCAAAAATTTATCTCTTGAATTTTAGGAAAAGGTTTTAAAATTTCCCTCTGGGCTCAAAAATGAGGTTTTGTTTTTTTCCAATTTCCTCTTAAAATCAAAAAAGGCCCTGTCCCCCAACCCCCAAACAAACCGAAGAATTAAAAAAGGGCCCGTTTTCCCCCCAAACCTACCTTTTATCTTTAAAGTTTCCCCGGGGCAAAGTAGGGAAAAAAAGCCCCAACTCAACAACCCCCTTTCCCAAAAGTCTTTCTTCCCGAAATTTTAAATCTGCTTTTACGTCATCCAACCCGCCTTTAAAACCCCTTTTGGCCCACTTTAAAAACGCTTCTTCTTGCTTCCGACTCCGGGGAAGGGCTTCCTTCTCGCTCGACCCCAAATGGTCTGCAGCCTTTGGGCACTATAGAACCCCTGGGTTATTCTGCCCCGTTCCCGAAAAACGTTTTTCTGTTATTGGAACCCTTTTCCCCACCCGGGTTTAGTTCACGCTTTTTAAAAGGACCGATTCCAAACAGGGTTTTAAAAAAAACAAGATTTTAAAAATCAATTTGTGAAGAGAGAGAGGGAGAGAAAAGGGGTTGGAGAGAGAGAGGGAGAGGAGAGAAATAGGGAGTTGAAGGGGGGGGAGAAAGGGGGAGAAGAGAGGGGGGGGGGGGGCGGGAGGTTGGGGAGCCCCCCGGGGCCCCAGCCCCCCCGGAAAACCGTTTTAGGAGGGCTTTGAGTTTCCTTAGCAAGGGGGTTTGGGAAATCCTCCCAAACAAGTTTTTTCCCCCCAAAGACCCCCAAACCCCCCTCCCTCTACTTCGCTTTCCCTTTTCCCCCCCCTTTTGCCCTTTATCCCAATTTCCCCCTTTTCCGTCGGCAACCCCCCCCCCCCTTTCCCTTTCCCTCCCAAACCCAAGCCAGACCCTTAAATTTCAAAAGAACGGGCCCCCCAAATTTCAGGTTCCCCCCCCTGAAACCCCACCCCGTCTTTTGGTTAATGGGCCCGGCTTTGGGAAAATTTCCCCTTGTTTTTCGTTTCTTTTCCATTCTTTTTTTCCCGTTCTTTTTTCTGTCTTTTTTTTTTTCTTTTTTGTCTTTTCCCCCTTTTTTTTTTCTTGTCCTTTTTTTTTTTCCCTTTTCTTTTTTTTCTTTTTTGGTTTTTTTCTTTCTTTCTTTTTTTTCTTTCGTTTTTTCTTTCTTTTCTTTCTTTCTTTCTTTCTTTTTTCCTCCCTTTCCCGTTTTTTTTCTTTTCTTTCCCCCTTTTTTTCCCCCCCCCCCTTCCCCCCCTTTTTTTCTTTCCCCCCCTTTTCTTTCCTTCTTTCTTTCTTTCCCCTTTCCTTTCCCCCCCCTTCCCCCCTTTCCTTTTTTTCCCCTTTCTTTCCCCCCCAACCCCCATTGTTCCCCCCGGGTTGCCAGGGTTTCCCCTTTCCTGGTTTGGGGGGGGAAGGGGGGGAGGGGGGGGGAGGGGGGAGGGAAGGGTGTTTTTAAATTTGGGTGGAAACAAAAGAGAACAGCCTCAACACCCCCCTCTTCTCTTCGCTCTCTCTTCCTCTCTCCTCCTCTCCCCCACTCTCTTCTCTCCTCTCTCTCCCTCCCCCTCCACCTCCCTCCCTCCCTCCCTTCCCCCAAAGCACTTTTTGTGACTGGGTTCTCAGGGAATGTGTGTGGCCCCCCATACCCCTTAACGGGACCCCCATCATCTCGTCTTTTGTATTTGCCAGGAGAGTTTAATTCCAGTCTAGGGGTGGTGGGTGGATTTTCTAATTGAGGCCTGGATGGGGGGAAAGTCTTGGAATCTTTCTTTTTTTGTTTTTGGCTTGTAGGGTTCCCTTTTTGTCCTGCCTTTGTGTGTTTTGCTGCAAGGGTGGTTGGGGGGGGGGGGGGGGGGGGCGGTGTTATTTTTGTTTTAATAAAAAATGTTTAAAACAAAATTTCCCCCCAAGGGGGGAAACTCCCCCCAAATTTTTTCTTTTGGAAAATTTTGGGTTGTGACATGGGGTTGGTTTTTTTTGGATAGGATGGGAAAGGGGTTTGGATTTTTTGGTTTTTTTTTAAAATTTGGGGTTTTGTATTGTTTGGGGATAGGGGTGGGGTATTTTTGATAAAAAATTATTTATGTTTTTTGTGACATAAAAGAATGTGTTATTTTTTTTAAAATAAAAATTTTTAAAATTTTTTATGATAAAAATTTTTTTATGATTTTAAAATTTAAATAATATTTTAAAACGTTATAAAATTTTAAAATTGATTTGATATGATTTTATATTTTTCGATTTTTTTCGAAAAGATTTTAATATTTTTATATAATTTTTAAATTTTTAAAAATTTTTAAAAATAAATAGGTTTTAATAAAAACCCCTTTTTCTTTTTAGGGGTTCCAAAATTTTTGAGCTTTCCCCAAGAACATAGATTTTAAAGGTTAAAAGCGGTGTTTAAAATTAAAAAAAATTAAAAAAAAAGGGGGGGGGAAAGGGGGGGGGGGGGGGGGGGGGGGGGGGGGGGGAGGGGGACTTTTTCTGAACCCAAAGGGGGGTTTTTCAAATGGTTGCCAATCCACTTGGAAAACACAAAAAAAGCTCCCCTTTTAATTTTTCCCGGGGGAAAAACCCAGTTCCTGCCCCGAGCTTTTCTCGCCCCCCTTTTAAAAGGTGAAAAAAGGGGGGAAAAAGGTTTTGGTTTTGGGGGGGTTTGGGGGTGGAAAAGATGATGGTGGGGGGTTTTGGGGAAAAGGAGGGGTGTTTGGGGTTTTGGGTTTTGTTTTGATGATGATGATGTTTTATGATGGGGGTGATGTGACACGACGACGGGGCGACGACGGGGGGGAAAACGAAAAAGACGATGAGGGGTGGGGATGACGGGGGAGATGATGTTGTTGAGGGGTGATGATGATGTTTATGATGGGATGATGGTGTGATGATGATGTGATGTTTTAAAAGAAAGAAATAGGGGGGAATAAAGGGTTTTAAGGGGCGATAAGGGTTTTCTGGGTAGGGTGGTTCTAATGGGGGGGCGGAGATTTTGATGGTGAAAATTTGGGGTGTGCTGATGGTGTTTTTAACTAAAACGCTGGGGGCGATGTTGAGGGGGGTTTTTGGAAAACGACGACGACGATGATGATGATGTTTTTGTTTTTGATGATGTTGTGTTGATGGGGGTTTTTGATGAGTGATGGGGGATGTTTTTTCCCATTTTGGTATTAAGTTCTTCAGTGGGGTGGTTTTTGGGGTGCGCTCTGGTTTGAATGTTGATGGGCGGTACTGATGCTTTCCCCCTTTTAGTAAAAATTTTTTTTAAAAATGTTTTTAGTGTGGTTTTGGTTTTCGTTTTGAATTTTTATTTTTTTACTTTTTTTTTTTTTTTTTTTTTATTTTTGTCTCTTTTGCAGCCCAAAACTTTAAAAAATGGGAAATATTCGCCAATGGGGTAAAAAAAAGTCCTGGGGATGTGTGGGGTGTTTGTTACCCCTGAGGGGGAAAACGTTATTTTGGGGCCGGGCCCCTTTTTTTTTCTGTTAAGGGGTTTTGCTTAACCCTTTTTTTGCATTTCCCAATCCTTCTTTTTCTTCTCTCCTCTTCTCTTTTCTACCCTCTCTCTTCTCTTTCTCTCTCTCTCTCTCTCTCTTCTCCTCTCTTCTTCTCCTTTTTCCTTTTTCTCTTTTCAACTTCTCTCAAAACTCTCTCTTCCCCTCTCCCCTTTTCTCTCCCTTCTCTCTCTTACTTCTCCTCTCTCTCTCTCTTCTCTTCTCTTCTTTCTCTCTCAAACACACCCATACATTTTTCCCTTCAATTTTTTTTGCTATTTTTTAAGGGGCCCTTTTTTAAATTGTAGGGGCCCCCCTGTTTAGGGTGTTTTTTCTTTTCTTCAACTTCTTTTCTTTTCTTCTTTTTCTTCTTCTTATTCTTCTTTTCTTCTTCTTTTCTTTTTTTTTTCTTATTTTCCCCCCTTTTTTGGGTTAACAAAATTTTTTTAATTTTTTGTTTTTTTTTTTTTCAGAAAACATTTTTTTTTAATTTTCCTCCCAAAAGCACGTGTTTTTTCACAGGCCTTCTGCTATTTTAATCTCTTTTTTGTCCCCACCCCAAAAAAAAAAAAATAAAAAAGAAAGGAAAATAAGAATACTGAGGAATTTTGGGGGAAAAACCCATACAGCCTTAAAGAAGGTGAGTAAAATGCCCCCCCTAAAAAAAAATGGTCTTTTCTCTTTTGTCCCGTGCAGAGTGGGTAAAGTCCGGGGGCCCGGGGTTTGCAATTTTTCGGGGCAACTAAAGACTTTCTTTTTTGAAACAGCAGCAGCAACAGCCCCCTGAGGTGGGGGGTGGGGGGGGTGGGGGGAGGGGACGTGGGGGTACAAAAAAAAAAGGGGGTACTTTTTTTTCTTTTTTGTTGCGGGGAAAGGTTTAAGTTTTTGGGGTTTCCCCGCGCTCAGTCAGGTGTTTTCCGGAGGGTATTCCCATCCGATTTCGCCCTCGCTGTTGGGTTTGGTTTGTTTAGGATTTGGCTTGTCTTGTTTTGTGTGTGTGTGTGTGTGGTGTTGGGGTTTGGGGTGTGTGTGTGTGTGTGTGTTGGGGGTTTGTTGTGTGTTTGTGTGTGTGTGTGTGTTTTTTGTGAGTGAGTGAGTGATTGGGGTTTGGTGAGGGGAGTGATTTGGGTGAGTGTGCGGGGTTTTTTTTATTTTTTTTTTCATTTTATTTTTTTCTTTTTTCCAGGATAATTGAATAAGCACTCTGTGTTTTGGGGGTTTTTTACATCCAGTCCCCTGTGCGGGGGTTTTGTAGATTTTGTTTCCGTTCCCAACGAAGTGTGTCTGTCTCTGTGTGTCCGAGTCTGTGGGGATGTGCTCGCACGTGCTGGTTCTTGGGCATGCATTTACCTTTGATACACTTTTTCTTTTCAAGTGCTTTTTTTGCGAAGACTAATGTGTTGATCTGGAGACGAGAAGGAATAGCCTATTGTTCAGAAGAATTGCGGGGCCCAATTTGAGACCCGGGTTTGTTTCCCCGGGGTTGAGGGGATTTTTCCTCTGGAGTTAACATCGTGGGGGACTCCCCTTTTCACCAAATTTCTTTCGGTTGGGGAAATTTAAACCGAGGCCCCGTGGTGAACGAAACGCAGAACATTTTTGCGCACAACGTTAAACCTGTTTTCCGCTTTTTCGTTATGAGTAGGCCATCGTGAGCCGGTGGGGGAAATCTTATTATAAAACTGCTTTTACACGGGAAGGATGTAAAAAATAAAGCTCTTTAGTGGGTTTTTCCATTATCCTCGATTAATAAAATAAATTAAAAAAAAAAAAAAATTTTGCTTGCTTTTTTCCCTTTTAAGCCTATATTTTCAAGTACTAAATCTTTTGCGCAGACTAAAATGTGTTGTTGATTGCACTAGCTGTCGGGAATCCACCACTTTCAGCTCCTGTCGCGGTAATTTATCCCACCCTAGGTTTTTGGCCGTGGGGGCTTTTTTAGAGGAGCTGCCACACTTTGGACTAGGGTTAAAAGGGAAGAGCGCGCTAATTTTTTAAACTCATGACAAAGGCCTTTCTGAGTGATGTTGGCTTTGTTTCACTGTGTGTGTGGGCACTCCTTGCTGACCCCGGAGTGTGTGTGTGTGTGGTTTAATGTGCAGAAACGGTCAGGGTGGGGTTGCCGACGCCAGGGGGCCCCCTGACCAGCTGTCCAGCCCTCACCTGCCCGCCCGCCCGACCGTTGCCCGGTTTCAAGGGGCCCTTTTGCCCTGTTTTGTAAAGGTAGGTTGTTTTTTTCACGTCTGTCGGTTTTATTTTTTCTGTCTGTCGGTTTCATTTGTTGGGATTATCCCCTCTGTCGTGTATGTGTCTGTCTCCGTCTGTTGGTCTTTTGTTGTTCCGTTTTGTCGGTCTAAATTTTCTGTCCCCGTCTGCGGTCTATTTGTTTTGTCTCCGGGCTGTTGGGGGTACTTGTCTGTCTCTCGTTTTTTTATGGGGCTGTACGCTTTGTTTATGGTTTGCAAGACGACCGGCCCCCGGAAGTAGACTGCGATTTTTCCAAAAAAAGTATACATCCCCTTTGCTAGCAAAAATTTTCAGGATAGAAATGACGATGTTCCAAAAAAAAGTTTTTCAACAATTTGCAGCAGATTGCGGATAGAACTGACGATGTTCCAAAAAGTTTTACATCAAATTTGCAGCAGTTGCAGGATAGAATTGACGAGTTCCAAAAAAAGGATGCATTTAATTTGCAGCAGTTTGCGGAAGAAAATGAGATGTTCCAAAACAGTAGGGATCAATTTTTCAGAGATTGCAGGATAGAAAATGACGTGTTCCAAAACGGGATGCATCAATTTTTCAGCAGATTGCAGGATAGAACTGACGATGTTACAAAACAGTATGCATCATATTTGCAGCAGATTGCAGGATAGAACTGACGATGTTCCAAAACAGTATGCATCAATTTGCAGCAGATTGCGGGATAGAACTGACGATGTTCCAAACAGTATGCATCAAATTGCAGCGGTACAGATGACTATCTTGGCCAAGTTGTTACTGTCGATGGAGATATTTATGGTTCATCCTTTTACATCAGGAAAGCAGTAGTCAAAAACACAGTTAAAAAAAGTTTTGATTCACTTGCCTTCAAAATACAAAAGTAAGGGTGACCCTGCACAGTGGTATGCAGTCTTTAGGAGATGGCAGATGATTGCCTGCTTGTTGACTCCTCATGTTGCCTATTGAGACGTGAGTCATGATTTATCTATTCTGACGTAACTCAGGGTGTAGCCTATTGTGACTCATGATGTGTCTATTCTGATGTGACTCATGATGTATCCTTTTGTGACATGACTCGTGATGTATTCTATTCTGACATGACTTATGTTGTATCATTTTGGACAATGAAAATTGATGTAATATTCTTAGATGACTCAAGGTGTATCTATTGTGACGTGACTCAAGGTGTATCTATTGTGACGTGACTCATGATGTGTCTATTCTAACGTGACTCATGATGTATCTTTTCTAATCGTGACTCATGATGTGTCTATTTCTAACGTGACTCATGATGTGTCTATTCTAACGTGACTCATGATGTGTCTATTCTAACGTGACTCATGATGTGTCTATTCTAAACGTGATCATGGATGTGTCTATTCTAAACGTGACTCATGTGTATCTATTCTAACGTGATCATGATGTATATATTCTGACGTGACTCATGATGTGTCTATTTTGACGTGACTCATGATGTGTCTTTCTGACGTGACTCATGATGTGTCTATTCTGACGTGACTCATGATGTGTCTATTTTGACGTGACTCATGATGTGTCTATTCTGACGTGACTCAGATGTGTCTATTCTGACGTGGCTCATGATGTATCTATTCTGACGTGACTCATGGGTGTGTCTATTGTGGCGTGACTCATGATGTATCTATTTGACATTGACTCCTGATGTATCTATTGTGACGTGACTCCTGATTATCTATTGTGACGTGACTCCTGATGTATCTATTCTGACGTGACTCCTGATGTATCTATTCTGACGTGTACTCATGATGTATCTGTTGTGACGTGACTCCTGATGTATCTGTGTTGACGTGACTCCTGATGATCTGTTGTGACGTGACTCCGATGTATCTATTCTCTGTCTGTTTCAGGACAAGATTTCTGTTCAGGGGGCACGACTGTCACCAAAATGCCAGCTGTGTCAATCTGGCCACCCAGTATGCCTGTCAATGAAACCTGGTTTTCAGGGAGTGGAAAACATTGCCAAGGTCTGTACACTGTCTGAACTGAACCTTCTGTCTATTTCTTTTATTTATTTATTTATTTATTCTTTTAATATCGAGGATAATGGAGTAAACGCCTTGGTGCTTTTTTTCATCCTGTCCCCGTGTGTTGCAGTTTTGTAAATATTGTCATCTGTTCCCACAGGCACACAATGGCGTGCGTTTGCACAGGGGCCTTGGTTTGCAGTCTCATCCGAAAGACTTTTGGGGAGAAAGGAGTCGCCACTGATGTTTATCCAGGGGAAAAGCCCCTGACAGGATCGAACTCGGGTCGTCAATTGCGAGCGCAATATTCTTACACAGGCTATCCCGTCCACACCCGTCCCGTCTGTCGATCTGTTTGTCTGTCTGTCTGTCATGTCTTCTCCTTTTTGGGACTGTCCGTATATATGTATAATGTGTGTGTATATATTTATATATATATATATATATATATAATATATATATATTTATATATATATATATATATATATATATTTAATATATATATATATATATATATGGCTTTCATTGGGAACAAAAACAAAGCCAAGATCTGATTTGTGGAACTCTCATCTGCTTGTCTTGTTTCTCTGTATCTCCAGATCGTTGTAAATCTGTCTGTCTGTCTGTCTGTCTGTCTGTCTGTCTGTCAGTCTGTCAGTGCAGTCTTCTATTCAGTAGTAGGCGATGGAAAACCTCACCAAAAAGAAGTGCACGATCTGGATGTCTCTCTGCAGAACTGTTCCTTTTTTCTGAGGTCATTGACAAAACCTTGGAATCTTTCCTTTCTTTTGAATCCCTCAGTCTTGAAACTTACTTTCGTATGATTTATTTATCCTTGAAATCAGTTTATTCTGGGATGTATCGTCTCTGATATTCTGATCGGGGACGGGATAGCTTAGTGGTCAGAACATTGCGCTCGCAGTTGATGACCCGGGTTCGATTCCCGGTCGAGGAAATTTTTCTCCTGGAGTTACATCCGTGCCGACTCCACTCTCCCCAAAGTTTTTCGGATGAGACTGTAAACCGAGGCCCCGTGTGCAAACGCACGCAGAAACATCTTGCGCACACGTTAAATCCTGTTCCGCTTTTCGTAAGAGTAGGCCATCGTGTGCCGTTGGGAACAGATGACATTTACAAAACTGCTTACACGTGGGGACTTGATGTAAGAAAAAACAAAAAAACCATGAGTGCTTATTCCATTATCCTCGATATAAAAGAATAAATAAATAAAATAAAATAAATCATTAGGGTCTGTTGTTCTTTCATTAAACCAGGCTTAACAACAAATGTCAGATCGATTGGTCGGCGCTCTGACAATCTAAGCCATACGTACCTCTCCTGGACAGTCACAACGCTGACTACTTGACTTGTTGTTGTTGTGCGTTTTCCAGCTTAACACCCAGGGGGTCGTCACCCAGATTGTGCACTCCGACTCACTCGTCCCACCTGGGAATCACTGTGAGATTGAAATTACACACTGAATGAGAAGTTTGCGTGTATGGCTCTTTTTAAGTGCCTCGCCATATAGGCAGCCATACTCAACTTCTCAGGATTTTTCTTCTCTAAATTTAAAGGAGAATGCAGATTGTTATGTTAAGACCTTGTCATGGCTCAGGCAGTCTTAGCAAAAGATTATGATATAACAATAATTATTTTTAGTGTAGGCCTTGGCAATAAACGGACACCAACAACTGACACAGCCAAACTTGTTACCTATTCATTTATCCTCAAAATAAAATAATTTGAATTGAATTGAACTCTTCTCTCTCTCTCTCTCTCTCTCTTCTCTCTTCTCTCTCTCTCTTCTCTTCTCTCTCTCTCTCTCTTCTCTCTCTCTCTCTCTCTCTCTCTTCTCTCTCTCTCTCTCTCTCTCTCTCTCTCTTCTCTCTCTTCTCTCTCCCTCCTCTCTCCTCCTCCTCCTCCCTCTCCTTTCTCTCTCTCTCTCTCTCTCTCCTCTCTCTCTCTCTCTCTCTCTTCTCTCTCTCTCTCTCTCTCTCTCTTCATCTCTCTCTCCCTCCCTCCCTCCCTCCCATCCCCACCCAAACACTGTCTCTTACAAGAAAAGAGATGAAACACTAGTTCATTCCCCCCCACCCCATATCAGGCGTGAAGAGAGAAGAAAGCTGAATACACTTTATCCCGCCACCCTATCGGCGTCCCCTTATCTCTCATCAAGCAACTCATTAGACAATTAACCATTGTCAGACAAATGAGCCTCCTTACCGGAAATGACCCAGTCATTCAGTGCCACGCACGAGCAATGACAGGTTATCCGTCTGTCTGCTTCCGGTTGAGATTATGAGCATGCTCGAAAAAAAAAACTTCTTAACTGTAGGAGAAAAGGGAAAGAAAGAAAAAAAGGAAAGACCAAGCAAACTAAATAAAACAGACAAATAGCTGTGCACTGTAGCACCGTTGTGTTTGGTACAGCTTTAAAAATTAGGCCTAGCTCAGCTGGTGCCAGTTTGGAGGACTGAGTTAGATAAGTGGCTGTTCCAATTAGACAAACCTCTGCAACGTGGTGCTATAATTTATTTCAAAAAGTTAGATACATGCTTTTTTTCTAATGCATGCACGCACGCTTGCACGCACGCGCGCACTCGCACACACACACGTACACCCACACACATACCGGTCCAAATACACCTTGATCGTATCGCTTTCATACGTGCTTCTACACATAAATGTGCTCACTCTTAGATCAGTCCATGCCCATAGCTCCCCCTTTGTTTGTGTCCAATATCACTTTTATGTGAACAGACGTAAAATTGAATACCAACACACAGTAAACACACACACACACCACACACACACCACACACACACAACACACACACACACACACACACACACACACACACACACACACACACACACAGGGAGGGAGGGGAGAGAGAGAGACAAAGACAGAGACAGACAGAAGAGAGCGAACAGAGACAGCAGAGAGAGAGAGAGGAGGAGAGAGAGAGAGAGAGAGAGAGAAAGAGAGAGGAGAGAGAGAGAGAGAGAGAGAGAGAGAGGAGAGAGAGAGAGAGAGAGAGAGGAGAGAGAGAGAGAGAGAGAGAGAAGAGAACGCTATTTAATGTCTTCCATAATTATTGCTAAAGAGATTATACTGTGCTTCTGCCGGAAGAAAAGGTAAGGTAAGATAAGGCAGGGCAGGGCAAGGTTATTAAGGCAGGGCAGGGCAAGGTAAGGCAGGGCAAGGTAAGGAGGGCAGGGCAAGGTAATGTAAGGCACGGCAGGGCAAGGTAAGGCAGGGCAAGGTAAGGCATGGCAAGGTAAGGCAGGGCAAGGTAAGGCGGGCAAGGTAAGGCAGGGCAAGGTTAAGGCAAGGTAAGCAGGGCAAGGTAAGGCAGGACAAGTAAGGCAGGGCAAGGTAAGGCAGGGCAAGGTAAGGTAGGGCAAGGTAAGGCAGGGCAAGGTAAGGCAGGGCAGGGCAAGAAGGAAGGAGGGGTAGAGGGAAGGAGACGAAAGGCATTGAACTTCAGCAGCAGTAGTCCAGAGCCAGTACAGAACATTGACCCAGCTTAGAAAATTTCTTTGCCGCCATCCTCCTTCCCCACTCATCATCACCAAAGAAGAACTGAATGCTTCTCTCCCTTCCTCCCTGACTTCCCAGTGTAGGTGAGTGTGTGTGTGGGGGGGGGGGGGGTATCCAGAAGGGAAAGCGACAGGTGTGGCGAGGAAAGGCGGGGGAGCTTTCAGCCTGCTAGTCTTATCGGCCATGAAAGCTTTCATCTTACCTTTCCTTTCCTTCCCTTCCCCTAGCTCTTGCTGTGGAGTCACCTGACTCCCTTCTATTTAATTTTATGTCCTTCTTTCCTCAAGAATTGAACGAGCTTTTTCAATTATTATTTATTTCCTAATCTCACGTTTTGGGAAATATTTAGCACAGGAAACATGAACGGCATGTATTTTTCTTCATAAGTAAATAATTTCCTTCCTGAAAAATTACAGACTTGTGTACGTCTCCCCCCCCCCCCCTTTTTTTTTTTTCTTTTCTCATACCTCTCTATTCACGATTGCATTTTGTTGCTGCTGTTGTGATGTGATCGTTATAGTAGGTTTAGAAAAGGAAGGAAGAACCGGGCAACTATGGCCAGTGACAAGGATGTCTGCAGTTTATATATTATAGAGAGAGGAAGGACGGTGGCAGGATGGTTAAGACGTTCGCCTGCCAATATGTAAATCGTGAGTTTCTGGGTTCGTACCCAGCCTCGCCCTTTCTTCCAGTTTGACGAAAAAATCGAACTGAATGTAAAGTCATTCGGATGAGACTCAAAACCGAGGCCCCGTGTGCGAATGCACGCAGAATATCTTGCGCACACGTTTAAAACCCGTTCCACCTTTCGAAGAGTAGGCATCGTGTGCCGGTAGGAGCGGATGACAAAATTATAACAAACCAGCATGCACACAGATGTCGTGTTTAGACACCATCCCTGAGGAAAAATCGGGGAGTTGGAGTCCCAGAGCGGCTCGGGGCTGTAGGTATATGGCAACGTTCTGGTGGCTCCTGCGACGGTACTGGAACCATTCGTATCGGTCAATGCCCTTCCAATGGATCATTCCAGTGCCGTGGGAGGGGGGGTCTGCTGCATGGGTAACAGCTTGCCCTCCATACATACTTGCCCAGGCTTTGCGCTCTAAAGACTAGAGCGCAACTCCATAGTCTTCCGAGACTGATGAGTGCCTACTATCTATATATATATATATATATATATATATATATATTATATATATATATATATATATATATATATAGCTTGGCCAGTAGTTTATTATTCGTTATAATATTCAAATGGATCACTTCAGATGAGTTCAGTACAAACTTCACTAGTTCACTAAGCAGTTTTCTGTTTTTCGGATTGTAGTTGTTCCCAAGTGTTTCTCTAACAAACACAATACATAAGAGAGGCCATCGTGTGCCGGTGGGAACAGATGACAAGACTGACAAAACTGCATACACACGAGGACTGGATGTAAAAAAAAAAAAAAAAAAAAAGCACATGAGTGCTTATTCCATTATCCTCTATATAAAAGAATAAATAAAATGCCAAGCGTCTCTCTAAGTGACAGTGTACAGGCAAATGCACAATGGCCACTTGAAAACTGCTTCACCTACTGTGCAACCTCAGTTTTGGAGCAAAGTCTCGAGTATATGCATGCTAGGTAACTATGTTTGTGTCAACCTTATAACTGACCATTACATAACTGGCGCACGCTTCCTTAAAAAATAAACAAACAAGCAGGCAGGATTTACGTGCTCAAGATTAATATATATTTTGTGTGAAAGAAATGCACTAGATTGGAATCCAAACCAATTGTTGTTCAATGAGAAAAAAACTCTTCAAGTTTTGTCAATTCTGTCATCCGTACCCGCCGGCACCAATGGCTTACTCTCCCAAAAAGCTGAACATGTGCGCAAGCTGTTCTACGTGCGTTCGCACACGGGGCCTCGGTTTATAGTCTCATCCAAAAGACTTTTGGGGAGAGGTGGAGTCAGCACTGATGTTAACTCCAGGGGAAAAATTCCTCAACCGGGAATCGAACTCGGGTCGTCAAATAGCGAGCGCAATGTTCCGACCACTAGGCTATCCCGTCCCCCCTTATCAGTGACATGGACTTAGTCTTGTCCAACTCAGAGCCCGACACGCTAGGCAGGTGTACTACTAGGCTATCAGCCCGCCCCCAGGAGAGGCATCACTGCGCCGTGATGGGCGCATCAAAGAGGGTGTAGCCCAAGGTTATCAGCTAACACCCCACACTTTCACCAACAAACCTGGCAATACAAGAGCAGCTAGGACCACTTACTTTGCTGTGGTGTGTGTTGGTGTGTTGTGTGTGTGTGTGTGTGTGTGTGTGTGTGTGTGTGTGTGTGTTTGTGTTGTGTTTGTGTGTGTGTGTGTTTGTGTAAGTGTGTGTGTATGTGTTGTGAGTGTGTGTGTTGTGTGGTGTGTGTGTCTGTTGTGTGTCTGTGTGTGTTGTGTTGTTGTATGTGTGTGTGTACGTGTTTGGGGAAAGCGTGTTGGAAAGTCGTGGGTCTCTCTAATTGGCTCCCTTATTGCTGCCCTTGTGGCTATGGTAATAGTTTGTTGTAGGTAGAGAGGAGGATTTACGTCCAGCCCTCAACACAATAACCGATAAGCCTTGTGCATGCGGGTCGGCAACACTTTGCTGGTAGAGAGTTGCCGATATGGGGGGAAAGGGCCAGTTATGGAGGAGGGGAGGAAGAGAAGAACAAGAAGAACATGATGATGATGATGATGATGATGATGATGATGATGATGATGATGATGAAAAGAGAAGAAGAAGAAAAGAAGAAGAAGAAGAAGAGAGAGAGAGAGAGAGAGAGAGAGAGAGAGAGAGAGAGAGAGAGAGAGAGAGAGGAGAGAGAGAGAGAGAGAGAGGAGAGTGAGTGTCTGTCTGTCTGTCTGTCTGTCTGTCTGTCTGTCTGTCTGTCTCTCTGTGTGTGTAACGCCTTGTTTCTGTCATTATTTGTGTGGGGTCTGTAAAAAGTATAGTTCATGCTTTCTCCCTCCAAACTCCCACCACACAACACACACACACACACACACACACACACACCACACACACACACACACACAACACATTATTCTGACTTGGCCACTGACGCTTGTTGCTTGTTGTTGCAGACATCGACGAATGCGCCACGGAAGGAGGGAAGTACGGGCACCACTGCCACAGTCACACCGTGTGTGTCAACACCCCGGGGTCCTACCGCTGCCAGTGTCGCCAAGGTTACCACCGCCTGGATGACTACACCTGCCAGAAGGACAAACCCCCCTCACACCACTCCTCCTCCGCCCCCTCCTCCTTCTCCAAGACCAGCCCGCTTTACCTCCTCGCCCCTCTACTGCTCCTGAGTTGTCTGATCGTTGCGCCCTTGCCAGGACAGTTACGGCCCCTGCCGGGGGGACAGTTGCGGCCCCTTACCTCTTAGGCTCAGCGTTACTACTACTGCTGCGTTACATGTTGCGGTGTGAGGACTGTGTGGGCTGGGTGGGTGGGTGTGTGGGCTGAGTGACGTGCCACACGAGCGTGACGTGACGTGACGTGACGTGACGTGACGTTCTGCCCACACCCTCTCAGCGTCTCCCTTTGTCTTTCTGTACAACTCGCTCCTCCCTTCCTCCAGCAGGCGAGGGAGTCCTGCTGACTGAGTGATGCTGCAGGAGAGAGGTCTGGACACCCAGAGCCTGAAGGATCTCTAACAGTGGAGTGGGACTTTGTTATTTTTTTGGTGTTGGTGGTGAGGGGGGGGGGGTGGCTTTTAGGTACCAGACCTACGAGTTTCTGTGGTCCTGTGTAGATTTATCAGGACATTGTTTTCATTGAGGAGGGAAACTAAGTTTTGTTTTGATGTTTTATTCCCCAGTATCTGTTGTGTGGGGTTACAGACTTTTTTTTTTTTAAATCAGACTTTACAATCTTGTGTAAGCCTTGCATATCTGTATCTGCAGTCGTTTTTTTTTTTTAAGATAGTGTATATCACGCCTAGATTTATCAAATCAAAGCTGAGTAGTCAGATTCCATGTCTAGTGAGGAATCTGTGTCGCCTTTCAAGTTCTCCACTCCTGACCACATTATACAATGTCTATGTACCTCACGCATCTCGATCTGAAACCCCAAGCCCTCCTGCTTTCATGAAAAGCATTGCTACCTACACTGGTGTACTTTCCTTTTCTGTAAGCTTGTCTGAGGCTCTGTCCTGAAGGGTTATTACTTGCCATGACTCTCTGCTTCCAAGAAAAGGAGTGTTAGAGAATCGAAATTTTAAAAAAAATGTTGACTTGTTTCTAATCTTGTATTCAGGTGATTATCATAAGGTGTAAGATGTCGACTAAGTAGCTTTGTCAGGCCATGCAGAGGGTCCCATCATTTGTGTCAGCGTCTGGTGGGTTATGAAAACACAAACCTGTCCAGCATGCATCCTATACAAAAAGTGAGCTGCTCTGAAGACAGAATGTGTCAGCTGAAGCCAGCAGGCAGACAGACCTCCTGCAGTGACAGGCACAGGGGGAGACCAGGCACTGTGCAACCCACACAACAAAGGAACGCAGAGAAGACAAGAATTTACACTACTTTATAGGAATGTGAAGAAGATATTTTGCATATTTTGCCCTCCCCTCGCCTCCAACCCCCCTCTATCCAACACACACACCACACACCACACACCACACACACCACACACACCACACACACACACACACACATCTCTCTCTCTCTCCTCCTCTCTCTCTCTCACACCACACACACACACCACACACACACGCACCCACACCCCACCCACACCCCACACACACACAACACACATCTTTCCATTCCGTTCCCTATAATTTCTGTTGCTCCCATGTCCCTTTCTAACCTTTCATTCTCATGACACTAGTTTGTTCTGATGGGCATAGTTTACCCAGTTTCCCTATGTTTTTGGTGCTGACAAATTCATTCACTATCCCCTCACTTAAAGGTAGTCCACCCCTATTCAATAGATTGCTCGTTAAGGGAAAAACATTTAAAAACAAAACAAAAAAACATTGGATTGATGACAAGTAAACAAAAGTTGAAGAAAGATACTATGAATGGAATAGGCATTTCAAAGCATTCTCACAGCTGTCAGTTTACCTCCACTTTCAGCTCCTCTTAGCTGCAAATTATTCCATCCTTCCAGTCCAGATGGGGGCTAGCTGATGCTATTTATAGCAGGAACTGACCACACTTGGACTAGGTAAAAGGAAAGGGTGCACTAAATTTAGCACTCTTGATTGAGTGATGTTGGATTTGTGGGCTGTGTTCTGCGAATTGAAAAACACTAGAATATGTTAAATGTGTGAGAATATGTTGATATGTGTGAAAAAGACTTGACTTTGTGAACAGAGACTGGGAGTAGAGGAAAAGGGACTGAACTCTGACTAGCAAGCAGAGTGGCTATGGGTGAATGGACCTGATGGACGCTGAGAGGGACAGCCAAGGAGATAAAAATCTGAATAAAATCTGAATAAAAACCCTGAATAGAAAGCTTTAACCAAACACTATAATTAATTTGACTTTAATTGCAAAAGATCACAGTGGGTGAAAGGAAAGTTGGGGGGGGAGGAAAATTGATAACGAAAAAAGGAAATTTTATTCATAAAAAGAAGGGGAAAAAAACATAAAAAAGGAAAAATTATTCATAAAAAGGTCAAAACTTAATCATGAAAAGAGAAATGAAAATCTTAAAAGGGGAAAAATCAATCATGAAAAAAATGGGAAACTTAATGATATAAAAGGGGGAAAAATCAATCATAAAACTGTGCTGTGGCTTCATGACTGAATTTGCTCATCTTTGGTTGCTGCTGCTGTCTGTCGTCTGTTCTGCTGCTGCTCCTGTCTGTCTGTCTGTGCTGAAAGCAACTCTCGACATTTTCCCACTAACTAACTAACTAAGGACCACTCAGTCCTGTGCAGGGCTGCTCTACCTCATAGTGTCTGATGTCATTCACTGAACATTCTCAGCTAGCCTACTTAAAAAACTACATACACACGGGGACTGGATGTAAAAAAAAAGCAAACGATTGCTTATTCCATTACCTCATATAAAAGAATAAGTGAAGTGAAAGTAAGTATTCCTGTTCAACTAAAAGTACCTACTACCTACCTACCTACCTACCTACCTACTACCTACCTACCTACTGTGTGGTTGAAGTTGTGGTGTGTGTTTTTTCCCTTCAGTTTGCATCAATATGCAGAGAGGACAAAGTTTATTGGAAAGTACAACTTGAAATGAAACAAACAGAAAGTGGAAGTCGGTTAGGTTAATGACAGATTGTCAGGTAGGTACAATGTGCAGACTGAAGATCATGTAGATAGTGTAGGCTGCTCTAAAAACATACAGATTTGGAAAGATAAGGGGATTAGTTCACGACTGTCAAATAAGGGACAGTGTGGGACTGCAATAAGGACTGCGTCCAGGACATGTCAAATAAGGACAGTGATCAGCAGTCAAAATTAAGGCAGTGAGTCAGACTGTCAAAATATGGACAGTGTCAGACTTCAAATAAGGAAGTGTCAGACTGTCAAATAAGGACAGTGTCAGACTGTCAAATAAGGACAGTGTCAGACTGTCAAATAAGGACAGTGTCAGACTGTCAAGTAAGGACAGTGTCAGACTGTCAAATAAGGACAGTGTCAGACTTTTAAATAAGGACAGTGTCAGACTGTCAAAAACAGGAAGTGTCAGACTGTCAAAAACAGGATAGTGTCAGACTGTTTGGATTTTGCTTGGACCCCCCAATCCCTCAATCCTTTATTCTGTCTTTATTTGTTGCTGTATATGGATGTCTGTCTCTGTGTCTCTGTCTCTCTGTCTCTCTGTCTCTGTCTCTCTGTCTCTCTTCTCTCTGTCTCTCTGTCTCTCTGTCTCTTTCTCTGTCTCTCTCTCTCGTCTCTCTGTCTCTCTCTCTCTCTCTCTCTCTCTCTCTCTCTCTCCTCTCTCTCTCTTCTCTCTCTCTCTCTGCTGTTTACTGCTGTCGTGAAGGAATGGTTTCAGTCCCTAGTGGGAACTAAGTAATTAAGTTGTTGACTAGCGATGACTGCTGAAGACTGTGCTAACTCTATCACTGTGTAGCCCTTTGATTGTGATGTGGACAATAGTGTTGTAACGGACTAGAACGATACTATGTGGCTCACTTTGTCACCGAATGTTGAAAGATGGAAATAGTGAGAAAAGTAAGGGTGAGTGTCACTTAGTGAGAAAGAGAGAAAGAGAAGATGACAGAGAGATTCTACATGGAACACACTAGCAAGAACTATCCAGCTACAGATGGGAAAGTATTTCAGTATTTTGGTTTTGTGGAGACGGGTGAGAGTAACGGTGCAATTTACTGAATGTTGATGAAAAAGATTGTTGAGTGAATAATATAAATCTTCTTGGAAAGTTGTGTGTAGATCTATACCCATGTGCGTTTTGGAAAATACCGTGTGTGGATAGCGACATTTGTGTGCAAAGGTGCAGACTGACATGAAAAATCCAGATGGGTGTGCTGTAAGCCGGTGTAAAAGTTGAGATGGGTGTGTGTACATCGAGGTAATGACCAGAGAACGCGGGAAGAGAGGGAAGATGTTGGTTGAGTAGTTGAGGATGCTGAGTGGGGAAAAGTGATGTGTAATCCTTTGAAAAATATCGTATGTTTATGCAATAGTATGCTGTTGACCAAATAAGGTGAAGTGTACGTAAACGAAAAGGATGGAGCGTACATATCAGGACGCTGAAGAATACAAACAAACTTGCTCTGTTGATTGATGTTCATACCGTACATCCGCTGAAACGAAACGATGAGTTTGGTATGCTGACAGAACAAAAATGTGTGATGATGAACAGTGTGTTTTATTAAAAAAAAATGTGTTGGTGTGACATGTTTTACTGATGGGAAAGACTTAAGTTTGCTGATTGGGGAAAATGGAGAGTTTGTGCGTGAATATGATGAATATTGTCATGGAATAACGATTTGTTCCTGGTGATTGATTAATGGATGACATGGAAGGTGATCAAGAAGAGTGGAATTTTCTGATCAGGACTTTGATCGCTTTGAACTTTGATAGTGTGGAACAACTTATCTTGGACGATTATGAAATCGTGATTCAATGGTTCATTTTGTATTTTCACACTTTTGTTTTCTGAGTATGCAGTGTGTGAGTAAAACATATTTTCTTCCCCCTTTTTTCTCTGTCAAACATGCCTGTGCACCCATTGTAAATTTGAAACCAACATCATCTCATGGGCTCAAACGTAAATCTGATTTCATGGAAATTGTGTATATTTTTTTCGTGAGAGAAGATCTGACGGAGTATTGTAGGATTTAGCTAAAACAGCTCCATGTTCAACAGAAGGCTTGCTGTACCAAAGTCATCTAAACTGGCAAGGTATTTTAATGAATGATAGGACAGTGGCTTGCTCTACACAAACATCTTTATCAATGACTTGTCCCAAAGAGTTTCACATGTACGTAAAGACCCATGATTAAACGTAATTGCGCCGATTAAATAGAACAACGCTTTATTTTTTATTTTCGCTCAGTCAAAAAGAATCATCCATATGAGTGCACATGCACCAGCAGATCTTGCATATATCTGTTGTTATTTTTTGTTTGTTATTTTTTCTCAGTTTTGTTCTGTTTTTGTATGTTTTGTGCATCTCTCTGCTTAAGTGGACAGTCTGAAGAAGAATGGAAATATGGAATGACTGTTGTATACGTAATGTCACATGGTAAGAGTGAAGGTTTCTGCACAAGACAGCAAAAAGTATGAGACAAAACGTTAGTATGACTCATTATACTGAATGTTACGATGTAACTTGATTGAAAACCTGGTTGTATCAGTTCACATAAAAAAACCCAGCGATTTCAAAGGCTTTGTATTCATGTATGCACCACCAATGCTTGTGCATGCTTGAAAACCGAAAATTGAACAATTAGCTTATGAATGGTGATGGGTGATGCCCATAGAGACACAAACATGTCCCTGACCTAGAGGTAGATGAAGACGAAACGTGTGCAGTGACAGTGTATAGGAATGTAGCTGTTCCCATCAGCAAGGCAACACAAAAAAGGCAAGGCATGGTTGAGTTAAGCAAGGCAAAGTTGTTGGCTAGGCAAGGCAAGTTGAGTTAGGCAAGGCAAGGTAAGTCATGTAGGCTGAGTAGCAATGCAAGGTTGAGTTAGACAAGCCAAGTTAGGCTAGATAAGGTAAGGTTGAGCAGGGCAAGGATATACAAGGCAGGGCAGGGCAAGAGAAGAGAGGGCAAGGTGAGGCAGATCAGGCAGGCAGGACTAGGCAAGGCAGGGTAGGGCAAATCAAGGCAAGACTAGGCAAGGCAAGGACTAGGCAAGACAGGATATGCAAGGCAAGGCAAAACAGGGCAGAGCAAGGTAATGTAAAGCTGCCTCAGCTTCCTGAAGACTTTTTTGGGGAACACAGAGTAACATCTTTCAGGCAATGTATCATGGGTATGTGGAACCTGGCAGAGCGTATCCTTGTCCAGATAGCAAGGTGCATGCTGGGTATGCCTGTGTCATCATGCTGAAGGCTATAAATATCTGGCCTACTGTTCTACAAAACGCAGCAAATTGGTGGGTTTTTTAAAAAAAATGTGTGCACGATGTAGGTTCTGCAAGCGCTCCCTCCCACACTAGACCTTAGTTTGCAGTCTCATGAATTCAGAAGACTTTGGGGAAGTGGAGTCGGTATCAATGTTAACTTCAGGGGAAGTCCCTATGAACGTGCACCTGAACGGAGACTGGAACCTGAACCCTTGGCCTCTGTCAGAGCACAGTGACCACGCTCAAACCAGTCGGCTGTCATGTCCCTTAAAAGGCGGTTATGTAAACGTATTTTTCTTTTGGTTTCATTTTCCCATAAAATAAGGAAAAAAAACATGTTTTGATTGGTTACAAAAAAACAAAACGGGGGAATAATTATGGCAAAAAGGAAGAAAATAAGCTGTCATCACCTCCTCCCTACTCTCTGTGTCTGTCCCAGTACATGTAAAAATGGATTTGTGTGATGTGTGTGTGTGCATGCGTGTGTGTCAGCGCGCTCGAGCGTGTGTGTGCGCCGCCGTGTGCGCACGTGTGTGTACGTCCTATGCGCACGCTTAGCGGTATATTTGCGTGACTGAAGAAAAAGAGCTGTAGTGATATTAAAGTGGTATATGTAGTGGTGTGTGAGGTGTGGGGTGAGACTGGTCCTAAGGAATAGACTTGATGAAAGAGACTTTCGGTATGGCTTGACCGTCTGGTGTCTTTGCATCATAGGTGCCAGCCTTGCAGAGAAGATCAGAGGAATGAGAGAAAATGATGGGGAGGAGGGGTAGATGGTGGGTGAAGAGTTTTGATTAAGAACTTGCTGCAGGCGGAAGGAAGAAGTGGAAAGTGTGGGGGGGGGGGGGATAAGATGCTGAGTTGACAATTTGCATGATCACTTCAAGTGATGTACATATTAACCCAATTCAGCTATTTCAGATTTGAGGAAATTCCTTGTTCAAAAACTTGCAAAGTACAACGTAAAATGCCATGCAGACTAAAATAAAATACATTCAAACTTGAGCTACACAACTTTGCTACCTTTTTTCACACTTTTTGCGGGAAATAAGGCATCAGAAGCATTCTAGTGCAACTCTGGTTTTCGGTAAGTCTGTTGCAAAACACTGTCAGTAAGTATTGCACAGTAAATATTGCACATTGAATATGCACACTGTATCGCACTAATCAGCGATAGGTATACATAAATAACAAAATCAGTTTGTATTCTACCCAAGATTGATCAATTTTCCCAGGTTAAAGAACACTGTCCTCCCTGTTTGAAATATATTAGAGAAGTTGAAAAGTAATCTTTGTCTTAACACACACACCACACACACACACACCGACACACCGCACACACACACACACAGCCGCCACCACACAACACACACACACACACACACACACACACACACACACACACACACACACACACACACACACACACACACACACACACAGAGAAAATGCACATGTACAGTATCCTGTATTTTAAGCATTGTAATTACATTTCGCAAAAAAAAAATATAATCAACAAATATGCGTGAAAGTATGGATGATATGTATATTTTTAACACATTTCTTAATCTTCATGCGACCATTCTATGCTGCAAGAAGTAGCATTACTCTTTAAAACGAATGTCAGAATGTCACCGTGCTACAATCAGTTTTCAACAACCATCAAACGACATGACTGTAACTGTAGCTGCAAGCTTCTGCCACGTCATATGAGTGGTTAGTTCATTCAGATGTAAGGATGACAGCCTTTGGCAATAGGATAGTAATTATTTATACTCTGGCGGCACGGAGGGTGGGTAGGAAGGATCTAATTCTACACAAGATATCGCAAAATTCCATTTTGACAAAGCGACTTTGAATTGAAATTTAAATTTAAATTCAATTTTTACAAAGCGGCTTTGATTTGAAATTGAAATTCAAGTTTGACAAAGCGACTTTGAATTGACATTGAAATTGAAATTCAATTTTGACAAAGCGATTTTGAATTGAAATTGAAATTCAATTTTGACAAAGCGACTTTTAATTTTTTCTTGATGTTTTAGTCGTTGATCTAAAAAGATCATATTCATCAAAATATGCGCGGTTGCTGAGTAGAAAAAAAGGTGCTCGCAAAATTCACTTTGGACAAAGCAACTTTGATTTCAATTTCAAATTCAAATTGACATTCAATTTTGACAAAGCGACTTTTTGAATTCAAATTCAAATTCAGTTTTGACAAAGCGACTTTGAATTTTTTCTTGATATTTTAGTCCTTGATCAAAAAAGATCATATTCATTAAAATATGGTTGCCGAGTAGGAAAATGGTGCTCGCAAAATTCGATTTTGACAAAGCGACTTTGAATTGAAATGAAATTGAAATTCAATTTTGACAAAGCGACTTTGAATTGAAATTGAAATTCAATTTTGACAAAGCGACTTTGAATTGAAGTTGAAATTCAATTTTGACAAAGCGACTTTTAATTTTTTCTTGATATTTTAGTTGTTTTATAAAAAAAAAGATCATACTCATCAAAATATGCGCAGTTGCTGAGTAGAAAAAAGGTGCTCTGGTATTTTGATGTCTTTCTTCACTGGACATTTTTAATGGTAGTGGCTTCAAGTATTTTGTCGTGAATATGTGGCTAAGGGCTTGTGAATGAGAAAAAAGGAAATGTTGCTTTAATTAGGTTTTGGGTGTTTATCCTACTTTTGGTAAAATACATTTGGTAAAAAGCAAGGGCGTATGTTTTTACCTACTCGTGTTAGCCCAAATGCAACCTTACCACTGAAAAGGTTAAAACAAAAATGGTTGGATCACAAAAAAGAGGTCGTTGTGAATATGTTGTGATGGTTGTACAATGCTGATCATGTCCTCATTTGGGTTTGTTTTTTTTCTCTGATGAATATTTCGTTATTATCATTCACATCGTTGTTGAAACTTCATCCTACCAATGTTCAGTGGGTCTTCACAAGTCAATAGTTTGTTTTTGTTTGTTAAGACACTAACAATGCATTTAAAACTTGTTTCTTTCTGTGGTTTTTTTATTATGGTTGATGTATTTGCACCTGGCTAATTCAGGCGGTGGTGATGTTGTGGTTTTTACTGTTGTGGAGTGAGTGAGTGAGTGAGCGCGTGAGTGAGGGTAGTGAGCTGAGGGGTGTGTCTGCTCTCCACCATTTGTTGCTACCTCTGAAGACACATGGGTTCAGGATTAGTTGTACAGAGAATTAATAAAATAATCAATAAATATATCCATTTCACACTGAATTCTGTCTTGTGTGTGTGTGTTGTGGCAGCTGGGAATTTGATGTGAAACTGCGCGTGCGTGCGTGCGTGTATGTGTGTGTGTTATATATATATTATAATTAAGAAGTGAGGAGATAGATAATAATAGATAGATAGTTTAGATAGATATATAGATATAGATGAGATAGGGATAGATATATGTATATAGATTAATGTATATATGATTTATTATGTGGTAGATGTGTGTGTGTGTGTACGTTTGTTTTCTGTTTTCAGTAAGGTGGTGTCATGCAAATGTGTGAACATACACATACCCCAGCACACGTGCGCGCGAGTGTACACACACACACACACACACACACAACACACACACACACACACACACACACAACACACACAACACACACACACACACACACACACACACACAACACAACAAAGATTCAAGATTCAAGATTTAATTCCTTTCACCCTTTTGGGGCATGGAGGATAACAAACAAGTTCAACAGGAAAAAAGAAACCTTACAGCAATACATCCTTAAGTATTATCAATATCAACAGGAACTGAAAAGCAATGAATTCATCGCAAAATGATAAACAAACAATATCAAAGACTCAAGACATTTTTAAAGTATATAAATTTCTGTAAAAGACAAACTACACTGGTTAAAGGCATCAAATCAAATTTTAAAAAATACCTGCAAATGTTATAACATTTTGAGAGAGACAGGAGAACTTTTCGAGATTTACATTTCATCAGCCTGCAAAAATTATAACAGGACATGGGTTGACGAAAATGCTGAGGAATAAAATCTTGCCGTAAATATGTAAAGTGGGGGACATTCTATGATAAAATGAAATTCATCCCCTATAACAGACAGGGTCAGGGAAGGTACAGCAGAAAGGAAGAGGAAATGGGCGCCGCCCTCAAATGCTGGCCCTTGGAGAAGTGAGGTCTCTGATGGCTTGCTCCCATAGGACTACACAGATTATGGGACACCTTTATCTTTTTACAATACGTAACGATACAACACATAACAATACAACACAACACAACACAATACAATACGATGCAAAAAATACAATACAATGCAATACACGAAAGAATGTAAAGCATTGGCAAGCCTGGACACAAGGTTGATTTGGGAAATCGTGAACAAAAAAACAAAAACTTCCACCAGAAATCAGCCAAGTTGGTCAGCTAAAACATGTCAGATAACGATGTCATCAAAGTGCCCCTTATGGTCTACATGACCCTCTTTGTATTTTGTATTTTTACCACTTTATGTCAGCAGATTTCTCTGCGTGAAATTCAGGCTGCTCTCCCCGGGGAGAGCGCGTCGCCACAAGTGCAGCGCCAAGAATTTTTTTTTTTCTTTTTTACAAAATGTTCCTTAAGTTCCTTATGAGCATCTTCTTTTTCCGTTAATTATGTCATTAAAGTGCCCCTTGAGGTCACAATTAAACATCTTCTTTTCAGTTATGATGTCATCAAAGTACTCTTTAAGATCGCTTTACATCTTCTTGCTTTGACAATGTTATGTTAATTTTGTCAAATTGAAATTAGTAGCCACATGACTTCATTAAATGAAAAGACATTTCTGAGCTTGAGCTATATGGCCAGTGATGTACTTGAAACAGTACCATCCAAATCTCATCTTGAATGACTCATCTGCGTATCTAGGTATTAATAATAATAATATAAATGAACTTTATAGCGCTATATCTTGCAAACAATCAAAGCGCTTGCATTCACCAATCTTGCGCATCGCCACAAAATAAATTTTAAGAAGTCAATGACACGCGCAGCACACAACACCCACAATCCACTACATCGACACACAACACACACACACACAACTTCACACCAGAGATGACCACTAGAGCTATAAACTATGATTTGAGTGAGACAAGATAAAACTCGATGTATTGGCAATTTGACGACCCGAGTTCGATTCCCCTTCGAGGGGATTTTTTCCCCTGGAGTTAACATAGTGCTGACTCCACTCCTCCCAAAAGTCTTTCGGATGAGACTTAAACCGAGGCCCCGTGTGCGAACGCACGCAGAACATCTTGTGCACACGTTAAATCCTGTTCCGCTTTTCGTAAGAGTAGGCCATTGTGTGCCGGTGGGAACAGATGACAAGATTTACAAAACTTCATACACACGGGGACTGGATGAAAAAAGCACATGTGTGCTTATTCCATTCTCCCTGATATAAAAGAATAAAATAAATAATAAAATTTAAAAAAACAAAATAAAATACTCAGGTGGCTTGAGTGAGGCAGAGATGATACCCAGGTGACTTATATTAAATGAGGCAATCTGCACACTCTGGATGATACTGGTGTTAATTGTGGGAAAGCACAACAACAACAGCAGCAACAACAACAAGAATAATAACAACAGCTCTGGATTCAACACCATAAGGAGCCCATCATTTGAGACTCATACAACAGTATAATGATTATGCTTTTGCTTTTAAAATCAATATCAAATAACGAGTGTCGGTTCTAGTTCTAGCATATGAAATATCCATACATCGGTATTTCCTAGTAACGGCAGCTCGTTAAAGATGTAAGAAAGGTAACTTTATCAAAATGTCTCCTTTGTAGAGAATGAGCAATGTCGGAGTTAGTGTCCTCCACTTCTCAACTTGATGTACTAATGAGTTATGTTGAAAAATATATTATAAACAAAATCCACAGACACTTATTTAACGTTGAGTTTTCTTCCTCAGTCCAACTCGTTTCTAAAGACAACAACAGCAACAACAACAACAACGACAACAACAAAACAAAAAAGCCCCGACACTCAATGAGTAGCAGCAGAGGAAATTATGAGTTTCTGTTCAATGCTGTGTTTCTGCATAACAGTATTGCTAATTGAACCTGATTGATCTTACTGGCGGGGGGAGAGAGAGAGAGAGAGAGAGAGAGAGAGAGAGAGAGAGAGAGAGAGAGAGAGAGGAGAGAGAGAGAGAGAGAGAGAGAGAGAGAGAGAGAGAGAGAGAGAGAGAGAGAAGAAGACAGACAGACAGACAGACAGACAGACAGACAGACAGACAGACAGACAGACAGACAGACAGAGAATGTGACTGACTGGTTATTGTTGCTGTCCTCGTCCTCACCATCGCCATCATGCTCATGCTCATCATCATCATCATCATCATCATCATCATCATCATCATCATCATCATCATCATCACTCTATGTTAGCAGCAGCCGCAGCAGCAGCAGCAGCAGCAGTAGTAGTAGTAGTAGTAGTAGTAGTAGTAGTAGTAGTAGTAGTAGTAGTAGTAGTAGTAGTAGTAGTAGTAGTAGTAGTAGTAGTAGTAGTAATATCATTACTATTACCATTACTACTACTACCTCTACCACTTCTTCTGCTGCTACTACTATCATCACCAGCAGCAGCAGCATCTATCCATCAAACTGTTCTGTGGCGATTTTGTTTTCTTTCTTTGATATTTGATATATCACTTAATCTTTATATGTGCGCGCGTGCGCGCGCGCGTGTGTATGTGTGTGTGTGTGTGTGTGCGCGTGTGTGTGCATGTGCGTGTGTGTGTGCATTCGAATTTGCTAAAGCTATAAATGGTTATTGATTGATTGTGTGTTGTATAGGTCGAATGCAAGCGCTTTGATTTGTTTTTACAAGATACAGCGCTATATAAATTCCATGTATTATTATTATTATTATTATTATTCTATTTTCTGCATTAAAAAACAACAACATCAAAACGATTTCGTCGTAATCTGCATAAATTTATCTGTTTTGAGGCTATGAATTAGCCTATCTGTATTCGTAGTGTAGGTGTTTGAAGTCTAGACGGAAAACTCAGGCACGGAAATTGCGTGTGCTATGCAGGGTGTTGGGGGTGTTGGGGTGAGGAGAAGGAAAACAGGATCCATCCACCCTTCCCCTCACATCACCCTCCCTCTCCTTCCTCTCGCCCCTGACCCACTTCCTCTTCCTCTGACACTGAAGACGAACTTCCGGTGTCATGACCTGTCTGCGAGCAGACGATTTCCGGTGCTTAATTGACCACCTGATGAATCATGTCGTCTGCAGCAAGCTAGCCCCCCCCCCCTCCCCTCCCCCCCTCTCCCTCTCCCCCGGAGCTATTTTGATCTGCCTTTAACTTTGGGGGGTCTCATGTTTTTGCCCGAGGTTTAAGAGAGCGAAAGGCAGGTGAGAGTGAGAGGCAGGCGCCCGTTTCCTCATTTGTTAGGGCACTAAACTTGTTTGATGCTGAGGTAAAGCACTTCTTGAAGTGGCTTTTTTTCTTTGGTGGCCTTTTAGTGTGGAGCCCCTCTTAGCTTACAGGCGTTTGCTGTCGTCAGTGCGTGGCGTGCGCAGAACAAGAAATTGACCTGTCATGTGTGTGTCTGGGGTTTGGTATTCTATCTCTCTCTCCTTCATCTAAACCTACATTGCTCGTGAAGGGCAAGACCTGAATCTAACGGGACAAAATATAACTACTACTACTGCTGCTGCTGCTGCTGCTGATAAAAAGATAATAATGACAATAGTATCTATTGTAAACATAAATAATACAAGAGCTATGCATGCAAATTTTTTTAAGTGTTAAGAACTGACCAGATCGTAATTTCTTTCAGGTTTTTGAAAAATGTTCCAACATAGGCTGTGAGCTGAGTTGAAAAAATTTTCTAGTTCTAGTTTTCTAGGGTTTTCTAGGGTTATGTCTTTGTTGCTTGTTTGTTGTTGTTGTTGTTTGTCAGTCTGTCTCTCGCGCCACCTGTCTGGTTGCTTGTTTGTCTATCTGCAGATGATTCAGCCTGATCCGCCATAATCTTAGTCAGCCGTATCTCACACAGGTGCATAAACAACTACATCGTATTCCTTTGGATACCGTGACCTGTTGTTGAAATACCTTCGGTGTTTTCTTTGAATGTCATCAGACTTCACTTTTTTCTCTGTCTTTCTTTTTCCTCTGTCTTTCTTTTTTCTCTGACTGTCTCTTTCTACCATTGTCAGCCCTTATCTGCGTATGCTTCGTGTGTGTGTGTGTGTGTGTGTGTGTGTGTGTGTGTGTGTGTGTGTGTGTGTGTGTGTGTGTGTGTGTGTTGTGTGTGTGTGTGGTGTTGTGTATGCTGTGAGTGCGTGTGTGTGTGTGTGTGTGTGCGTGTGTGTGTGTGTGTGTGTGTGTGTGTGTGTGTCTGTCTGTCTGTCTGTCTGTCTGTCTGTCTGTCTGTCACTGGTTTTGCCTCGGTCTGTTAGTCTGAGGCTTCTCTATTCTGGTTTTACATGGCATAAGGGTCAACCATAATGTCTTGTTATGAAAATTAAGAATGAGTACTGTACATTATGCCATACAACTCTTGCTGGTGATTTATTTTAATAACTATTCTTCCTCTCAGGAAGACCTTCTGTGGAGTAGTGCTATATAGTAAAAGTGATCTTTAAAATAATCAAGCACTGGAGCTTACTTTTCGCAGACAACATCAACATTTTGAATTCGCATGAAAGTTGCCAAACGTCTTAACGCAAAACTACGTTCTTTGGCACTGTACAGAAAGGACTCAGCTTGCACAAATAAGTCCGGTGATATTGGTAGATCAAGGAAAACAGGTACGCAAAACTACAGACAGTAAAAAACTTCAGATATGAAGCTGTTCTCTGTCTGCAGCTATGCACACAAGCATCAATATACCTTAGTACAGTCATGATACATACCACTCTAAATCAAGATTCTAAGGTAACAATTCCAAATCATTTCCAAAAGAATCATTACATAGATTCTTGAATCAGCCTATGATCCAAAACACATTTTAATTTTCTGAGTGTAATAGATAAAATATAACTTTTTTTTGTCATCCAGCCTCCGAAGAAGAAAAAAAAGGGACAAAGTCAAAACTAGTAGTAGTAGGCACCCATCAGTCTCGGAAGACTATGGAGTTGCGCTCTAGTCTTTAGAACGCAAAGCATGGGTAAGTAAGTATGGAGGGCAAGCTGTTACCCATGCAGCATACCCCCCTCTCAACGCCACTGGAATGATCCATTTGAAAGGCAGCGCCGATACGAATGGTTCCAGTACCGTCGCAGGAGCCGCCAGAACGTTGGTTATCCCGTCCTTCGTTGCTTATGTGGTCTTATGTGGTGATGCATTTCTGTTGTCTATTAGGAAAAAAAAAAAAGATTGAATGGAGAGTATTGGGAGAAGGTTTATTGGCTGTTGACTTTTAAGGAACAGTTTATGGTTTATAACATCAAATGTTTTACTAAATTTTCAAAGATTATCCGAGCAAATTGTTTTTATTTTATGTTTGATATCTAGCAACCTGTCAGTGTTGTTAAAGTTGTGTGGCTGTGGCATTAGTAATATTCTCTAAACTTTGACGGGACTGGGTGTTTAAGATCATAATTATTTGAACAAGGAACAACGCATAGACTATATATGAAAGAGAACAATGTATTTACAAATAATTATGTTGTTCTAAAGGTTTCGAAAGAAAGGATGAAGTAGAAACAGGTATGTGATTGAATGGATTAGCACTGTTTTCTGACTTACACAAAGGAATAACTTTTGCTTTACTTTAGGAGGGGTAAGTTTTATCAATAAAGTTATTGTAGATGTAGGTGATTTTTTTTTAACAGAGAGTTTCATAAATCTAGCATCAGTTTCAGTAACACCACAAGTGTCAGTCTGTTTTAATCGT